>JBBBDQ010001283.1:1727500-2155000 GCA_037127315.1 Ascarosepion bandense | reverse complement strand
ATCTCCTTCGCTAGCATACGAGGTATATGCACCAAATTTTTACAGTGTTGAATCCTTTCTCCAAGTGAATTCACCTGACATCCTAGCCCTCTACAAAACGATCTGAAGTTTGCTCACATATTCTCCAAATTAGAAGTTGCTTTATTTTGATTAGTCCACATTTTACATACAAAAATGCCTCCCTGATAAAAGGGGTTTTACAGGTTTTAACCTTTTAAAACCCTTCAACTTGAAATAAACCACATCACTTGATAAGACACAAGAAGTTTCGAAACAAAATCGCTACTTTTGTAATAATATTATAACATATTCATGTCATAATTTCTGAATATATATATATATATATATGTGTGTGTGTGTGTGTGTGTGTGTGTGTGTGTGTGTCATGTACTCATCGCTCATTCAGTAAAATGAATTAGAGCACTCTGGCTATTGGGCGCGTATAATGATAATATATGCGCTAAAAAGTGTGCATTCTTCTACCGAACGTCTATAGCCCAGTGGTAGAATAGCCGACTGACACCAAATCGGTCGGGTTTCAAACCTGGGTTAAAAAGCAATCGGAGTCTAACCGTACTGATGAGCTGTGATACAGCGAAACAGATTTGCCTGCGGCTGACAATATATATATATATATATATATTCAGATGCCAATTTTTCTTTCTTTTTAATTTTTTTGCAAATTTATTTAAAAAGGAAAAATAGACTGATTTTTTTCTACATTTTCAGAAAGGATCTTTTTGTTGCTAAGGTGATGTATTATCACCTGAGGGGATTTCATATCGAAATGGTCATTCAACATCCTTGAATTAATCCTATTTAATTTATATATATATATATATATATATATATATATATATTAGAAACAGAAATAGAGACGTTTCAGTGCGATAAAATGGTATAGATAAAAACATGCAAGGAACCGTGAAAGTTTTGTTTCAAGGGTAAATTTATTATTGTTATTATTATTAATATTACTTGCTTTTTGTATGATGTATTATATATCCATGAGGGTATCTGTGTAAAAAACATGTTTCGAGTCTAAAGTTTTCTCTCTTTAGAACTTTACATGTCTGCCGTTTGCAGAGATGCAGATACCTTATATATATTCTACTTTATTTGTTTGAACATTATTTTCAATCGATACTCGTATTTGAGTAGATATTCTGTTTTTAATTAAACAGTATAGTTATGTAAATAACTCTACCGGCCGTAATATTTTTGAAAAAAAAGTTGTTAGGAAAAAGTGTCATTTGGCAGGATAAGAACATGCGACACCTAACAACAGAGGGGAAGACATCAACTGATCTGATGTTTCTTTGATCACTCGACGATCTCTTGATTGCTTCCCCTCTTGTTAGGGGTTAATCAACCCCTGGAACTTTCCTAACACACACACACACACATATATATATATATATATATATATATATATATATATATAATAACAAGACCGACTCTGTAAGTATCTAAATCCTAAAAATATACGAAAATAAACTTTGAGGACAACAAATAACAGACAGAATCTAACTCCGTTACTGTCCGTCGCTATAAGGCGTTGGACAAGAGGGGGAAAAAAAAGAAACCTGCGGAATACAGACAATACATACAATACCCCGCAGTAAAGAAAAAAAAAACCCAAACGGAACCAACCAGAAAGAAAGAAAAAGTGCTCGATACAGAACTAACCAAAGTGGAATAACAAAGAGGAAGCAATGTAGAGCAAAGACACGTAAAAAAATCACGAGATCGCCAAAACCTACCGCGGTTTCACACAACGGCTCGTCAGGGCACTATTTATTTTGTAAAATTTACAAAATTATGGCACAAGGCCTAAAAGGGGAGGGGGAGAGGTTGGTTCTCACTTAACTATCCTATACCTAGCTAAACACTATCACGACCCATTCACTCGTTACAATTTGCACAGTCACCAAAAGAACCCATCCATCTACTCCCAATCCTTCGTACACCACAATGCCAGAAACTTACAAGGGACACCTAAAAAGTGGGGAAATTAACCCGTGACAATAAAAATGTATTTATATACAATATAATATATACAATATAATGTAAAATATTTAATGAAAATGAAATGATGGGAGGGGGATGAACCCAAAAATAAACTAAAAATACAACAAATTTTGAACTAAAATAATAATCAATGTTAGTAAGAACCGACCATCCCAGAAAAAAGAGTGGCCGCTGTATTCCGCCCAATGGCGAAATCAAGAAGCACACTCGCTAAGGGAGGTGGGGAGGGGGGTAAAAAATTAGCGGAAAGGGACAATAAAAGGCTGAACCAGCCGAGATAAAAAGAGACCAAAACAAACTGGGGAGGTTGGGAATCTCGGCATGGATTATAACAAAAGAGAAAGCCGGGTACAGGCTAGGAACACATTCATTCACTTTAACTAGGTACACAAGAGAGAACTAGCTTAACCAGGGGAGGGTTCCAGAGGAATCCACCCCGACGTAACCAGCAGATCTAAAAGAGAAAATCAAGATTAGCCCCGTTCAAACGAACCAGGCTCGCCACATTTAAAAACCCACCCTTTTGGCTAAAGTCTGTCGAAGTCAAACGTTTCCAATCAGTTCTAATCTTTATTTTGAGCTGATGCTCAAAATAACAGATCAGATCCTGATGTGAAAGACGCTGACCTCGCAAGACTTCCTCCAATCGCGTCGTCCAAATCACCATTCGAGCCGTGGCTAGCAGCGACAGAAACACCATACGCTTCATCCCAGAGAACGGGGGCGACACATTATCACAGGCGAATGCACGATCAATGAGCACAAGCTCTCGCGGCTCGATACGAGCAGTCAACTCGCCGACCCGGTCCCATAGAGGGCGAACCCGCGAACAATGGTAGAAGGCGTGCGAAGCCGTTTCTTCCAAGCCAAGGTTGCAGCGTTCACAATCTGGCAAATCCGCCAGGCCCCATATGAAGGCCATGTCATTGAGAGGCAAGCGATTCCGAGCTAATCGCCAGGTGAGCGAAAACTCAGAGTTGTTGAGATAATCACTCCCTGGCGCCCAAGACCAGAACGAGCGAAACTCGTCCTCCGACAAGCGCAGCACATCACGTAGTGAATCCTTTGCGACGCCCTCCACTAACCCACGATAGAAGACTCTCCTAGGCCGTGAAAGGTCACTGGACCGTGGAATGGCCCGCAGGGCCGCCAGACATTCGAGGAGAAAACTCGATCGCTCTCGAGGCTTACGGCACCGCCTCAAGATGGGGGGAGTGATAGTAAGTCTAGGGAACATGTCCCTCACTATCCCCCTAAGCAATGAGTCTTCGGAAATCGCTCGCCTGAGAAAAACCAACCTCGACGCAACCTTATGGCCCATCAGGTATGGCATTCCCAGGCCCCCATGACACGGACGTTGGTAACAGACACGTTTGTCGACATAGTGTTTGCGTCCTCTCCATAAAATGGAGAATAGCAAACGCTCGATCGCCTTCTTATGCCGTTTACAAAGTGGAAGTACTGACAACTGGTAAAGGATGATGGGAAAGACGTATGTAGCACACGCCTCAGCCATACCCTTTAAGGACAACCTCCTTCGGCGCCAAATCTTGGCCGACGCGCCTACCTTTGCCAGTACTTCAGACCAATTTTTCTCCAACTGTAGGTCGGGCCCGAACCACACTCCAAGAATGCAGACCGGGCCGTCCGTCCAGTCGAAGGGCCCCGGGAGGGTCAGACCCTTCCAGGCGCCTAACCGCAAGCCGGACGACTTGTTGCGGTTAATCTTGGCCCCTGTCACCTGTTCGTACCGTTCAAGCGCCTTCTGTACCACCTCGATGTCCCTGCGGGAGGACACGAAAGTAGTGACGTCATCGGCGTACGCGGAAACCCTGGCTCGAGCACCACCAGGGACAGCGATTCCACGTAGGGCCGGACTGCACGCCCTGTCCCTTAGCCGGCGAAGGAGGGGCTCCAACGCCAAAGCATAAAGTAGGGGCGACAGTGGACAACCCTGTCGGACCGACCTAGACAGCGCCAGAACGCCCGACAACTTTCCGTTCACCTGTACCACAGCCGTCGGGGATTGATACAGGAGGCTAATCCAGCGGCGGAAGTTGGTTTCGAATCCAGCTGCCTGCAGGACAGCCGCCAGATACCGATGGTCAACCCTATCAAATGCCTTGGACTGATCTAAATGGATCAGCGCGGCTTCGTCGTCGTCTTTTATCCCCTCTATGATCGTGCGTATCAGATGCAGGTTGCTCTGAATTGTTCGGCCCTTCACAGCACAAGTCTGCTCAGGTCCCAACAGAGACTCGGCAACTAATTGCAAACGATTTTGCAAGATCTTGGCCAAAATCTTTAACTCTGTGTTTAGCAGAGTTATGGGCCGGTAACCCTCTAGCTCCCTCCCCACACCCTTGCCTTTTCTCAACAGCGTGATCACACCCCTGGTGAACCGTTTGGGGATGGACCCCTGCCGGAACCAGTTGTTGAACACGACAGTCAAAATCGGGACAAAGATGTGCGACAGCCTCAAGTACAATTCATAGGGCAAACCATCGAGACCCGGCGATTTGCCACTGCCGACCTTCTTCAGCGCCGCGTAGACTTCGCCCTCCGTAATCTCTCCCTCGCAGCTAGCTGCATCAGCCGGCAAAAGCCGGGGGAAGTCAGCCAAATAGCTGCGAAACTCCTCATCACGGAGACCGGGCTCCTTGGTAAACAGGATCTCGAAATGCCGCCGAAACGCCTCGCACATGTCGTCAGTCGACCGCAGAGTGTGTCCCTCCGGGTTGCGAACCTCTCGAATGTACCGGTCGCCTCCGCGGCGAATTTCTTCCTTGCGCAGTTCTGCGCCCATATTCACAGCTTCGGAAGACATCTTGCTTAACTTATGTCTAACTACCTGGCCCATGTAACGATCGCTATTCGACCGGTCCACGGCCTCCTTAGCTATGGCTATCTCTAGGGGATCCCCACCAGCCACCGCCCGGGAGTAGTTAGCTCTAAGTGTCTTCACCTTGTCAGCCTTATCTAGTTTGAGCCGAATGCTGAACTGAGTGGTGAAAGACCTAATACTATCCTTAAGGTTATCCCACCACTTATTCCCGATGACTCCCCCAGTTAACGCCCGCTGCACTAAGTTAATTAGCTGGCGCCGGAAGTCCCGCCTGTCCAGTAAGGACACGTTGAACTTCCAGTAACCAGCCATTCTAACCCTATTTTCTAAATTTACCCGGGCACAAACGAGTTTGTGGTCCGAGTAACCTAGCCAGTGGAACGTGGGACAATCTAAGAAATCTAGTTCGGCTTCACGAACTAACATTCTATCAAGGTAGCTAGCCACCTTGGTAGAAGGCCAACTATTAGCCCACGTCCACATTCTCCCGCCCTTGTGATCGGCCCGGTATCTATCGACTAGACCGAAGTCCTCGATGAGATCGACCAAGCTACGATCACGTTCCTTCCCCTCTAGCTCCCCGCCCTCTATCCAACTTGGGGTTCAGGATGGCATTCCAGTCCCCCACTAAGACGAGTCGCTTGGAATCCACCAGGAAGGGCTCCAACCGCCGAAAAAACGAGACGCGCTCCTCCTGGTCGTTGGGCGCATAAACCGCAACCAGACGAAACGCATTGCTTTTCACTGCAATATCGGCCACGATCAGCCGGCCCTCGGCACCGACATGGACAAGATCCACCTTCGCGTCCAGGGTACGCTTGACCAGCAAAGACACTCCTCTGGCCAGCCGGTTCCCATATGCTGAATAGACGACAAAGTCGTTAGACAGCACACAAGCATCGACCTTGCAAACAAAGTGAGTCTCTTGGATCGCGGCGACATCCACGCCGAAGGACAAGAGGTCCCGGAGCAGGCGGGCAGCCTTACTCCGATCCCTAAGGCCCTTCACGTTCATACTGGCTAACTTAATTGACATCATTTAGACCTGAAAAAGAGAGCAGAAAATTACTTCTGGTCACATACGGAGCGAAAATCAATGGGAGTAGGGACCCCGACGGATTGTCCAAGGTTGCCTGTGCCAATATCGGACGTAATTCGTCCGTCCTGGACAATACCGCCGACGTCCGTGGGAAAGGTAAGTTTTACCGCCCTATATAAAGATGGGTGGAGGATGACGGGGACCCTCCCAGCACAGAAATGTGAAAGCCGCTGAAGATATTTTGTGCCCGTTTGGCACATTTGTATTTTAGGGAAGGCCTCGACGGCCCCCTGCACAAATTCCCAGGCTTTTGTTTTACATCCCCCGGTATTTCTGATCAAAGTCAGTACTCCGGGGGCGCCCGGGAAATTGGCAGGGTCCTCGTTGGACTTTCCATCAATATTTTTTACCTTGAATAAAGGCCTTAGGAGGGCCTTCTTCTGAGAAGAAAGGTCCCTCTCTAAGGCCTGTCTGTCAATTTTGCAGACATCTTTGTTTGCATAACAGTTTCTTTGTTTTCCTCTTTTCGGGGAGGATTTATTAGGATTCGGGGATGGAATCGGTGAGGGTTGATCAGATTTCGGGGAGGAAGGTTCTGGTTGGGAGGAGGGTGTGGGAGGTGTAAGGGAAGGAGAAGGTATATTTCTTACTGGGGAGGCAGAATGACTCCTCCCCTTAAAGACAGTTCTGACAGGTGATGCAGGTGCAGATTGGGTCTTGGGGGAAGCTGTAATTCGCTCCGCTCTGCTACGCTCCTCCTTCTTTCCTTTTTTTATGTTGACATCCTCTTCCTCCTCTCGAGCCCTCTTTAAAGATGACGACCGTGGAGGAGGCATTTCCACATCCAAGTCTTGTTGTTGTTGTTGATCTGGTTGTTGTTGATCTGGTTGCTGTTTCTGTGGTTCATTTTGTTGTTGTTGTTGCTGCTGTCGAGACTCCTGCTGCTGCTGTTGCTGCTTTGCCTCCTTGCGAGGCTTCTTCTTTTCTGGGGACGGAGATTTTTCATGTTGCGGAGGAGGGGAAGAAACTTTCTTCCCCCTCCTCACCACCTCCGTCCATTCCCCGCTTTTTGGCTGGGATTTTTTTTCCGGGGTACTTGTTGTTTTTGACACCGGCAGTGTTTCCGGTGTCACCGGTGTTTCTTCCGGTTTCCTTGCCGGACACATTTTGAATGTGTGTCCGGCCAGACCACACGCCCAGCAGTGCGGCTTCCTTCCTTCCACTACCACAAACAACTTTCTTCCTCTACAGAGCAAAATGTCTGGGACCTTCAAAAAATTTTCGCGGTCAACCACCACACTAACACATATATCTTCCGTGGCCACACCGGCCTTGCTGGTTATGCGTGCCACCTCTTCTACTGCGCCGAAAGTAGCAAAAAATGCTCCGACATGGTCACAGGAAATGTCCACCGGCACGCCATGTATAGTGATTTTTGTTTTTTCTCGTACCAAGGTACTCGGTCTGAAACCGAATACCTTTTGCTGTTAGTACATTTCCTGCCAGATCCATCGCCTCCCCCTCCGAGCCCAGCAAGATGTCCCACATTGCACGGGACCTTCTTGCCAGTACGCAAGGTACAATGTCCAGGGCTTTCAAGGCTTCTTCCATGTTCTCCCTACTGACAGCAATAAATTTTCGCGTTTTTTCATCGGCTGTCAGTAGAGAGATTGTCTTCTTTGCCACTACATTCACCACTTCTGGTATTGCTACCAATTCGTTGTCTTTTATGTAGTCTTGGTATTTTTCCCGCATTTGCGAGTAGTATTTGGCATCCTTGTTAACGGGTGCCTTTACCCATACCGTCGGTGAGGGAGTCACCGCAGGCACGGCATCAGAAGTTGAGGGCTGGGGAGACAAAGCCATAGCTTGACTTGCCCCCCCTCACAAAACACAAAAAATCCACAAAAAAGTTCAAACAGCGCGACGAAGACAGAACAAAGACAGCAAAAAAACAGGTACTCACAATTAACTTCGGGCAACACGTAAATTCAACTTGTAATAAGACAAAAATGCGAGGCGCGCTCTGTTTCGAACAACGGCTCGTCAGGGCACTATTTATTTTGTAAAATTTACAAAATTATGGCACAAGGCCTAAAAGGGGAGGGGGAGAGGTTGGTTCTCACTTAACTATCCTATACCTAGCTAAACACTATCACGACCCATTCACTCGTTACAATTTGCACAGTCACCAAAAGAACCCATCCATCTACTCCCAATCCTTCGTACACCACAATGCCAGAAACTTACAAGGGACACCTAAAAAGTGGGGAAATTAACCCGTGACAATAAAAATGTATTTATGTACAATATAATATATACAATATAATGTAAAATATTTAATGAAAATGAAATGATGGGAGGGGGATGAACCCAAAAATAAACTAAAAATACAACAAATTTTGAACTAAAATAATAATCAATGTTAGTAAGAACCGACCATCCCAGAAAAAAGAGTGGCCGCTGTATTCCGCCCAATGGCGAAATCAAGAAGCACACTCGCTAAGGGAGTGGGGAGGGGGGTAAAAAATTAGCGGAAAGGGACAATAAAACGCTGAACCAGCCGAGATAAAAAGAGACCAAAACAAACTGGGGAGGTTGGGAATCTCGGCATGGATTATAACAAAAGAGAAAGCCGGGTACAGGCTAGGAACACATTCATTCACTTTAACTAGGTACACAAGAGAGAACTAGCTTAACCAGGGGAGGGTTCCAGAGGAATCCACCCCGATGTAACCAGCAGATCTAAAAGAGAAAATCAAGATTAGCCCCGTTCAAACGAACCAGGCTCGCCACATTTACCCACCTTTTGCTAAAGTCTGTCGAAGTCAAACGTTTCCAATCAGTTCTAATCTTTATTTTGAGCTGATGCTCAAAATAACAGATCAGATCCTGATGTGAAAGACGCTGACCTCGCAAGACTTCCTCCAATCGCGTCGTCCAAATCACCATTCGAGCCGTGGCTAGCAGCGACAGAAACACCATACGCTTCATCCCAGAGAACGGGGGCGACACATTATCACAGGCGAATGCACGATCAATGAGCACAAGCTCTCGCGGCTCGATACGAGCAGTCAACTCGCCGACCCGGTCCCATAGAGGGCGAACCCGCGAACAATGGTAGAAGGCGTGCGAAGCCGTTTCTTCCAAGCCAAGGTTGCAGCGTTCACAATCTGGCAAATCCGCCAGGCCCCATATGAAGGCCATGTCATTGAGAGGCAAGCGATTCCGAGCTAATCGCCAGGTGAGCGAAAACTCAGAGTTGTTGAGATAATCACTCCCTGGCGCCCAAGACCAGAACGAGCGAAACTCGTCCTCCGACAAGCGCAGCACATCACGTAGTGAATCCTTTGCGACGCCCTCCACTAACCCACGATAGAAGACTCTCCTAGGCCGTGAAAGGTCACTGGACCGTGGAATGGCCCGCAGGGCCGCCAGACATTCGAGGAGAAAACTCGATCGCTCTCGAGGCTTACGGCACCGCCTCAAGATGGGGGGAGTGATAGTAAGTCTAGGGAACATGTCCCTCACTATCCCCCTAAGCAATGAGTCTTCGGAAATCGCTCGCCTGAGAAAAACCAACCTCGACGCAACCTTATGGCCCATCAGGTATGGCATTCCCAGGCCCCCATGACACGGACGTTGGTAACAGACACGTTTGTCGACATAGTGTTTGCGTCCTCTCCATAAAATGGAGAATAGCAAACGCTCGATCGCCTTCTTATGCCGTTTACAAAGTGGAAGTACTGACAACTGGTAAAGGATGATGGGAAAGACGTATGTAGCACACGCCTCAGCCATACCCTTTAAGGACAACCTCCTTCGGCGCCAAATCTTGGCCGACGCGCCTACCTTTGCCAGTACTTCAGACCAATTTTTCTCCAACTGTAGGTCGGGCCCGAACCACACTCCAAGAATGCAGACCGGGCCGTCCGTCCAGTCGAAGGGCCCCGGGAGGGTCAGACCCTTCCAGGCGCCTAACCGCAAGCCGGACGACTTGTTGCGGTTAATCTTGGCCCCTGTCACCTGTTCGTACCGTTCAAGCGCCTTCTGTACCACCTCGATGTCCCTGCGGGAGGACACGAAAGTAGTGACGTCATCGGCGTACGCGGAAACCCTGGCTCGAGCACCACCAGGGACAGCGATTCCACGTAGGGCCGGACTGCACGCCCTGTCCCTTAGCCGGCGAAGGAGGGGCTCCAACGCCAAAGCATAAAGTAGGGGCGACAGTGGACAACCCTGTCGGACCGACCTAGACAGCGCCAGAACGCCCGACAACTTTCCGTTCACCTGTACCACAGCCGTCGGGGATTGATACAGGAGGCTAATCCAGCGGCGGAAGTTGGTTTCGAATCCAGCTGCCTGCAGGACAGCCGCCAGATACCGATGGTCAACCCTATCAAATGCCTTGGACTGATCTAAATGGATCAGCGCGGCTTCGTCGTCGTCTTTTATCCCCTCTATGATCGTGCGTATCAGATGCAGGTTGCTCTGAATTGTTCGGCCCTTCACAGCACAAGTCTGCTCAGGTCCCAACAGAGACTCGGCAACTAATTGCAAACGATTTTGCAAGATCTTGGCCAAAATCTTTAACTCTGTGTTTAGCAGAGTTATGGGCCGGTAACCCTCTAGCTCCCTCCCCACACCCTTGCCTTTTCTCAACAGCGTGATCACACCCCTGGTGAACCGTTTGGGGATGGACCCCTGCCGGAACCAGTTGTTGAACACGACAGTCAAAATCGGGACAAAGATGTGCGACAGCCTCAAGTACAATTCATAGGGCAAACCATCGAGACCCGGCGATTTGCCACTGCCGACCTTCTTCAGCGCCGCGTAGACTTCGCCCTCCGTAATCTCTCCCTCGCAGCTAGCTGCATCAGCCGGCAAAAGCCGGGGGAAGTCAGCCAAATAGCTGCGAAACTCCTCATCACGGAGACCGGGCTCCTTGGTAAACAGGATCTCGAAATGCCGCCGAAACGCCTCGCACATGTCGTCAGTCGACCGCAGAGTGTGTCCCTCCGGGTTGCGAACCTCTCGAATGTACCGGTCGCCTCCGCGGCGAATTTCTTCCTTGCGCAGTTCTGCGCCCATATTCACAGCTTCGGAAGACATCTTGCTTAACTTATGTCTAACTACCTGGCCCATGTAACGATCGCTATTCGACCGGTCCACGGCCTCCTTAGCTATGGCTATCTCTAGGGGATCCCCACCAGCCACCGCCCGGGAGTAGTTAGCTCTAAGTGTCTTCACCTTGTCAGCCTTATCTAGTTTGAGCCGAATGCTGAACTGAGTGGTGAAAGACCTAATACTATCCTTAAGGTTATCCCACCACTTATTCCCGATGACTCCCCCAGTTAACGCCCGCTGCACTAAGTTAATTAGCTGGCGCCGGAAGTCCCGCCTGTCCAGTAAGGACACGTTGAACTTCCAGTAACCAGCCATTCTAACCCTATTTTCTAAATTTACCCGGGCACAAACGAGTTTGTGGTCCGAGTAACCTAGCCAGTGGAACGTGGGACAATCTAAGAAATCTAGTTCGGCTTCACGAACTAACATTCTATCAAGGTAGCTAGCCACCTTGGTAGAAGGCCAACTATTAGCCCACGTCCACATTCTCCCGCCCTTGTGATCGGCCCGGTATCTATCGATTAGACCGAAGTCCTCGATGAGATCGACCAAGCTACGATCACGTTCCTTCCCTCTAGCTCCCCGCCCTCTATCCAACTTGGGGTCCAGGATGGCATTCCAGTCCCCCACTAAGACGAGTCGCTTGGAATCCACCAGGAAGGGCTCCAACCGCCGAAAAACGAGACGCGCTCCTCCTGGTCGTTGGGCGCATAAACCGCAACCAGACGAAACGCATTGCTTTTCACTGCAATATCGGCCACGATCAGCCGGCCCTCGGCACCGACATGGACAAGATCCACCTTCGCGTCCAGGGTACGCTTGACCAGCAAAGACACTCCTCTGGCCAGCCGGTTCCCATATGCTGAATAGACGACAAAGTCGTTAGACAGCACACAAGCATCGACCTTGCAAACAAAGTGAGTCTCTTGGATCGCGGCGACATCCACGCCGAAGGACAAGAGGTCCCGAAGCAGGCGGGCAGCCTTACTCCGATCCCTAAGGCCCTTCACGTTCATACTGGCTAACTTAATTGACATCATTTAGACCTGTAAAGAGAAAGCAGAAAATTACTTCTGGTCACATACGGAGCGAAAATCAATGGGAGTAGGGACCCCGACGGATTGTCCAAGGTTGCCTGTGCCAATATCGGACGTAATTCGTCCGTCCTGGACAATGCCGCCGACGTCCGTGGGAAAAGTAAGTTTTACAGCCCTGTATAAAGATGGGTGGAGGATGACGGGGACCCTCCCGGCACAAAAATGCGAAAGCCTTTGAAGATATTTTGTGCCCGTTTGGGCCATTTTTATGGTCGGGAAAGCCTCAACGGCCCCCTGCACAAATTCCCAGGCTTTTGTTTTACATCCCCCGGTGTTTCTGATCAAAGTCAGTACTCCGGGGGCGCCCGGGAAATTGGCAGGGTCCTCGATGGACTTTCCGTCAATATTTTTAAGTTTGAAAAGAGGCCTTAGGAGGGCCTTCTTCTGAGAAGAAAGGTCCCTCTCTAAGGCCTGTCTGTCCACTTTGCAGATATCCTTTGAAATAAAGACATTTTTTCTTTGTTTCTCGCCTTTTGGGGAGGATTTATCGGGATTCGGGGAGGGTTTCGGGGAGGGATGATAAGATTTCGGGGAGGAAGGTTCTGATTGGGAGGAGGGTGTGGGTGGTTTGGGGGAAGGAGAAGGTATATGCCTTATCGGGGATGCGGACTGACTCCTCCCCTCAACAAAAACAGTTCTATTTGGAGATGTAGGGGCGGATTGGGTCCTGGGAGCAACCGTGACTTGTTCTGCTCTTCCACGTGCGAAAAGTTCTTTTTTCCCCTTCTTTAGGGACACTTCCTCCTCCTCCTCCCGTCCTCTCTTCAAAGAAGAGGAGCGTGGAGGAGGCATTTCCGCCTCCATTTCTTGTTGTTTCGTCGGCTGCTCCCGCTGCTGCTGCTTTTGCTCTTGTAGCTGTTGTTGTTGTAGTCTCTGCGTTTCTCTTTGTTGCTGTTTTTGCCCCTGCTTCTCTTGTTGTTGCTGCTGTTGGTTAGCCTCTTTTCGTGGCTTCTTTTTTTCCGGGGATGGTGATTTCCCCTGTTGAGGAGGAGGGGAAGCAACTTTCTTCCCCCTCCTGACCACCTCCGTCCATTCACCGCTTTTTGGGTCCGTCTTTTTCTCCTGTGTGACTGGTGGTTTTGACACCGGCGGTGTTTCCGGTGCCATTTCCGGGTTTCTTTTAGGGCACATCTTGAACGTGTGACCAGCCACGCCACACGCCCAGCAATGCGGCTTCCTCCCCTCCACCACCACAAACAATCTCCTTCCACTGTATGTAATAATATCCGGGACCTTCAGGAAATTTTCCCTGTCTAACACAATGCAAACATTAATATCCTCCGTGGCTATCTCCGCCTTGCTCCTCACACGTGCTACCTCCTCCACCGCTCC
Organism: Ascarosepion bandense; assembly: GCA_037127315.1. Classification (NCBI taxonomy): domain Eukaryota; kingdom Metazoa; phylum Mollusca; class Cephalopoda; order Sepiida; family Sepiidae; genus Ascarosepion; species Ascarosepion bandense. Next base: position 2,141,529 of record JBBBDQ010001283.1, on the reverse strand, counting down.
AAAAGTCGCAAAAAAGGCACCCACGTGATCACCGGACACCTCCACGGGCACACCATGTATGGTGACCTTGGTTCTTCTTGTACCCATGTATTCGGTCTGGAACCGAATACCCTTGGCTGTCATTACACTTCCAGCCAGATCCTTCGCCTCTCCTTCCGAGCTCAGAAGTATGTCCCACATCGCTCGGGACCTCCTTGCTAACACACAAGGGATAATATTAAGCACCTTTAATGCTTCTTCCATGTTCTCCCTACTGACAGCAATAAATTTTTTTGTTTTTTCATCTGCTGTCAGCAGGGAGATTGTCTTTTTTGCCATAACGTTGGCGACTTCCGGTATCGCTAACAGTTCATTGTCTTTGATATATTCTTTATATTTCTCCTGCATTTGCAGGTAATAATTTGGGTCTTTTTTCACTGGTGCCTTTACCCATACCGTCGGTGAGGGAGTCACCGCGGGCACGGCATCAGAAGTTGAGGGCTGGGGAGACAAAGCCATAGCTTGACTTGCCCCCCCTCACACAACAAAATTTTAACAAAAGTTCAAAAAGCGCCACGCGCGACGAAGACAAAACAAAGACAGCAAAAAAACAGGTACTCACAATTAACTTCGGGCAACAAAAACACGTAAATCCAAAATTGCAATAAGTCAAGAAAAGACAAAAATGCGAGGCGCACTCTGTTTCGAACAACGGCTCGTCAGGGCACTATTTATTTTGTAAAATTTACAAAATTATGGCACAAGGCCTAAAAGGGGAGGGGGAGAGGTTGGTTCTCACTTAACTATCCTATACCTAGCTAAACACTATCACGACCCATTCACTCGTTACAATTTGCACAGTCACCAAAAGAACCCATCCATCTACTCCCAATCCTTCGTACACCACAATGCCAGAAACTTACAAGGGACACCTAAAAAGTGGGGAAATTAACCCGTGACAATAAAAATGTATTTATATACAATATAATATATACAATATAATGTAAAATATTTAATGAAAAATGAAATGATGGGAGGGGGATGAACCCAAAAATAAACTAAAAATACAACAAATTTTGAACTAAAATAATAATCAATGTTAGTAAGAACCGACCATCCCAGAAAAAAGAGTGGCCGCTGTATTCCGCCCAATGGCGAAATCAAGAAGCACACTCGCTAAGGGAGTGGGGAGGGGGGTAAAAAATTAGCGGAAAGGGACAATAAAAGGCTGAACCAGCCGAGATAAAAAGAGACCAAAACAAACTGGGGAGGTTGGGAATCTCGGCATGGATTATAACAAAAGAGAAAGCCGGGTACAGGCTAGGAACACATTCATTCACTTTAACTAGGTACACAAGAGAGAACTAGCTTAACCAGGGGAGGGTTCCAGAGGAATCCACCCCGATGTAACCAGCAGATCTAAAAGAGAAAATCAAGATTAGCCCCGTTCAAACGAACCAGGCTCGCCACATTTACCCACCTTTTGCTAAAGTCTGTCGAAGTCAAACGTTTCCAATCAGTTCTAATCTTTATTTTGAGCTGATGCTCAAAATAACAGATCAGATCCTGATGTGAAAGACGCTGACCTCGCAAGACTTCCTCCAATCGCGTCGTCCAAATCACCATTCGAGCCGTGGCTAGCAGCGACAGAAACACCATACGCTTCATCCCAGAGAACGGGGGCGACACATTATCACAGGCGAATGCACGATCAATGAGCACAAGCTCTCGCGGCTCGATACGAGCAGTCAACTCGCCGACCCGGTCCCATAGAGGGCGAACCCGCGAACAATGGTAGAAGGCGTGCGAAGCCGTTTCTTCCAAGCCAAGGTTGCAGCGTTCACAATCTGGCAAATCCGCCAGGCCCCATATGAAGGCCATGTCATTGAGAGGCAAGCGATTCCGAGCTAATCGCCAGGTGAGCGAAAACTCAGAGTTGTTGAGATAATCACTCCCTGGCGCCCAAGACCAGAACGAGCGAAACTCGTCCTCCGACAAGCGCAGCACATCACGTAGTGAATCCTTTGCGACGCCCTCCACTAACCCACGATAGAAGACTCTCCTAGGCCGTGAAAGGTCACTGGACCGTGGAATGGCCCGCAGGGCCGCCAGACATTCGAGGAGAAAACTCGATCGCTCTCGAGGCTTACGGCACCGCCTCAAGATGGGGGGGAGTGATAGTAAGTCTAGGGAACATGTCCCTCACTATCCCCCTAAGCAATGAGTCTTCGGAAATCGCTCGCCTGAGAAAAACCAACCTCGACGCAACCTTATGGCCCATCAGGTATGGCATTCCCAGGCCCCCATGACACGGACGTTGGTAACAGACACGTTTGTCGACATAGTGTTTGCGTCCTCTCCATAAAATGGAGAATAGCAAACGCTCGATCGCCTTCTTATGCCGTTTACAAAGTGGAAGTACTGACAACTGGTAAAGGATGATGGGAAAGACGTATGTAGCACACGCCTCAGCCATACCCTTTAAGGACAACCTCCTTCGGCGCCAAATCTTGGCCGACGCGCCTACCTTTGCCAGTACTTCAGACCAATTTTTCTCCAACTGTAGGTCGGGCCCGAACCACACTCCAAGAATGCAGACCGGGCCGTCCGTCCAGTCGAAGGGCCCCGGGAGGGTCAGACCCTTCCAGGCGCCTAACCGCAAGCCGGACGACTTGTTGCGGTTAATCTTGGCCCCTGTCACCTGTTCGTACCGTTCAAGCGCCTTCTGTACCACCTCGATGTCCCTGCGGGAGGACACGAAAGTAGTGACGTCATCGGCGTACGCGGAAACCCTGGCTCGAGCACCACCAGGGACAGCGATTCCACGTAGGGCCGGACTGCACGCCCTGTCCCTTAGCCGGCGAAGGAGGGGCTCCAACGCCAAAGCATAAAGTAGGGGCGACAGTGGACAACCCTGTCGGACCGACCTAGACAGCGCCAGAACGCCCGACAACTTTCCGTTCACCTGTACCACAGCCGTCGGGGATTGATACAGGAGGCTAATCCAGCGGCGGAAGTTGGTTTCGAATCCAGCTGCCTGCAGGACAGCCGCCAGATACCGATGGTCAACCCTATCAAATGCCTTGGACTGATCTAAATGGATCAGCGCGGCTTCGTCGTCGTCTTTTATCCCCTCTATGATCGTGCGTATCAGATGCAGGTTGCTCTGAATTGTTCGGCCCTTCACAGCACAAGTCTGCTCAGGTCCCAACAGAGACTCGGCAACTAATTGCAAACGATTTTGCAAGATCTTGGCCAAAATCTTTAACTCTGTGTTTAGCAGAGTTATGGGCCGGTAACCCTCTAGCTCCCTCCCCACACCCTTGCCTTTTCTCAACAGCGTGATCACACCCCTGGTGAACCGTTTGGGGATGGACCCCTGCCGGAACCAGTTGTTGAACACGACAGTCAAAATCGGGACAAAGATGTGCGACAGCCTCAAGTACAATTCATAGGGCAAACCATCGAGACCCGGCGATTTGCCACTGCCGACCTTCTTCAGCGCCGCGTAGACTTCGCCCTCCGTAATCTCTCCCTCGCAGCTAGCTGCATCAGCCGGCAAAAGCCGGGGGAAGTCAGCCAAATAGCTGCGAAACTCCTCATCACGGAGACCGGGCTCCTTGGTAAACAGGATCTCGAAATGCCGCCGAAACGCCTCGCACATGTCGTCAGTCGACCGCAGAGTGTGTCCCTCCGGGTTGCGAACCTCTCGAATGTACCGGTCGCCTCCGCGGCGAATTTCTTCCTTGCGCAGTTCTGCGCCCATATTCACAGCTTCGGAAGACATCTTGCTTAACTTATGTCTAACTACCTGGCCCATGTAACGATCGCTATTCGACCGGTCCACGGCCTCCTTAGCTATGGCTATCTCTAGGGGATCCCCACCAGCCACCGCCCGGGAGTAGTTAGCTCTAAGTGTCTTCACCTTGTCAGCCTTATCTAGTTTGAGCCGAATGCTGAACTGAGTGGTGAAAGACCTAATACTATCCTTAAGGTTATCCCACCACTTATTCCCGATGACTCCCCCAGTTAACGCCCGCTGCACTAAGTTAATTAGCTGGCGCCGGAAGTCCCGCCTGTCCAGTAAGGACACGTTGAACTTCCAGTAACCAGCCATTCTAACCCTATTTTCTAAATTTACCCGGGCACAAACGAGTTTGTGGTCCGAGTAACCTAGCCAGTGGAACGTGGGACAATCTAAGAAATCTAGTTCGGCTTCACGAACTAACATTCTATCAAGGTAGCTAGCCACCTTGGTAGAAGGCCAACTATTAGCCCACGTCCACATTCTCCCGCCCTTGTGATCGGCCCGGTATCTATCGACTAGACCGAAGTCCTCGATGAGATCGACCAAGCTACGATCACGTTCCTTCCCCTCTAGCTCCCCGCCCTCTATCCAACTTGGGGTTCAGGATGGCATTCCAGTCCCCCACTAAGACGAGTCGCTTGGAATCCACCAGGAAGGGCTCCAACCGCCGAAAAAACGAGACGCGCTCCTCCTGGTCGTTGGGCGCATAAACCGCAACCAGACGAAACGCATTGCTTTTCACTGCAATATCGGCCACGATCAGCCGGCCCTCGGCACCGACATGGACAAGATCCACCTTCGCGTCCAGGGTACGCTTGACCAGCAAAGACACTCCTCTGGCCAGCCGGTTCCCATATGCTGAATAGACGACGAAGTCGTTAGACAGCACACAAGCATCGACCTTGCAAACAAAGTGAGTCTCTTGGATCGCGGCGACATCCACGCCGAAGGACAAGAGGTCCCGGAGCAGGCGGGCAGCCTTACTCCGATCCCTAAGGCCCTTCACGTTCATACTGGCTAACTTAATTGACATCATTTAGACCTGAAAAAGAGAGCAGAAAATTACTTCTGGTCACATACGGAGCGAAAATCAATGGGAGTAGGGACCCCGACGGATTGTCCAAGGTTGCCTGTGCCAATATCGGACGTAATTCGTCCGTCCTGGACAATACCGCCGACGTCCGTGGGAAAGGTAAGTTTTACCGCCCTATATAAAGATGGGTGGAGGATGACGGGGACCCTCCCGGCACAGAAATGTGAAAGCCGCTGAAGATATTTTGTGCCCGTTTGGCACATTTGTATTTTAGGGAAGGCCTCGACGGCCCCCTGCACAAATTCCCAGGCTTTTGTTTTACATCCCCCGGTATTTCTGATCAAAGTCAGTACCCCGGGGGCGCCTGGGAAATTGGCAGGGTCCTCGATAGACTTCCCATCTATATTTTTTAATTTAAATAGAGGCCTTAGGAGGGCCTTCTTCTGAGAAGAAAGGTCCCTCTCTAAGGCCTGTCTGTCTACTTTGCAAACATCTACGTTTGCGAAAATGTTCTTTTTGTTTTTCTCCCGTTTCGGGGAGGGTTTTTCAGGATTCGGGGAGGGATGTTCAGATTTCGGGGAGGAAGGTACTGATTGGGAGGAGGGTGTGGGAGGTGTAGGGGAAGGAGAAGGTGAAGGTATATATCTCACTGGGGAGACAGAATGACTCCTCCCCTCAACAATAATAGTTCTCTCGGGTGATGCAGGGGCGGATTGGGTCCTGGGGGTAGCTATGATCCGTTCTGCTCTGCTACGCTCCTCCTTCTTTCCTTTCTTTATGGTCACATCCTCTTCCTCCTCTCGAGCCCTCTTCAAAGATGATGACCGTGGAGGAGGCATTTCCACGTCTTGCTGTTGTTGTTTATCTGCCTCCGGCAGCTGCTTCTGTGGTTCCTTGTGTTGTTGTTGTTGTTGTTGCTGCTGTCGAGACTCCTGCTGCTGCTGTTGTTGCTTTGCCTCCTTGCGAGGCTTCTTCTTTTCTGGGGACGGAGATTTTTCATGTTGTGGAGGAGGTGAAGCAACTTTCTTCCCCCTCCTAACCACCTCCGTCCATTCACTGCTTTTGGGTTCGGCTTTTTCCTCAGGAGACACTGTTGTTTTCGACACCGGCGGTGTTTCCGGTGTCACCGGTGTTTTTTCCGGTTGCCTTGCCGGACACATTTTGAATGTGTGTCCGGCCAGACCACACGCCCAGCAGTGCGGCTTCCTTCCCTCCACCACCACGAACAGCCTTCTTCCACGACATAACAAGATGTCTGGGACCTTCAGGAAGTTTTCGCGGTCTACAACCACGCTGACATATATATCCTCCGTGGCCACACCGGCCTTACTCTTTATACGTGCCACCTCCTCCACCGCACCGAAAGTCGCAAAAAACGCTCCGACATGGTCACAGGAAATGTCCACCGGCACGCCATGTATCGTGATTTTTGTCTTTCTTGTACCAAGGTATTCGGTTTGAAACCGGATACCTTTCGCAGTCAATATATTTCCGGCTAGATCTTTTGCTTCGCCTTCCGAGCCCAGCAAGATGTCCCACATTGCACGGGACCTTCTTGCCAGTACGCAAGGTACAATGTCCAGGACTTTCAGGGCTTCTTCCATGTTCTCCCTACTGACAGCAATAAATTTTTTTGTTTTTTCATCGGCTGTCAGTAGAGAGATTGTCTTCTTTGCCACTACATTCACCACTTCTGGTATTGCTACCAATTCGTTGTCTTTTATGTAGTCTTGGTATTTTTCCCGCATTTGCCGGTAGTACCCGGCATCCTTCTTCATTGGTGCTTTTACCCATGCTGTCGGTGAGGGAGTCACCGTGGGTACAGCGTCAGAAGTTGAGGGCTGGGGAGACAAAGCCATAGCTTGACTTGCCCCCCCTCACAAACAAAAAAAAACGTTCAAAAAAGTACACGAGCGACGAAGACAAACAAAACAATATAACAAAAACAGACGTACTCACTGGTAACACAGAGTTCAAAATAATCCAACAGTAACTCTTGCAAAAATCACAGAGTCAATGCCAACGGCTCGTCAGGGCACTATTTATTTTGTAAAATTTACAAAATTATGGCACAAGGCCTAAAAGGGGAGGGGGAGAGGTTGGTTCTCACTTAACTATCCTATACCTAGCTAAACACTATCACGACCCATTCACTCGTTACAATTTGCACAGTCACCAAAAGAACCCATCCATCTACTCCCAATCCTTCGTACACCACAATGCCAGAAACTTACAAGGGACACCTAAAAAGTGGGGAAATTAACCCGTGACAATAAAAATGTATTTATATACAATATAATATATACAATATAATGTAAAATATTTAATGAAAAATGAAATGATGGGAGGGGGATGAACCCAAAAATAAACTAAAAATACAACAAATTTTGAACTAAAATAATAATCAATGTTAGTAAGAACCGACCATCCCAGAAAAAAGAGTGGCCGCTGTATTCCGCCCAATGGCGAAATCAAGAAGCACACTCGCTAAGGGAGTGGGGAGGGGGGTAAAAAATTAGCGGAAAGGGACAATAAAAGGCTGAACCAGCCGAGATAAAAAGAGACCAAAACAAACTGGGGAGGTTGGGAATCTCGGCATGGATTATAACAAAAGAGAAAGCCGGGTACAGGCTAGGAACACATTCATTCACTTTAACTAGGTACACAAGAGAGAACTAGCTTAACCAGGGGAGGGTTCCAGAGGAATCCACCCCGATGTAACCAGCAGATCTAAAAGAGAAAATCAAGATTAGCCCCGTTCAAACGAACCAGGCTCGCCACATTTACCCACCTTTTGCTAAAGTCTGTCGAAGTCAAACGTTTCCAATCAGTTCTAATCTTTATTTTGAGCTGATGCTCAAAATAACAGATCAGATCCTGATGTGAAAGACGCTGACCTCGCAAGACTTCCTCCAATCGCGTCGTCCAAATCACCATTCGAGCCGTGGCTAGCAGCGACAGAAACACCATACGCTTCATCCCAGAGAACGGGGGCGACACATTATCACAGGCGAATGCACGATCAATGAGCACAAGCTCTCGCGGCTCGATACGAGCAGTCAACTCGCCGACCCGGTCCCATAGAGGGCGAACCCGCGAACAATGGTAGAAGGCGTGCGAAGCCGTTTCTTCCAAGCCAAGGTTGCAGCGTTCACAATCTGGCAAATCCGCCAGGCCCCATATGAAGGCCATGTCATTGAGAGGCAAGCGATTCCGAGCTAATCGCCAGGTGAGCGAAAACTCAGAGTTGTTGAGATAATCACTCCCTGGCGCCCAAGACCAGAACGAGCGAAACTCGTCCTCCGACAAGCGCAGCACATCACGTAGTGAATCCTTTGCGACGCCCTCCACTAACCCACGATAGAAGACTCTCCTAGGCCGTGAAAGGTCACTGGACCGTGGAATGGCCCGCAGGGCCGCCAGACATTCGAGGAGAAAACTCGATCGCTCTCGAGGCTTACGGCACCGCCTCAAGATGGGGGGAGTGATAGTAAGTCTAGGGAACATGTCCCTCACTATCCCCCTAAGCAATGAGTCTTCGGAAATCGCTCGCCTGAGAAAAACCAACCTCGACGCAACCTTATGGCCCATCAGGTATGGCATTCCCAGGCCCCCATGACACGGACGTTGGTAACAGACACGTTTGTCGACATAGTGTTTGCGTCCTCTCCATAAAATGGAGAATAGCAAACGCTCGATCGCCTTCTTATGCCGTTTACAAAGTGGAAGTACTGACAACTGGTAAAGGATGATGGGAAAGACGTATGTAGCACACGCCTCAGCCATACCCTTTAAGGACAACCTCCTTCGGCGCCAAATCTTGGCCGACGCGCCTACCTTTGCCAGTACTTCAGACCAATTTTTCTCCAACTGTAGGTCGGGCCCGAACCACACTCCAAGAATGCAGACCGGGCCGTCCGTCCAGTCGAAGGGCCCCGGGAGGGTCAGACCCTTCCAGGCGCCTAACCGCAAGCCGGACGACTTGTTGCGGTTAATCTTGGCCCCTGTCACCTGTTCGTACCGTTCAAGCGCCTTCTGTACCACCTCGATGTCCCTGCGGGAGGACACGAAAGTAGTGACGTCATCGGCGTACGCGGAAACCCTGGCTCGAGCACCACCAGGGACAGCGATTCCACGTAGGGCCGGACTGCACGCCCTGTCCCTTAGCCGGCGAAGGAGGGGCTCCAACGCCAAAGCATAAAGTAGGGGCGACAGTGGACAACCCTGTCGGACCGACCTAGACAGCGCCAGAACGCCCGACAACTTTCCGTTCACCTGTACCACAGCCGTCGGGGATTGATACAGGAGGCTAATCCAGCGGCGGAAGTTGGTTTCGAATCCAGCTGCCTGCAGGACAGCCGCCAGATACCGATGGTCAACCCTATCAAATGCCTTGGACTGATCTAAATGGATCAGCGCGGCTTCGTCGTCGTCTTTTATCCCCTCTATGATCGTGCGTATCAGATGCAGGTTGCTCTGAATTGTTCGGCCCTTCACAGCACAAGTCTGCTCAGGTCCCAACAGAGACTCGGCAACTAATTGCAAACGATTTTGCAAGATCTTGGCCAAAATCTTTAACTCTGTGTTTAGCAGAGTTATGGGCCAGGTAACCCTCTAGCTCCCTCCCCACACCCTTGCCTTTTCTCAACAGCGTGATCACACCCCTGGTGAACCGTTTGGGGATGGACCCCTGCCGGAACCAGTTGTTGAACACGACAGTCAAAATCGGGACAAAGATGTGCGACAGCCTCAAGTACAATTCATAGGGCAAACCATCGAGACCCGGCGATTTGCCACTGCCGACCTTCTTCAGCGCCGCGTAGACTTCGCCCTCCGTAATCTCTCCCTCGCAGCTAGCTGCATCAGCCGGCAAAAGCCGGGGGAAGTCAGCCAAATAGCTGCGAAACTCCTCATCACGGAGACCGGGCTCCTTGGTAAACAGGATCTCGAAATGCCGCCGAAACGCCTCGCACATGTCGTCAGTCGACCGCAGAGTGTGTCCCTCCGGGTTGCGAACCTCTCGAATGTACCGGTCGCCTCCGCGGCGAATTTCTTCCTTGCGCAGTTCTGCGCCCATATTCACAGCTTCGGAAGACATCTTGCTTAACTTATGTCTAACTACCTGGCCCATGTAACGATCGCTATTCGACCGGTCCACGGCCTCCTTAGCTATGGCTATCTCTAGGGGATCCCCACCAGCCACCGCCCGGGAGTAGTTAGCTCTAAGTGTCTTCACCTTGTCAGCCTTATCTAGTTTGAGCCGAATGCTGAACTGAGTGGTGAAAGACCTAATACTATCCTTAAGGTTATCCCACCACTTATTCCCGATGACTCCCCCAGTTAACGCCCGCTGCACTAAGTTAATTAGCTGGCGCCGGAAGTCCCGCCTGTCCAGTAAGGACACGTTGAACTTCCAGTAACCAGCCATTCTAACCCTATTTTCTAAATTTACCCGGGCACAAACGAGTTTGTGGTCCGAGTAACCTAGCCAGTGGAACGTGGGACAATCTAAGAAATCTAGTTCGGCTTCACGAACTAACATTCTATCAAGGTAGCTAGCCACCTTGGTAGAAGGCCAACTATTAGCCCACGTCCACATTCTCCCGCCCTTGTGATCGGCCCGGTATCTATCGACTAGACCGAAGTCCTCGATGAGATCGACCAAGCTACGATCACGTTCCTTCCCTCTAGCTCCCCGCCCTCTATCCAACTTGGGGTTCAGGATGGCATTCCAGTCCCCCACTAAGACGAGTCGCTTGGAATCCACCAGGAAGGGCTCCAACCGCCGAAAAACGAGACGCGCTCCTCCTGGTCGTTGGGCGCATAAACCGCAACCAGACGAAACGCATTGCTTTTCACTGCAATATCGGCCACGATCAGCCGGCCCTCGGCACCGACATGGACAAGATCCACCTTCGCGTCCAGGGTACGCTTGACCAGCAAAGACACTCCTCTGGCCAGCCGGTTCCCATATGCTGAATAGACGACGAAGTCGTTAGACAGCACACAAGCATCGACCTTGCAAACAAAGTGAGTCTCTTGGATCGCGGCGACATCCACGCCGAAGGACAAGAGGTCCCGGAGCAGGCGGGCAGCCTTACTCCGATCCCTAAGGCCCTTCACGTTCATACTGGCTAACTTAATTGACATCATTTAGACCTGAAAAAGAGAGCAGAAAATTACTTCTGGTCACATACGGAGCGAAAATCAATGGGAGTAGGGACCCCGACGGATTGTCCAAGGTTGCCTGTGCCAATATCGGACGTAATTCGTCCGTCCTGGACAATACCGCCGACGTCCGTGGGAAAGGTAAGTTTTACCGCCCTATATAAAGATGGGTGGAGGATGACGGGGACCCTCCCGGCACAGAAATGTGAAAGCCGCTGAAGATATTTTGTGCCCGTTTGGCACATTTGTATTTTAGGGAAGGCCTCGACGGCCCCCTGCACAAATTCCCAGGCTTTTGTTTTACATCCCCCGGTATTTCTGATCAAAGTCAGTACCCCGGGGGCGCCTGGGAAATTGGCAGGGTCCTCGATAGACTTCCCATCTATATTTTTTAATTTAAATAGAGGCCTTAGGAGGGCCTTCTTCTGAGAAGAAAGGTCCCTCTCTAAGGCCTGTCTGTCTACTTTGCAAACATCTACGTTTGCGAAAATGTTCTTTTTGTTTTTCTCCCGTTTCGGGGAGGGTTTTTCAGGATTCGGGGAGGGATGTTCAGATTTCGGGGAGGAAGGTACTGATTGGGAGGAGGGTGTGGGAGGTGTAGGGGAAGGAGAAGGTGAAGGTATATATCTCACTGGGGAGACAGAATGACTCCTCCCCTCAACAATAATAGTTCTCTCGGGTGATGCAGGGGCGGATTGGGTCCTGGGGGTAGCTATGATCCGTTCTGCTCTGCTACGCTCCTCCTTCTTTCCTTTCTTTATGGTCACATCCTCTTCCTCCTCTCGAGCCCTCTTCAAAGATGATGACCGTGGAGGAGGCATTTCCACGTCTTGCTGTTGTTGTTTATCTGCCTCCGGCAGCTGCTTCTGTGGTTCCTTGTGTTGTTGTTGTTGTTGTTGCTGCTGTCGAGACTCCTGCTGCTGCTGTTGTTGCTTTGCCTCCTTGCGAGGCTTCTTCTTTTCTGGGGACGGAGATTTTTCATGTTGTGGAGGAGGTGAAGCAACTTTCTTCCCCCTCCTAACCACCTCCGTCCATTCACTGCTTTTGGGTTCGGCTTTTTCCTCAGGAGACACTGTTGTTTTCGACACCGGCGGTGTTTCCGGTGTCACCGGTGTTTTTTCCGGTTGCCTTGCCGGACACATTTTGAATGTGTGTCCGGCCAGACCACACGCCCAGCAGTGCGGCTTCCTTCCCTCCACCACCACGAACAGCCTTCTTCCACGACATAACAAGATGTCTGGGACCTTCAGGAAGTTTTCGCGGTCTACAACCACGCTGACATATATATCCTCCGTGGCCACACCGGCCTTACTCTTTATACGTGCCACCTCCTCCACCGCACCGAAAGTCGCAAAAAACGCTCCGACATGGTCACAGGAAATGTCCACCGGCACGCCATGTATCGTGATTTTTGTCTTTCTTGTACCAAGGTATTCGGTTTGAAACCGGATACCTTTCGCAGTCAATATATTTCCGGCTAGATCTTTTGCTTCGCCTTCCGAGCCCAGCAAGATGTCCCACATTGCACGGGACCTTCTTGCCAGTACGCAAGGTACAATGTCCAGGACTTTCAGGGCTTCTTCCATGTTCTCCCTACTGACAGCAATAAATTTTTTTGTTTTTTCATCGGCTGTCAGTAGAGAGATTGTCTTCTTTGCCACTACATTCACCACTTCTGGTATTGCTACCAATTCGTTGTCTTTTATGTAGTCTTGGTATTTTTCCCGCATTTGCCGGTAGTACCCGGCATCCTTCTTCATTGGTGCTTTTACCCATGCTGTCGGTGAGGGAGTCACCGTGGGTACAGCGTCAGAAGTTGAGGGCTGGGGAGACAAAGCCATAGCTTGACTTGCCCCCCCTCACAAACAAAAAAAAACGTTCAAAAAAGTACACGAGCGACGAAGACAAACAAAACAATATAACAAAAACAGACGTACTCACTGGTAACACAGAGTTCAAAATAATCCAACAGTAACTCTTGCAAAAATCACAGAGTCAATGCCAACGGCTCGTCAGGGCTGAATTTATTTTGTATAAAATACAAAATTATGGCACAAGGCCTAAAAGGGGAGGGGGAGAGGTTGGTTCTCACTTAACTATCCTATACCTAGCTAAACCCTATCACGACCCATTCACTCGTTACAATTTGCACAGTCACCAAAAGAACCCATCCATCTACTCCCAATCCTTCTTACACCACAATGCCAGAAACTTACAAGGGACACCTAAAAAGTGGGGAAATTAACCCATGACAATAAAAATGTATTTATGTACAATATAATATATACAATATAATGTAAAATATTTCATGAAAAATGAAATGATGGGAGGGGGATGAACCCAAAAATAAACTAAAAATACAACAAAATTTTTTTCTTAACGAAAATAATAATCAATGTTAGTAAGAACCGTCCATCCCAGAAAACAGAGTGGCCGCTGTATTCCGCCAACCGGCGAAATCAAGAAGCACACTCGCTAAGGGAGTGGAGAGGGGGGTAAAAAATTAGCGGAATGGGACAATAAAAGGCTGAACCAGCCGAGATAAACGGAGACCAAAACAAACTGGGGAGGTTGGGAATCTCGACATGGATCATAACAAAAGAGAAAGCCGGGTACAGGCTAGGAACACATTCATTCACTTTAACTAGGTACACAAGAGAGAACTAGCTTAACCAGGGGAGGGTTCCAGAGGAATCCACCCCGATGTAACCAGCAGATCTAAAAGAGAAAATCAAGATTAGCCCCGTTCAAGCGAACCAGGCTCGCCACATTTACCCACCTTTTGCTAAAGTCTGTCGAAGTCAAACGTTTCCAATCAGTTCTAATCTTTATTTTGAGCTGATGCTCAAAATAACAGATCAGATCCTGATGTGAAAGGCGCCGACCTCGCAAGACTTCCTCCATTCGCGTCGTCCAAATCACCATTCGAGCCGTGGCTAGCAGCGACAGAAACACCATACGCTTCATCCCAGAGAACGGGGGCGACACATTATCACAGGCGAATGCACGATCAATGAGCACAAGCTCTCGCGGCTCGATACGAGCAGTCAACTCGCCGACCCGGTCCCATAGAGGGCGAACCCGCGAACAATGGTAGAAGGCGTGCGAAGCCGTTTCTTCCAAGCCAAGGTTGCAGCGTTCACAATCTGGCAAATCCGCCAGGCCCCATATGAAGGCCATGTCATTGAGAGGCAAGCGATTCCGAGCTAATCGCCAGGTGAGCGAAAACTCAGAGTTGTTGAGATAATCACTCCCTGGCGCCCAAGACCAGAACGAGCGAAACTCGTCCTCCGACAAGCGCAGCACATCACGTAGTGAATCCTTTGCGACGCCCTCCACTAACCCACGATAGAAGACTCTCCTAGGCCGTGAAAGGTCACTGGACCGTGGAATGGCCCGCAGGGCCGCCAGACATTCGAGGAGAAAACTCGATCGCTCTCGAGGCTTACGGCACCGCCTCAAGATGGGGGGAGTGATAGTAAGTCTAGGGAACATGTCCCTCACTATCCCCCTAAGCAATGAGTCTTCGGAAATCGCTCGCCTGAGAAAAACCAACCTTGACGCAACCTTATGGCCCATCAGGTATGGCATTCCCAGGCCCCCATGACACGGACGTTGGTAACAGACACGTTTGTCGACATAGTGTTTGCGTCCTCTCCATAAAATGGAGAATAGCAAACGCTCGATCGCCTTCTTATGCCGTTTACAAAGTGGAAGTACTGACAACTGGTAAAGGATAATGGGAAAGACGTATGTAGCACACGCCTCAGCCATACCCTTTAAGGACAAATTCCTTCGGCGCCAAATCTTGGCCGACGCGCCTACCTTTGCCAGTACTTCAGACCAATTTTTCTCCAACTGTAGGTCGGGCCCGAACCACACTCCAAGAATGCAGACCGGGCCGTCCGTCCAGTCGAAGGGCCCCGGGAGGGTCAGACCCTTCCAGGCGCCTAACCGCAAGCCGGACGACTTGTTGCGGTTAATCTTGGCCCCTGTCACCTGTTCGTACCGTTCAAGCGCCTTCTGTACCACCTCGATGTCCCTGCGGGAGGACACGAAAGTAGTGACGTCATCGGCGTACGCGGAAACCCTGGCTCGAGCACCACCAGGGACAGCGATTCCACGTAGGGCCGGACTGCACGCCCTGTCCCTTAGCCGGCGAAGGAGGGGCTCCAACGCCAAAGCATAAAGTAGGGGCGACAGTGGACAACCCTGTCGGACCGACCTAGACAGCGCCAGAACGCCCGACAACTTTCCGTTCACCTGTACCACAGCCGTCGGGGATTGATACAGGAGGCTAATCCAGCGGCGGAAGTTGGTTTCGAATCCAGCTGCCTGCAGGACAGCCGCCAGATACCGATGGTCAACCCTATCAAATGCCTTGGACTGATCTAAATGGATCAGCGCGGCTTCGTCGTCGTCTTTTATCCCCTCTATGATCGTGCGTATCAGATGCAGGTTGCTCTGAATTGTTCGGCCCTTCACAGCACAAGTCTGCTCAGGTCCCAACAGAGACTCGGCAACTAATTGCAAACGATTTTGCAAGATCTTGGCCAAAATCTTTAACTCTGTGTTTAGCAGAGTTATGGGCCGGTAACCCTCTAGCTCCCTCCCCACACCCTTGCCTTTTCTCAACAGCGTGATCACACCCCTGGTGAACCGTTTGGGGATGGACCCCTGCCGGAACCAGTTGTTGAACACGACAGTCAAAATCGGGACAAAGATGTGCGACAGCCTCAAGTACAATTCATAGGGCAAACCATCGAGACCCGGCGATTTGCCACTGCCGACCTTCTTCAGCGCCGCGTAGACTTCGCCCTCCGTAATCTCTCCCTCGCAGCTAGCTGCATCAGCCGGCAAAAGCCGGGGAAGTCAGCCAAATAGCTGCGAAACTCCTCATCACGGAGACCGGGCTCCTTGGTAAACAGGATCTCGAAATGCCGCCGAAACGCCTCGCACATGTCGTCAGTCGACCGAAGAGTGTGTCCCTCCGGGTTGCGAACCTCTCGAATGTACCGGTCGCCTCCGCGGCGAATTTCTTCCTTGCGCAGTTCTGCGCCCATGTTCACAGCTTCGGAAGACATCTTGCTTAACTTATGTCTAACTACCTGGCCCATGTAACGATCGCTATTCGACCGGTCCACGGCCTCCTTAGCTATGGCTATCTCTAGGGGATCCCCACCAGCCACCGCCCGGGAGTAATTAGATCTAAGTGTCTTCACCTTGTCAGCCTTATCTAGTTTGAGCCGAATGCTGAACTGAGTGGTGAAAGGCCTAATACTATCCTTAAGGTTATCCCACCACTTATTCCCGATGACTCCCCCAGTTAACGCCCGCTGCACTAAGTTAATTAGCTGGCGCCGGAAGTCCCGCCTGTCCAGTAAGGACACGTTGAACTTCCAGTAACCAGCCATTCTAACCCTATTTTCTAAATTTACCCGGGCACAAACGAGTTTGTGGTCCGAGTAACCTAGCCAGTGGAACGTGGGACAATCTAAGAAATCTAGCTCGGCTTCACGAACTAACATTCTATCAAGGTAGCTAGCCACCTTGGTAGAAGGCCAACTATTAGCCCACGTCCACATTCTCCCGCCCTTGTGATCGGCCCGGTATCTATCGACAAGACCGAAGTCCTCGATAAGATCGACCAAGCTACGATCACGTTCCTTCCCTCTAGCTCCCCGCCCTCTATCCAACTTGGGGTTCAGGATGGCATTCCAGTCCCCCACTAAGACGAGTCGCTTGGAATCCACCAGGAAGGGCCCCAACCGCCGAAAAAACGAGACGCGCTCCTCCTGGTCGTTGGGCGCATAAACCGCAACCAGACGAAACGCATTGCTTTTCACTGCAATATCGGCCACGATCAGCCGGCCCTCGGCACCGACATGGACAAGATCCACCTTCGCGTCCAGGGTACGCTTGACCAGCAAAGACACTCCTCTGGCCAGCCGGTTCCCATATGCTGAATAGACGACAAAGTCGTTAGACAGCACACAGGCATCGACCTTGCAAACAAAGTGAGTCTCTTGGATCGCGGCGACATCCACGCCGAAGGACAAGAGGTCCCGAAGCAGGCGGGCAGCCTTACTCCGATCCCTAAGGCCCTTCACGTTCATACTGGCTAACTTAATTGACATCATTTAGACCTGTAAAGAGAAAGCAGAAAATTACTTCTGGTCACATACAGAGCGAAAATCTATGGGAGTAGGGACCCCGACGGATTGTCCAAGGTTGCCCGTGCCAATATCGGACGTAATTCGTCCGTCCTGGACAATGCCGCCGACGTCCGTAGGGAAGGTTAGCTTTACAGCCCTATATAAAGATGGGTGGAGGATGACGGGGACCCTCCCGGCACAGAAATGTGAAAGCCGCTGAAGATATTTTGTGCCCGTTTGGGCCATTTTTATGTTTGGAAAGGCCTCGACGGCACCCTGCACAAATTCCCAGGCTTTTGTTCTGCTACCCCCGGTATTTCTGATCAAAGTCAGTACTCCGGGGGCGCCTGGGAAATTGGCAGGGTCCTCGATGGACTTTCCATCTATTAATTTGAGTTTAAAAAGAGGCCTTAGGAGGGCCTTCTTCTGAGAAGAAAGGTCCCTCTCTAAGGCCTGTCTATCTATTTTACAAATATCTTTTGTAAAAAAAATGTTTTTCTTTTTTTCCTTTTTCTCCTTTTTCGGGGAGGGTTTGTCTGGATTCGGGGAGGGTTTCGGGGAGGGATGATACGATTTCGGGGAGGAAGGTTCTGATTGGGAGGAGGGTGTGGGAGGTGTGGGGGAAGGAGAAGTTATTTTTCTTATCGGGGAGGTGGACTTACTCCTCCCCTCAAGAGACACAGTTCTGGTGGGTGATGTAGGGGCGGATTGGGTTCTGGTAATTTCGTTTACCCTCTCTGCCCTGCCTCGTTCATTTACTTCCTTCTTTCCCTTTTTTTGGGACACCTCCTCATCCTCCTCCCGTCCTCTCTTCAACGATGAGGAACGGGGGGGGAGGCATTTCTTCCTCCATTCCTTGTTCTTGTTGTTGCTGCTGCTGCTGCTGCTGCTCCCTCGTTTGTCTTTGTTGTTGTTGTTTTTGCTCCTGCTGCTGTTGTTGCTGCTTTGCCTCTACACGAGGCTTCTTCTTCTCAGGAGACGGGGTCTTGTCATGTTGCGGAGGAGGGGAAGCAACCTTCTTCCCCCTCCTAACCACCTCCGTCCATTCGCCGCTTTTTGTCTCGGTTTTTTTTTCCAGCGAAACTATTGTCTTTGACACCGGCGGTGTTGCCGGTGTCACCTGGTTTTCCTCCGGTTTCCTTGCCGGACACATTTTGAATGTGTGTCCGGCCAGTCCACACGCCCAGCAGTGCGGCCTCCTCCCTTCTACCACAACAAACAGCTTTCTGCCACGGCACAGCAAAATATCGGGGACCTTCAGAAAGTTCGGCCTATCCACCGCTATGCTGACGTTTATGTCTTCCGTGGCCACACCTGCCTTACTTGTTATCCTTGCGACCTCCTCCACCGCTCCAAATCGAGCAAAAAACGCTCCAATATGGTCGCAAGCAATGTCTATAGGCACTCCATGAATAATTATCTTTGTTTTTCGAGTACCCAGATACTCCGTCTGCATCTGGATACCCTTGGCCTCCAGGGTATTCCCGGCCAAATTCTTCGCTTCCGTCTCTGTGCTTAATAAAACATCCCACATAGCACGGGACCTTCTCGCCAGTACGCAGGGTACAATATTTAAGGCTTTCAAAGCCTCTTCCATGTTCTCCCTGCTTACACTGATGAATTTCCGTGTTTTGACATCGGATGTAAGCAGGGAGATCGTCCTTGGTGCGATAACATTCACCACCTCCGGGACCACTATTAACTCGTTATCGTTAATATAATTTTTATATTTCTCCTGCATTTGCAGGTAATAGTCGGCATCTTTCTTAATTGGTGCCTTTACCCATACCGTCGGTGAGGGAGTCACCGCGGGCACGGCATCAGAAGTTGAGGGCTGGGGAGACAAAGCCATAGCTTGACTTGCCCCCCCTCACAAAACACAAAAATCCAACAAAAGTTCAAAACGCGCCACGAAGACAGAACAAAGACAGCAAAAAACAGGTACTCACAGGTAAACTTCGGGCAACAAAAACACGTAAATCCAACTTGCAATGTCAAAAAATACAAAAATGCTCTGTTTCGAACAACGGCTCGTCAGGGCTGAATTTATTTTGTATAAAATACAAAATTATGGCACAAGGCCTAAAAGGGGAGGGGGAGAGGTTGGTTCTCACTTAACTATCCTATACCTAGCTAAACACTATCACGACCCATTCACTCGTTACAATTTGCACAGTCACCAAAAGAACCCATCCATCTACTCCCAATCCTTCTTACACCACAATGCCAGAAACTTACAAGGGACACCTAAAAAGTGGGGAAATTAACCCATGACAATAAAAATGTATTTATGTACAATATAATATATACAATATAATGTAAAATATTTCATGAAAAATGAAATGATGGGAGGGGGATGAACCCAAAAATAAACTAAAAATACAACAAAATTTTTTTCTTAACGAAAATAATAATCAATGTTAGTAAGAACCGTCCATCCCAGAAAACAGAGTGGCCGCTGTATTCCGCCAACCGGCGAAATCAAGAAGCACACTCGCTAAGGGAGTGGAGAGGGGGGTAAAAAATTAGCGGAATGGGACAATAAAAGGCTGAACCAGCCGAGATAAACGGAGACCAAAACAAACTGGGGAGGTTGGGAATCTCGACATGGATCATAACAAAAGAGAAAGCCGGGTACAGGCTAGGAACACATTCATTCACTTTAACTAGGTACACAAGAGAGAACTAGCTTAACCAGGGGAGGGTTCCAGAGGAATCCACCCCGATGTAACCAGCAGATCTAAAAGAGAAAATCAAGATTAGCCCCGTTCAAGCGAACCAGGCTCGCCACATTTACCCACCTTTTGCTAAAGTCTGTCGAAGTCAAACGTTTCCAATCAGTTCTAATCTTTATTTTGAGCTGATGCTCAAAATAACAGATCAGATCCTGATGTGAAAGGCGCCGACCTCGCAAGACTTCCTCCATTCGCGTCGTCCAAATCACCATTCGAGCCGTGGCTAGCAGCGACAGAAACACCATACGCTTCATCCCAGAGAACGGGGGCGACACATTATCACAGGCGAATGCACGATCAATGAGCACAAGCTCTCGCGGCTCGATACGAGCAGTCAACTCGCCGACCCGGTCCCATAGAGGGCGAACCCGCGAACAATGGTAGAAGGCGTGCGAAGCCGTTTCTTCCAAGCCAAGGTTGCAGCGTTCACAATCTGGCAAATCCGCCAGGCCCCATATGAAGGCCATGTCATTGAGAGGCAAGCGATTCCGAGCTAATCGCCAGGTGAGCGAAAACTCAGAGTTGTTGAGATAATCACTCCCTGGCGCCCAAGACCAGAACGAGCGAAACTCGTCCTCCGACAAGCGCAGCACATCACGTAGTGAATCCTTTGCGACGCCCTCCACTAACCCACGATAGAAGACTCTCCTAGGCCGTGAAAGGTCACTGGACCGTGGAATGGCCCGCAGGGCCGCCAGACATTCGAGGAGAAAACTCGATCGCTCTCGAGGCTTACGGCACCGCCTCAAGATGGGGGGAGTGATAGTAAGTCTAGGGAACATGTCCCTCACTATCCCCCTAAGCAATGAGTCTTCGGAAATCGCTCGCCTGAGAAAAACCAACCTTGACGCAACCTTATGGCCCATCAGGTATGGCATTCCCAGGCCCCCATGACACGGACGTTGGTAACAGACACGTTTGTCGACATAGTGTTTGCGTCCTCTCCATAAAATGGAGAATAGCAAACGCTCGATCGCCTTCTTATGCCGTTTACAAAGTGGAAGTACTGACAACTGGTAAAGGATAATGGGAAAGACGTATGTAGCACACGCCTCAGCCATACCCTTTAAGGACAAATTCCTTCGGCGCCAAATCTTGGCCGACGCGCCCTACCTTTGCCAGTACTTCAGACCAATTTTTCTCCAACTGTAGGTCGGGCCCGAACCACACTCCAAGAATGCAGACCGGGCCGTCCGTCCAGTCGAAGGGCCCCGGGAGGGTCAGACCCTTCCAGGCGCCTAACCGCAAGCCGGACGACTTGTTGCGGTTAATCTTGGCCCCTGTCACCTGTTCGTACCGTTCAAGCGCCTTCTGTACCACCTCGATGTCCCTGCGGGAGGACACGAAAGTAGTGACGTCATCGGCGTACGCGGAAACCCTGGCTCGAGCACCACCAGGGACAGCGATTCCACGTAGGGCCGGACTGCACGCCCTGTCCCTTAGCCGGCGAAGGAGGGGCTCCAACGCCAAAGCATAAAGTAGGGGCGACAGTGGACAACCCTGTCGGACCGACCTAGACAGCGCCAGAACGCCCGACAACTTTCCGTTCACCTGTACCACAGCCGTCGGGGATTGATACAGGAGGCTAATCCAGCGGCGGAAGTTGGTTTCGAATCCAGCTGCCTGCAGGACAGCCGCCAGATACCGATGGTCAACCCTATCAAATGCCTTGGACTGATCTAAATGGATCAGCGCGGCTTCGTCGTCGTCTTTTATCCCCTCTATGATCGTGCGTATCAGATGCAGGTTGCTCTGAATTGTTCGGCCCTTCACAGCACAAGTCTGCTCAGGTCCCAACAGAGACTCGGCAACTAATTGCAAACGATTTTGCAAGATCTTGGCCAAAATCTTTAACTCTGTGTTTAGCAGAGTTATGGGCCGGTAACCCTCTAGCTCCCTCCCCACACCCTTGCCTTTTCTCAACAGCGTGATCACACCCCTGGTGAACCGTTTGGGGATGGACCCCTGCCGGAACCAGTTGTTGAACACGACAGTCAAAATCGGGACAAAGATGTGCGACAGCCTCAAGTACAATTCATAGGGCAAACCATCGAGACCCGGCGATTTGCCACTGCCGACCTTCTTCAGCGCCGCGTAGACTTCGCCCTCCGTAATCTCTCCCTCGCAGCTAGCTGCATCAGCCGGCAAAAGCCGGGGGAAGTCAGCCAAATAGCTGCGAAACTCCTCATCACGGAGACCGGGCTCCTTGGTAAACAGGATCTCGAAATGCCGCCGAAACGCCTCGCACATGTCGTCAGTCGACCGAAGAGTGTGTCCCTCCGGGTTGCGAACCTCTCGAATGTACCGGTCGCCTCCGCGGCGAATTTCTTCCTTGCGCAGTTCTGCGCCCATGTTCACAGCTTCGGAAGACATCTTGCTTAACTTATGTCTAACTACCTGGCCCATGTAACGATCGCTATTCGACCGGTCCACGGCCTCCTTAGCTATGGCTATCTCTAGGGGATCCCCACCAGCCACCGCCCGGGAGTAATTAGATCTAAGTGTCTTCACCTTGTCAGCCTTATCTAGTTTGAGCCGAATGCTGAACTGAGTGGTGAAAGACCTAATACTATCCTTAAGGTTATCCCACCACTTATTCCCGATGACTCCCCCAGTTAACGCCCGCTGCACTAAGTTAATTAGCTGGCGCCGGAAGTCCCGCCTGTCCAGTAAGGACACGTTGAACTTCCAGTAACCAGCCATTCTAACCCTATTTTCTAAATTTACCCGGGCACAAACGAGTTTGTGGTCCGAGTAACCTAGCCAGTGGAACGTGGGACAATCTAAGAAATCTAGCTCGGCTTCACGAACTAACATTCTATCAAGGTAGCTAGCCACCTTGGTAGAAGGCCAACTATTAGCCCACGTCCACATTCTCCCGCCCTTGTGATCGGCCCGGTATCTATCGACAAGACCGAAGTCCTCGATAAGATCGACCAAGCTACGATCACGTTCCTTCCCTCTAGCTCCCCGCCCTCTATCCAACTTGGGGTTCAGGATGGCATTCCAGTCCCCCACTAAGACGAGTCGCTTGGAATCCACCAGGAAGGGCCCCAACCGCCGAAAAAACGAGACGCGCTCCTCCTGGTCGTTGGGCGCATAAACCGCAACCAGACGAAACGCATTGCTTTTCACTGCAATATCGGCCACGATCAGCCGGCCCTCGGCACCGACATGGACAAGATCCACCTTCGCGTCCAGGGTACGCTTGACCAGCAAAGACACTCCTCTGGCCAGCCGGTTCCCATATGCTGAATAGACGACAAAGTCGTTAGACAGCACACAGGCATCGACCTTGCAAACAAAGTGAGTCTCTTGGATCGCGGCGACATCCACGCCGAAGGACAAGAGGTCCCGAAGCAGGCGGGCAGCCTTACTCCGATCCCTAAGGCCCTTCACGTTCATACTGGCTAACTTAATTGACATCATTTAGACCTGTAAAGAGAAAGCAGAAAATTACTTCTGGTCACATACAGAGCGAAAATCTATGGGAGTAGGGACCCCGACGGATTGTCCAAGGTTGCCCGTGCCAATATCGGACGTAATTCGTCCGTCCTGGACAATGCCGCCGACGTCCGTAGGGAAGGTTAGCTTTACAGCCCTATATAAAGATGGGTGGAGGATGACGGGGACCCTCCCGGCACAGAAATGTGAAAGCCGCTGAAGATATTTTGTGCCCGTTTGGGCCATTTTTATGTTTGGAAAGGCCTCGACGGCACCCTGCACAAATTCCCAGGCTTTTGTTCTGCTACCCCCGGTATTTCTGATCAAAGTCAGTACTCCGGGGGCGCCTGGGAAATTGGCAGGGTCCTCGATGGACTTTCCATCTATTAATTTGAGTTTAAAAAGAGGCCTTAGGAGGGCCTTCTTCTGAGAAGAAAGGTCCCTCTCTAAGGCCTGTCTATCTATTTTACAAATATCTTTTGTAAAAAAAATGTTTTTCTTTTTTTCCTTTTTCTCCTTTTTCGGGGAGGGTTTGTCTGGATTCGGGGAGGGTTTCGGGGAGGGATGATACGATTTCGGGGAGGAAGGTTCTGATTGGGAGGAGGGTGTGGGAGGTGTGGGGGAAGGAGAAGTTATTTTTCTTATCGGGGAGGTGGACTTACTCCTCCCCTCAAGAGACACAGTTCTGGTGGGTGATGTAGGGGCGGATTGGGTTCTGGTAATTTCGTTTACCCTCTCTGCCCTGCCTCGTTCATTTACTTCCTTCTTTCCCTTTTTTTGGGACACCTCCTCATCCTCCTCCCGTCCTCTCTTCAACGATGAGGAACGGGGGGGAGGCATTTCTTCCTCCATTCCTTGTTCTTGTTGTTGCTGCTGCTGCTGCTGCTGCTCCCTCGTTTGTCTTTGTTGTTGTTGTTTTTGCTCCTGCTGCTGTTGTTGCTGCTTTGCCTCTACACGAGGCTTCTTCTTCTCAGGAGACGGGGTCTTGTCATGTTGCGGAGGAGGGGAAGCAACCTTCTTCCCCCTCCTAACCACCTCCGTCCATTCGCCGCTTTTTGTCTCGGTTTTTTTTTCCAGCGAAACTATTGTCTTTGACACCGGCGGTGTTGCCGGTGTCACCTGGTTTTCCTCCGGTTTCCTTGCCGGACACATTTTGAATGTGTGTCCGGCCAGTCCACACGCCCAGCAGTGCGGCCTCCTCCCTTCTACCACAACAAACAGCTTTCTGCCACGGCACAGCAAAATATCGGGGACCTTCAGAAAGTTCGGCCTATCCACCGCTATGCTGACGTTTATGTCTTCCGTGGCCACACCTGCCTTACTTGTTATCCTTGCGACCTCCTCCACCGCTCCAAATCGAGCAAAAAACGCTCCAATATGGTCGCAAGCAATGTCTATAGGCACTCCATGAATAATTATCTTTGTTTTTCGAGTACCCAGATACTCCGTCTGCATCTGGATACCCTTGGCCTCCAGGGTATTCCCGGCCAAATTCTTCGCTTCCGTCTCTGTGCTTAATAAAACATCCCACATAGCACGGGACCTTCTCGCCAGTACGCAGGGTACAATATTTAAGGCTTTCAAAGCCTCTTCCATGTTCTCCCTGCTTACACTGATGAATTTCCGTGTTTTGACATCGGATGTAAGCAGGGAGATCGTCCTTGGTGCGATAACATTCACCACCTCCGGGACCACTATTAACTCGTTATCGTTAATATAATTTTTATATTTCTCCTGCATTTGCAGGTAATAGTCGGCATCTTTCTTAATTGGTGCCTTTACCCATACCGTCGGTGAGGGAGTCACCGCGGGCACGGCATCAGAAGTTGAGGGCTGGGGAGACAAAGCCATAGCTTGACTTGCCCCCCCTCACAAAACACAAAAATCCAACAAAAGTTCAAAACGCGCCACGAAGACAGAACAAAGACAGCAAAAAACAGGTACTCACAGGTAAACTTCGGGCAACAAAAACACGTAAATCCAACTTGCAATGTCAAAAAATACAAAAATGCTCTGTTTCGAACAACGGCTCGTCAGGGCTGAATTTATTTTGTATAAAATACAAAATTATGGCACAAGGCCTAAAAGGGGAGGGGGAGAGGTTGGTTCTCACTTAACTATCCTATACCTAGCTAAACACTATCACGACCCATTCACTCGTTACAATTTGCACAGTCACCAAAAGAACCCATCCATCTACTCCCAATCCTTCTTACACCACAATGCCAGAAACTTACAAGGGACACCTAAAAAGTGGGGAAATTAACCCATGACAATAAAAATGTATTTATGTACAATATAATATATACAATATAATGTAAAATATTTCATGAAAAATGAAATGATGGGAGGGGGATGAACCCAAAAATAAACTAAAAATACAACAAAATTTTTTTCTTAACGAAAATAATAATCAATGTTAGTAAGAACCGTCCATCCCAGAAAACAGAGTGGCCGCTGTATTCCGCCAACCGGCGAAATCAAGAAGCACACTCGCTAAGGGAGTGGAGAGGGGGGTAAAAAATTAGCGGAATGGGACAATAAAAGGCTGAACCAGCCGAGATAAACGGAGACCAAAACAAACTGGGGAGGTTGGGAATCTCGACATGGATCATAACAAAAGAGAAAGCCGGGTACAGGCTAGGAACACATTCATTCACTTTAACTAGGTACACAAGAGAGAACTAGCTTAACCAGGGGAGGGTTCCAGAGGAATCCACCCCGATGTAACCAGCAGATCTAAAAGAGAAAATCAAGATTAGCCCCGTTCAAGCGAACCAGGCTCGCCACATTTACCCACCTTTTGCTAAAGTCTGTCGAAGTCAAACGTTTCCAATCAGTTCTAATCTTTATTTTGAGCTGATGCTCAAAATAACAGATCAGATCCTGATGTGAAAGGCGCCGACCTCGCAAGACTTCCTCCATTCGCGTCGTCCAAATCACCATTCGAGCCGTGGCTAGCAGCGACAGAAACACCATACGCTTCATCCCAGAGAACGGGGGCGACACATTATCACAGGCGAATGCACGATCAATGAGCACAAGCTCTCGCGGCTCGATACGAGCAGTCAACTCGCCGACCCGGTCCCATAGAGGGCGAACCCGCGAACAATGGTAGAAGGCGTGCGAAGCCGTTTCTTCCAAGCCAAGGTTGCAGCGTTCACAATCTGGCAAATCCGCCAGGCCCCATATGAAGGCCATGTCATTGAGAGGCAAGCGATTCCGAGCTAATCGCCAGGTGAGCGAAAACTCAGAGTTGTTGAGATAATCACTCCCTGGCGCCCAAGACCAGAACGAGCGAAACTCGTCCTCCGACAAGCGCAGCACATCACGTAGTGAATCCTTTGCGACGCCCTCCACTAACCCACGATAGAAGACTCTCCTAGGCCGTGAAAGGTCACTGGACCGTGGAATGGCCCGCAGGGCCGCCAGACATTCGAGGAGAAAACTCGATCGCTCTCGAGGCTTACGGCACCGCCTCAAGATGGGGGGAGTGATAGTAAGTCTAGGGAACATGTCCCTCACTATCCCCCTAAGCAATGAGTCTTCGGAAATCGCTCGCCTGAGAAAAACCAACCTTGACGCAACCTTATGGCCCATCAGGTATGGCATTCCCAGGCCCCCATGACACGGACGTTGGTAACAGACACGTTTGTCGACATAGTGTTTGCGTCCTCTCCATAAAATGGAGAATAGCAAACGCTCGATCGCCTTCTTATGCCGTTTACAAAGTGGAAGTACTGACAACTGGTAAAGGATAATGGGAAAGACGTATGTAGCACACGCCTCAGCCATACCCTTTAAGGACAAATTCCTTCGGCGCCAAATCTTGGCCGACGCGCCTACCTTTGCCAGTACTTCAGACCAATTTTTCTCCAACTGTAGGTCGGGCCCGAACCACACTCCAAGAATGCAGACCGGGCCGTCCGTCCAGTCGAAGGGCCCCGGGAGGGTCAGACCCTTCCAGGCGCCTAACCGCAAGCCGGACGACTTGTTGCGGTTAATCTTGGCCCCTGTCACCTGTTCGTACCGTTCAAGCGCCTTCTGTACCACCTCGATGTCCCTGCGGGAGGACACGAAAGTAGTGACGTCATCGGCGTACGCGGAAACCCTGGCTCGAGCACCACCAGGGACAGCGATTCCACGTAGGGCCGGACTGCACGCCCTGTCCCTTAGCCGGCGAAGGAGGGGCTCCAACGCCAAAGCATAAAGTAGGGGCGACAGTGGACAACCCTGTCGGACCGACCTAGACAGCGCCAGAACGCCCGACAACTTTCCGTTCACCTGTACCACAGCCGTCGGGGATTGATACAGGAGGCTAATCCAGCGGCGGAAGTTGGTTTCGAATCCAGCTGCCTGCAGGACAGCCGCCAGATACCGATGGTCAACCCTATCAAATGCCTTGGACTGATCTAAATGGATCAGCGCGGCTTCGTCGTCGTCTTTTATCCCCTCTATGATCGTGCGTATCAGATGCAGGTTGCTCTGAATTGTTCGGCCCTTCACAGCACAAGTCTGCTCAGGTCCCAACAGAGACTCGGCAACTAATTGCAAACGATTTTGCAAGATCTTGGCCAAAATCTTTAACTCTGTGTTTAGCAGAGTTATGGGCCGGTAACCCTCTAGCTCCCTCCCCACACCCTTGCCTTTTCTCAACAGCGTGATCACACCCCTGGTGAACCGTTTGGGGATGGACCCCTGCCGGAACCAGTTGTTGAACACGACAGTCAAAATCGGGACAAAGATGTGCGACAGCCTCAAGTACAATTCATAGGGCAAACCATCGAGACCCGGCGATTTGCCACTGCCGACCTTCTTCAGCGCCGCGTAGACTTCGCCCTCCGTAATCTCTCCCTCGCAGCTAGCTGCATCAGCCGGCAAAAGCCGGGGGAAGTCAGCCAAATAGCTGCGAAACTCCTCATCACGGAGACCGGGCTCCTTGGTAAACAGGATCTCGAAATGCCGCCGAAACGCCTCGCACATGTCGTCAGTCGACCGAAGAGTGTGTCCCTCCGGGTTGCGAACCTCTCGAATGTACCGGTCGCCTCCGCGGCGAATTTCTTCCTTGCGCAGTTCTGCGCCCATGTTCACAGCTTCGGAAGACATCTTGCTTAACTTATGTCTAACTACCTGGCCCATGTAACGATCGCTATTCGACCGGTCCACGGCCTCCTTAGCTATGGCTATCTCTAGGGGATCCCCACCAGCCACCGCCCGGGAGTAATTAGATCTAAGTGTCTTCACCTTGTCAGCCTTATCTAGTTTGAGCCGAATGCTGAACTGAGTGGTGAAAGACCTAATACTATCCTTAAGGTTATCCCACCACTTATTCCCGATGACTCCCCCAGTTAACGCCCGCTGCACTAAGTTAATTAGCTGGCGCCGGAAGTCCCGCCTGTCCAGTAAGGACACGTTGAACTTCCAGTAACCAGCCATTCTAACCCTATTTTCTAAATTTACCCGGGCACAAACGAGTTTGTGGTCCGAGTAACCTAGCCAGTGGAACGTGGGACAATCTAAGAAATCTAGCTCGGCTTCACGAACTAACATTCTATCAAGGTAGCTAGCCACCTTGGTAGAAGGCCAACTATTAGCCCACGTCCACATTCTCCCGCCCTTGTGATCGGCCCGGTATCTATCGACAAGACCGAAGTCCTCGATAAGATCGACCAAGCTACGATCACGTTCCTTCCCTCTAGCTCCCCGCCCTCTATCCAACTTGGGGTTCAGGATGGCATTCCAGTCCCCCACTAAGACGAGTCGCTTGGAATCCACCAGGAAGGGCCCCAACCGCCGAAAAAACGAGACGCGCTCCTCCTGGTCGTTGGGCGCATAAACCGCAACCAGACGAAACGCATTGCTTTTCACTGCAATATCGGCCACGATCAGCCGGCCCTCGGCACCGACATGGACAAGATCCACCTTCGCGTCCAGGGTACGCTTGACCAGCAAAGACACTCCTCTGGCCAGCCGGTTCCCATATGCTGAATAGACGACAAAGTCGTTAGACAGCACACAGGCATCGACCTTGCAAACAAAGTGAGTCTCTTGGATCGCGGCGACATCCACGCCGAAGGACAAGAGGTCCCGAAGCAGGCGGGCAGCCTTACTCCGATCCCTAAGGCCCTTCACGTTCATACTGGCTAACTTAATTGACATCATTTAGACCTGTAAAGAGAAAGCAGAAAATTACTTCTGGTCACATACAGAGCGAAAATCTATGGGAGTAGGGACCCCGACGGATTGTCCAAGGTTGCCCGTGCCAATATCGGACGTAATTCGTCCGTCCTGGACAATGCCGCCGACGTCCGTAGGGAAGGTTAGCTTTACAGCCCTATATAAAGATGGGTGGAGGATGACGGGGACCCTCCCGGCACAGAAATGTGAAAGCCGCTGAAGATATTTTGTGCCCGTTTGGGCCATTTTTATGTTTGGAAAGGCCTCGACGGCACCCTGCACAAATTCCCAGGCTTTTGTTCTGCTACCCCCGGTATTTCTGATCAAAGTCAGTACTCCGGGGGCGCCTGGGAAATTGGCAGGGTCCTCGATGGACTTTCCATCTATTAATTTGAGTTTAAAAAGAGGCCTTAGGAGGGCCTTCTTCTGAGAAGAAAGGTCCCTCTCTAAGGCCTGTCTATCTATTTTACAAATATCTTTTGTAAAAAAAATGTTTTTCTTTTTTTCCTTTTTCTCCTTTTTCGGGGAGGGTTTGTCTGGATTCGGGGAGGGTTTCGGGGAGGGATGATACGATTTCGGGGAGGAAGGTTCTGATTGGGAGGAGGGTGTGGGAGGTGTGGGGGAAGGAGAAGTTATTTTTCTTATCGGGGAGGTGGACTTACTCCTCCCCTCAAGAGACACAGTTCTGGTGGGTGATGTAGGGGCGGATTGGGTTCTGGTAATTTCGTTTACCCTCTCTGCCCTGCCTCGTTCATTTACTTCCTTCTTTCCCTTTTTTTGGGACACCTCCTCATCCTCCTCCCGTCCTCTCTTCAACGATGAGGAACGGGGGGGGAGGCATTTCTTCCTCCATTCCTTGTTCTTGTTGTTGCTGCTGCTGCTGCTGCTGCTCCCTCGTTTGTCTTTGTTGTTGTTGTTTTTGCTCCTGCTGCTGTTGTTGCTGCTTTGCCTCTACACGAGGCTTCTTCTTCTCAGGAGACGGGGTCTTGTCATGTTGCGGAGGAGGGGAAGCAACCTTCTTCCCCCTCCTAACCACCTCCGTCCATTCGCCGCTTTTTGTCTCGGTTTTTTTTTCCAGCGAAACTATTGTCTTTGACACCGGCGGTGTTGCCGGTGTCACCTGGTTTTCCTCCGGTTTCCTTGCCGGACACATTTTGAATGTGTGTCCGGCCAGTCCACACGCCCAGCAGTGCGGCCTCCTCCCTTCTACCACAACAAACAGCTTTCTGCCACGGCACAGCAAAATATCGGGGACCTTCAGAAAGTTCGGCCTATCCACCGCTATGCTGACGTTTATGTCTTCCGTGGCCACACCTGCCTTACTTGTTATCCTTGCGACCTCCTCCACCGCTCCAAATCGAGCAAAAAACGCTCCAATATGGTCGCAAGCAATGTCTATAGGCACTCCATGAATAATTATCTTTGTTTTTCGAGTACCCAGATACTCCGTCTGCATCTGGATACCCTTGGCCTCCAGGGTATTCCCGGCCAAATTCTTCGCTTCCGTCTCTGTGCTTAATAAAACATCCCACATAGCACGGGACCTTCTCGCCAGTACGCAGGGTACAATATTTAAGGCTTTCAAAGCCTCTTCCATGTTCTCCCTGCTTACACTGATGAATTTCCGTGTTTTGACATCGGATGTAAGCAGGGAGATCGTCCTTGGTGCGATAACATTCACCACCTCCGGGACCACTATTAACTCGTTATCGTTAATATAATTTTTATATTTCTCCTGCATTTGCAGGTAATAGTCGGCATCTTTCTTAATTGGTGCCTTTACCCATACCGTCGGTGAGGGAGTCACCGCGGGCACGGCATCAGAAGTTGAGGGCTGGGGAGACAAAGCCATAGCTTGACTTGCCCCCCCTCACAAAACACAAAAATCCAACAAAAGTTCAAAACGCGCCACGAAGACAGAACAAAGACAGCAAAAAACAGGTACTCACAGGTAAACTTCGGGCAACAAAAACACGTAAATCCAACTTGCAATGTCAAAAAATACAAAAATGCTCTGTTTCGAACAACGGCTCGTCAGGGCTGAATTTATTTTGTATAAAATACAAAATTATGGCACAAGGCCTAAAAGGGGAGGGGGAGAGGTTGGTTCTCACTTAACTATCCTATACCTAGCTAAACACTATCACGACCCATTCACTCGTTACAATTTGCACAGTCACCAAAAGAACCCATCCATCTACTCCCAATCCTTCTTACACCACAATGCCAGAAACTTACAAGGGACACCTAAAAAGTGGGGAAATTAACCCATGACAATAAAAATGTATTTATGTACAATATAATATATACAATATAATGTAAAATATTTCATGAAAAATGAAATGATGGGAGGGGGATGAACCCAAAAATAAACTAAAAATACAACAAAATTTTTTTCTTAACGAAAATAATAATCAATGTTAGTAAGAACCGTCCATCCCAGAAAACAGAGTGGCCGCTGTATTCCGCCAACCGGCGAAATCAAGAAGCACACTCGCTAAGGGAGTGGAGAGGGGGGTAAAAAATTAGCGGAATGGGACAATAAAAGGCTGAACCAGCCGAGATAAACGGAGACCAAAACAAACTGGGGAGGTTGGGAATCTCGACATGGATCATAACAAAAGAGAAAGCCGGGTACAGGCTAGGAACACATTCATTCACTTTAACTAGGTACACAAGAGAGAACTAGCTTAACCAGGGGAGGGTTCCAGAGGAATCCACCCCGATGTAACCAGCAGATCTAAAAGAGAAAATCAAGATTAGCCCCGTTCAAGCGAACCAGGCTCGCCACATTTACCCACCTTTTGCTAAAGTCTGTCGAAGTCAAACGTTTCCAATCAGTTCTAATCTTTATTTTGAGCTGATGCTCAAAATAACAGATCAGATCCTGATGTGAAAGGCGCCGACCTCGCAAGACTTCCTCCATTCGCGTCGTCCAAATCACCATTCGAGCCGTGGCTAGCAGCGACAGAAACACCATACGCTTCATCCCAGAGAACGGGGGCGACACATTATCACAGGCGAATGCACGATCAATGAGCACAAGCTCTCGCGGCTCGATACGAGCAGTCAACTCGCCGACCCGGTCCCATAGAGGGCGAACCCGCGAACAATGGTAGAAGGCGTGCGAAGCCGTTTCTTCCAAGCCAAGGTTGCAGCGTTCACAATCTGGCAAATCCGCCAGGCCCCATATGAAGGCCATGTCATTGAGAGGCAAGCGATTCCGAGCTAATCGCCAGGTGAGCGAAAACTCAGAGTTGTTGAGATAATCACTCCCTGGCGCCCAAGACCAGAACGAGCGAAACTCGTCCTCCGACAAGCGCAGCACATCACGTAGTGAATCCTTTGCGACGCCCTCCACTAACCCACGATAGAAGACTCTCCTAGGCCGTGAAAGGTCACTGGACCGTGGAATGGCCCGCAGGGCCGCCAGACATTCGAGGAGAAAACTCGATCGCTCTCGAGGCTTACGGCACCGCCTCAAGATGGGGGGAGTGATAGTAAGTCTAGGGAACATGTCCCTCACTATCCCCCTAAGCAATGAGTCTTCGGAAATCGCTCGCCTGAGAAAAACCAACCTTGACGCAACCTTATGGCCCATCAGGTATGGCATTCCCAGGCCCCCATGACACGGACGTTGGTAACAGACACGTTTGTCGACATAGTGTTTGCGTCCTCTCCATAAAATGGAGAATAGCAAACGCTCGATCGCCTTCTTATGCCGTTTACAAAGTGGAAGTACTGACAACTGGTAAAGGATAATGGGAAAGACGTATGTAGCACACGCCTCAGCCATACCCTTTAAGGACAAATTCCTTCGGCGCCAAATCTTGGCCGACGCGCCTACCTTTGCCAGTACTTCAGACCAATTTTTCTCCAACTGTAGGTCGGGCCCGAACCACACTCCAAGAATGCAGACCGGGCCGTCCGTCCAGTCGAAGGGCCCCGGGAGGGTCAGACCCTTCCAGGCGCCTAACCGCAAGCCGGACGACTTGTTGCGGTTAATCTTGGCCCCTGTCACCTGTTCGTACCGTTCAAGCGCCTTCTGTACCACCTCGATGTCCCTGCGGGAGGACACGAAAGTAGTGACGTCATCGGCGTACGCGGAAACCCTGGCTCGAGCACCACCAGGGACAGCGATTCCACGTAGGGCCGGACTGCACGCCCTGTCCCTTAGCCGGCGAAGGAGGGGCTCCAACGCCAAAGCATAAAGTAGGGGCGACAGTGGACAACCCTGTCGGACCGACCTAGACAGCGCCAGAACGCCCGACAACTTTCCGTTCACCTGTACCACAGCCGTCGGGGATTGATACAGGAGGCTAATCCAGCGGCGGAAGTTGGTTTCGAATCCAGCTGCCTGCAGGACAGCCGCCAGATACCGATGGTCAACCCTATCAAATGCCTTGGACTGATCTAAATGGATCAGCGCGGCTTCGTCGTCGTCTTTTATCCCCTCTATGATCGTGCGTATCAGATGCAGGTTGCTCTGAATTGTTCGGCCCTTCACAGCACAAGTCTGCTCAGGTCCCAACAGAGACTCGGCAACTAATTGCAAACGATTTTGCAAGATCTTGGCCAAAATCTTTAACTCTGTGTTTAGCAGAGTTATGGGCCGGTAACCCTCTAGCTCCCTCCCCACACCCTTGCCTTTTCTCAACAGCGTGATCACACCCCTGGTGAACCGTTTGGGGATGGACCCCTGCCGGAACCAGTTGTTGAACACGACAGTCAAAATCGGGACAAAGATGTGCGACAGCCTCAAGTACAATTCATAGGGCAAACCATCGAGACCCGGCGATTTGCCACTGCCGACCTTCTTCAGCGCCGCGTAGACTTCGCCCTCCGTAATCTCTCCCTCGCAGCTAGCTGCATCAGCCGGCAAAAGCCGGGGGAAGTCAGCCAAATAGCTGCGAAACTCCTCATCACGGAGACCGGGCTCCTTGGTAAACAGGATCTCGAAATGCCGCCGAAACGCCTCGCACATGTCGTCAGTCGACCGCAGAGTGTGTCCCTCCGGGTTGCGAACCTCTCGAATGTACCGGTCGCCTCCGCGGCGAATTTCTTCCTTGCGCAGTTCTGCGCCCATATTCACAGCTTCGGAAGACATCTTGCTTAACTTATGTCTAACTACCTGGCCCATGTAACGATCGCTATTCGACCGGTCCACGGCCTCCTTAGCTATGGCTATCTCTAGGGGATCCCCACCAGCCACCGCCCGGGAGTAGTTAGCTCTAAGTGTCTTCACCTTGTCAGCCTTATCTAGTTTGAGCCGAATGCTGAACTGAGTGGTGAAAGACCTAATACTATCCTTAAGGTTATCCCACCACTTATTCCCGATGACTCCCCCAGTTAACGCCCGCTGCACTAAGTTAATTAGCTGGCGCCGGAAGTCCCGCCTGTCCAGTAAGGACACGTTGAACTTCCAGTAACCAGCCATTCTAACCCTATTTTCTAAATTTACCCGGGCACAAACGAGTTTGTGGTCCGAGTAACCTAGCCAGTGGAACGTGGGACAATCTAAGAAATCTAGCTCGGCTTCACGAACTAACATTCTATCAAGGTAGCTAGCCACCTTGGTAGAAGGCCAACTATTAGCCCACGTCCACATTCTCCCGCCCTTGTGATCGGCCCGGTATCTATCGACAAGACCGAAGTCCTCGATAAGATCGACCAAGCTACGATCACGTTCCTTCCCTCTAGCTCCCCGCCCTCTATCCAACTTGGGGTTCAGGATGGCATTCCAGTCCCCCACTAAGACGAGTCGCTTGGAATCCACCAGGAAGGGCCCCAACCGCCGAAAAAACGAGACGCGCTCCTCCTGGTCGTTGGGCGCATAAACCGCAACCAGACGAAACGCATTGCTTTTCACTGCAATATCGGCCACGATCAGCCGGCCCTCGGCACCGACATGGACAAGATCCACCTTCGCGTCCAGGGTACGCTTGACCAGCAAAGACACTCCTCTGGCCAGCCGGTTCCCATATGCTGAATAGACGACAAAGTCGTTAGACAGCACACAGGCATCGACCTTGCAAACAAAGTGAGTCTCTTGGATCGCGGCGACATCCACGCCGAAGGACAAGAGGTCCCGAAGCAGGCGGGCAGCCTTACTCCGATCCCTAAGGCCCTTCACGTTCATACTGGCTAACTTAATTGACATCATTTAGACCTGTAAAGAGAAAGCAGAAAATTACTTCTGGTCACATACAGAGCGAAAATCTATGGGAGTAGGGACCCCGACGGATTGTCCAAGGTTGCCCGTGCCAATATCGGACGTAATTCGTCCGTCCTGGACAATGCCGCCGACGTCCGTAGGGAAGGTTAGCTTTACAGCCCTATATAAAGATGGGTGGAGGATGACGGGGACCCTCCCGGCACAGAAATGTGAAAGCCGCTGAAGATATTTTGTGCCCGTTTGGGCCATTTTTATGTTTGGAAAGGCCTCGACGGCACCCTGCACAAATTCCCAGGCTTTTGTTCTGCTACCCCCGGTATTTCTGATCAAAGTCAGTACTCCGGGGGCGCCTGGGAAATTGGCAGGGTCCTCGATGGACTTTCCATCTATTAATTTGAGTTTAAAAAGAGGCCTTAGGAGGGCCTTCTTCTGAGAAGAAAGGTCCCTCTCTAAGGCCTGTCTATCTATTTTACAAATATCTTTTGTAAAAAAAATGTTTTTCTTTTTTTCCTTTTTCTCCTTTTTCGGGGAGGGTTTGTCTGGATTCGGGGAGGGTTTCGGGGAGGGATGATACGATTTCGGGGAGGAAGGTTCTGATTGGGAGGAGGGTGTGGGAGGTGTGGGGGAAGGAGAAGTTATTTTTCTTATCGGGGAGGTGGACTTACTCCTCCCCTCAAGAGACACAGTTCTGGTGGGTGATGTAGGGGCGGATTGGGTTCTGGTAATTTCGTTTACCCTCTCTGCCCTGCCTCGTTCATTTACTTCCTTCTTTCCCTTTTTTGGGACACCTCCTCATCCTCCTCCCGTCCTCTCTTCAACGATGAGGAACGGGGGGGAGGCATTTCTTCCTCCATTCCTTGTTCTTGTTGTTGCTGCTGCTGCTGCTGCTGCTCCCTCGTTTGTCTTTGTTGTTGTTGTTTTTGCTCCTGCTGCTGTTGTTGCTGCTTTGCCTCTACACGAGGCTTCTTCTTCTCAGGAGACGGGGTCTTGTCATGTTGCGGAGGAGGGGAAGCAACCTTCTTCCCCCTCCTAACCACCTCCGTCCATTCGCCGCTTTTTGTCTCGGTTTTTTTTTCCAGCGAAACTATTGTCTTTGACACCGGCGGTGTTGCCGGTGTCACCTGGTTTTCCTCCGGTTTCCTTGCCGGACACATTTTGAATGTGTGTCCGGCCAGTCCACACGCCCAGCAGTGCGGCCTCCTCCCTTCTACCACAACAAACAGCTTTCTGCCACGGCACAGCAAAATATCGGGGACCTTCAGAAAGTTCGGCCTATCCACCGCTATGCTGACGTTTATGTCTTCCGTGGCCACACCTGCCTTACTTGTTATCCTTGCGACCTCCTCCACCGCTCCAAATCGAGCAAAAAACGCTCCAATATGGTCGCAAGCAATGTCTATAGGCACTCCATGAATAATTATCTTTGTTTTTCGAGTACCCAGATACTCCGTCTGCATCTGGATACCCTTGGCCTCCAGGGTATTCCCGGCCAAATTCTTCGCTTCCGTCTCTGTGCTTAATAAAACATCCCACATAGCACGGGACCTTCTCGCCAGTACGCAGGGTACAATATTTAAGGCTTTCAAAGCCTCTTCCATGTTCTCCCTGCTTACACTGATGAATTTCCGTGTTTTGACATCGGATGTAAGCAGGGAGATCGTCCTTGGTGCGATAACATTCACCACCTCCGGGACCACTATTAACTCGTTATCGTTAATATAATTTTTATATTTCTCCTGCATTTGCAGGTAATAGTCGGCATCTTTCTTAATTGGTGCCTTTACCCATACCGTCGGTGAGGGAGTCACCGCGGGCACGGCATCAGAAGTTGAGGGCTGGGGAGACAAAGCCATAGCTTGACTTGCCCCCCCTCACAAAACACAAAAATCCAACAAAAGTTCAAAACGCGCCACGAAGACAGAACAAAGACAGCAAAAAACAGGTACTCACAGGTAAACTTCGGGCAACAAAAACACGTAAATCCAACTTGCAATGTCAAAAAATACAAAAATGCTCTGTTTCGAACAACGGCTCGTCAGGGCTGAATTTATTTTGTATAAAATACAAAATTATGGCACAAGGCCTAAAAGGGGAGGGGGAGAGGTTGGTTCTCACTTAACTATCCTATACCTAGCTAAACACTATCACGACCCATTCACTCGTTACAATTTGCACAGTCACCAAAAGAACCCATCCATCTACTCCCAATCCTTCTTACACCACAATGCCAGAAACTTACAAGGGACACCTAAAAAGTGGGGAAATTAACCCATGACAATAAAAATGTATTTATGTACAATATAATATATACAATATAATGTAAAATATTTCATGAAAAATGAAATGATGGGAGGGGGATGAACCCAAAAATAAACTAAAAATACAACAAAATTTTTTTCTTAACGAAAATAATAATCAATGTTAGTAAGAACCGTCCATCCCAGAAAACAGAGTGGCCGCTGTATTCCGCCAACCGGCGAAATCAAGAAGCACACTCGCTAAGGGAGTGGAGAGGGGGGTAAAAAATTAGCGGAATGGGACAATAAAAGGCTGAACCAGCCGAGATAAACGGAGACCAAAACAAACTGGGGAGGTTGGGAATCTCGACATGGATCATAACAAAAGAGAAAGCCGGGTACAGGCTAGGAACACATTCATTCACTTTAACTAGGTACACAAGAGAGAACTAGCTTAACCAGGGGAGGGTTCCAGAGGAATCCACCCCGATGTAACCAGCAGATCTAAAAGAGAAAATCAAGATTAGCCCCGTTCAAGCGAACCAGGCTCGCCACATTTACCCACCTTTTGCTAAAGTCTGTCGAAGTCAAACGTTTCCAATCAGTTCTAATCTTTATTTTGAGCTGATGCTCAAAATAACAGATCAGATCCTGATGTGAAAGGCGCCGACCTCGCAAGACTTCCTCCATTCGCGTCGTCCAAATCACCATTCGAGCCGTGGCTAGCAGCGACAGAAACACCATACGCTTCATCCCAGAGAACGGGGGCGACACATTATCACAGGCGAATGCACGATCAATGAGCACAAGCTCTCGCGGCTCGATACGAGCAGTCAACTCGCCGACCCGGTCCCATAGAGGGCGAACCCGCGAACAATGGTAGAAGGCGTGCGAAGCCGTTTCTTCCAAGCCAAGGTTGCAGCGTTCACAATCTGGCAAATCCGCCAGGCCCCATATGAAGGCCATGTCATTGAGAGGCAAGCGATTCCGAGCTAATCGCCAGGTGAGCGAAAACTCAGAGTTGTTGAGATAATCACTCCCTGGCGCCCAAGACCAGAACGAGCGAAACTCGTCCTCCGACAAGCGCAGCACATCACGTAGTGAATCCTTTGCGACGCCCTCCACTAACCCACGATAGAAGACTCTCCTAGGCCGTGAAAGGTCACTGGACCGTGGAATGGCCCGCAGGGCCGCCAGACATTCGAGGAGAAAACTCGATCGCTCTCGAGGCTTACGGCACCGCCTCAAGATGGGGGGAGTGATAGTAAGTCTAGGGAACATGTCCCTCACTATCCCCCTAAGCAATGAGTCTTCGGAAATCGCTCGCCTGAGAAAAACCAACCTTGACGCAACCTTATGGCCCATCAGGTATGGCATTCCCAGGCCCCCATGACACGGACGTTGGTAACAGACACGTTTGTCGACATAGTGTTTGCGTCCTCTCCATAAAATGGAGAATAGCAAACGCTCGATCGCCTTCTTATGCCGTTTACAAAGTGGAAGTACTGACAACTGGTAAAGGATAATGGGAAAGACGTATGTAGCACACGCCTCAGCCATACCCTTTAAGGACAAATTCCTTCGGCGCCAAATCTTGGCCGACGCGCCTACCTTTGCCAGTACTTCAGACCAATTTTTCTCCAACTGTAGGTCGGGCCCGAACCACACTCCAAGAATGCAGACCGGGCCGTCCGTCCAGTCGAAGGGCCCCGGGAGGGTCAGACCCTTCCAGGCGCCTAACCGCAAGCCGGACGACTTGTTGCGGTTAATCTTGGCCCCTGTCACCTGTTCGTACCGTTCAAGCGCCTTCTGTACCACCTCGATGTCCCTGCGGGAGGACACGAAAGTAGTGACGTCATCGGCGTACGCGGAAACCCTGGCTCGAGCACCACCAGGGACAGCGATTCCACGTAGGGCCGGACTGCACGCCCTGTCCCTTAGCCGGCGAAGGAGGGGCTCCAACGCCAAAGCATAAAGTAGGGGCGACAGTGGACAACCCTGTCGGACCGACCTAGACAGCGCCAGAACGCCCGACAACTTTCCGTTCACCTGTACCACAGCCGTCGGGGATTGATACAGGAGGCTAATCCAGCGGCGGAAGTTGGTTTCGAATCCAGCTGCCTGCAGGACAGCCGCCAGATACCGATGGTCAACCCTATCAAATGCCTTGGACTGATCTAAATGGATCAGCGCGGCTTCGTCGTCGTCTTTTATCCCCTCTATGATCGTGCGTATCAGATGCAGGTTGCTCTGAATTGTTCGGCCCTTCACAGCACAAGTCTGCTCAGGTCCCAACAGAGACTCGGCAACTAATTGCAAACGATTTTGCAAGATCTTGGCCAAAATCTTTAACTCTGTGTTTAGCAGAGTTATGGGCCGGTAACCCTCTAGCTCCCTCCCCACACCCTTGCCTTTTCTCAACAGCGTGATCACACCCCTGGTGAACCGTTTGGGGATGGACCCCTGCCGGAACCAGTTGTTGAACACGACAGTCAAAATCGGGACAAAGATGTGCGACAGCCTCAAGTACAATTCATAGGGCAAACCATCGAGACCCGGCGATTTGCCACTGCCGACCTTCTTCAGCGCCGCGTAGACTTCGCCCTCCGTAATCTCTCCCTCGCAGCTAGCTGCATCAGCCGGCAAAAGCCGGGGGAAGTCAGCCAAATAGCTGCGAAACTCCTCATCACGGAGACCGGGCTCCTTGGTAAACAGGATCTCGAAATGCCGCCGAAACGCCTCGCACATGTCGTCAGTCGACCGAAGAGTGTGTCCCTCCGGGTTGCGAACCTCTCGAATGTACCGGTCGCCTCCGCGGCGAATTTCTTCCTTGCGCAGTTCTGCGCCCATGTTCACAGCTTCGGAAGACATCTTGCTTAACTTATGTCTAACTACCTGGCCCATGTAACGATCGCTATTCGACCGGTCCACGGCCTCCTTAGCTATGGCTATCTCTAGGGGATCCCCACCAGCCACCGCCCGGGAGTAATTAGATCTAAGTGTCTTCACCTTGTCAGCCTTATCTAGTTTGAGCCGAATGCTGAACTGAGTGGTGAAAGACCTAATACTATCCTTAAGGTTATCCCACCACTTATTCCCGATGACTCCCCCAGTTAACGCCCGCTGCACTAAGTTAATTAGCTGGCGCCGGAAGTCCCGCCTGTCCAGTAAGGACACGTTGAACTTCCAGTAACCAGCCATTCTAACCCTATTTTCTAAATTTACCCGGGCACAAACGAGTTTGTGGTCCGAGTAACCTAGCCAGTGGAACGTGGGACAATCTAAGAAATCTAGCTCGGCTTCACGAACTAACATTCTATCAAGGTAGCTAGCCACCTTGGTAGAAGGCCAACTATTAGCCCACGTCCACATTCTCCCGCCCTTGTGATCGGCCCGGTATCTATCGACAAGACCGAAGTCCTCGATAAGATCGACCAAGCTACGATCACGTTCCTTCCCTCTAGCTCCCCGCCCTCTATCCAACTTGGGGTTCAGGATGGCATTCCAGTCCCCCACTAAGACGAGTCGCTTGGAATCCACCAGGAAGGGCCCCAACCGCCGAAAAAACGAGACGCGCTCCTCCTGGTCGTTGGGCGCATAAACCGCAACCAGACGAAACGCATTGCTTTTCACTGCAATATCGGCCACGATCAGCCGGCCCTCGGCACCGACATGGACAAGGTCCACCTTCGCGTCCAGGGTACGCTTGACCAGCAAAGACACTCCTCTGGCCAGCCGGTTCCCATATGCTGAATAGACGACAAAGTCGTTAGACAGCACACAGGCATCGACCTTGCAAACAAAGTGAGTCTCTTGGATCGCGGCGACATCCACGCCGAAGGACAAGAGGTCCCGAAGCAGGCGGGCAGCCTTACTCCGATCCCTAAGGCCCTTCACGTTCATACTGGCTAACTTAATTGACATCGTTTAGACCTGAAAAGAGAAAGCAGAAAATTACTTCTGGTCACATACGGAGCGAAAATCTATGGGAGTAGGGACCCCGACGGATTGTCCAAGGTTTCCTGTACCAATATCGGACGTAA
Organism: Ascarosepion bandense; assembly: GCA_037127315.1. Lineage (NCBI taxonomy): Eukaryota > Metazoa > Mollusca > Cephalopoda > Sepiida > Sepiidae > Ascarosepion > Ascarosepion bandense. The sequence continues at coordinate 2,099,575 of JBBBDQ010001283.1, read as the reverse complement.
TTCGTCCGTCTTGGACAATGCCGCCGACGTCCGTAGGGAAGGTTAGCTTTACAGCCCTATATAAAGATGGGTGGAGGATGACGGGGACCCTCCCGGCACAGAAATGTGAAAGCCGCTGAAGATATTTTGTGCCCGTTTGGGCCATTTTTATGTTTGGAAAGGCCTCGACGGCCCCCTGCACAAATTCCCAGGCTTTTGTTCTGCTACCCCCGGTATTTCTGATTAAAGTCAGTACCCCGGGGGCGCCTGGGAAATTGGCAGGGTCCTCGATGGACCTTCCATCAATATTTTTAAATTTGAATAGAGGCCTTAGGAGGGCCTTCTTCTGAGAAGAAAGGTCCCTCTCTAAGGCCTGTCTGTCTATTTTGCAAACATCTACGTTTGCAAAAATGTTCTTTTTGTTTTTTTCCCGTTTCGGGGAGGGTTTTTCAGGATTCGGGGATGGAATCGGGGAGGGAATATCATCTATAGGGGAGGAAGTTTCTGATTGGGTGGAGGGTGTGGGAGGTGTGGGGGAAGGAGAGATTTTTCTTATCGGGGAGGTGGACTTACTCCTCCCCTCAAGAGACACAGTTCTGGTGGGTGATGTAGGGGCGGATTGGGTTCTGGTAATTTCCTTTACCCTCTCCGCTCTGCCTCGTTCCTGCACTTCCTTCTTTCCCTTTTTTTGGGCCACCTCCTCATCCTCCTCCCGTCCTCTCTTCAACGATAAGGAACGGGGGGGAGGCATTTCCACCTCCATTACTTCCTGTTGTTGCTGCTGCTGCTCTCTCCGTTGACTTTGTTGTTGTTGCTTTTGCTGTTGTTGATGTTGTTGCTGCTTTGCCTCCCCTCGAGGCTTCTTTTTCTCGGGAGACGGGGTCTTGTCATGTTGCGGAGGAGGGGAAGCAATCTTCTTCCCCCTCCTAACCACCTCCGTCCATTCCCCGCTTTTCGGATCGGGTTTTTTATCCGGGGAACCTGTTGTTTTTGGCACCGACGGTGTTGCCGGTGTCACCTGGTTTTCCTCCGGTTTCCTTCCCGGACACATTTTGAATGTGTGTCCGGCCAGACCACACGCCCAGCAGTGCGGCTTCCTTCCCTCCACCACCACGAACAACTTTCTTCCTCTACAGAGCAAAATGTCTGGTACCTTCAAAAAATTTTCGCGGTCAACACACACGCTAACACATATATCTTCCGTGGCCACACCGGCCTTGCTCGTTATCCTTGCGACCTCTTCAACCGCTCCGAATCGAGCGAAAAACGCTCCAATATGGTCACAATCAATGTCCACCGGCACTCCATGAACAATTATCTTTGTCTTTCGGGTACCCAGATACTCTGTCTGCATCTGGATACCCCCGGCCTCCAAGGCATTACCGGCCAAATTCTTTGCTTCCGTCTCCGTGCTCAATAGGACATCCCACATAGCACGGGACCTTCTTGCCAGTACGCAGGGTACAATATTTAGGGCCTTCAAAGCCTCTTCCATGTTCTCCCTGCTGACACTGATGAATTTTCGTGTTTTGACATCAGATGTCAGCAGGGAGATCGTCCTCGGTGCGATGACATTCACCACTTCCGGGACCACTATTAACTCATTTTCGGTGATGAATTCTTTATATTTCTCCTGCATTTGCAGGTAATATTTGTGGTCTTTTTTTACTGGTGCCTTTACCCATACTGTTGGTGAGGGAGTCACCGTGGGCACAGCGTCAGAAGTTGAGGGCTGGGGAGACAAAGCCATAGCTTGACTTGCCCCCCCTCACAAAAACAAAAATCCACAAAAAGTTCAACACGAGCGACGAAGACAGAACAAAGACAGCAAAAAACAGGTACTCACAATTAACTTCGGGCAACACGTAAATCCAACTTGCAATAGAAAAATACAAAATGCGAGGCGCGCTCTGTTTCGAACAACGGCTCGTCAGGGCAAAGGCAAACCAAGGACTAATCAAATAAATAGACACCACCAAACAAAGACTAACAGACCAGCCTACCCGACGGGGGAGGGGGAGGTTAAAAAAAAAAAAAACAAGAAAAAATAGCCAAAGACTCTAAGCAAGAAATTTAGCTTTATGGAATCTACACCTATTCAATATTTCAGTTTTGGCATTAATAAGGTTGTGGGCAGGTTCGAATCTAGCTATCGCTAACTTCTCTTCATCACATAACCTACAAAATTTACTGCCTTTGTTAATGTTAGGGCATTTTTTTATTATTTCCCATTTCAAAATGGGGTCTCTTTTAGTTTTAGTTTTTATGTCCCATACATAGCTGGATAAAGTCGTGCTGTGTTTATACTTCTCATTTTTAAAGGAGGTTTTATGATTGTAAAACCTAATTTTAAAATTATCATGCGTAGCTCCTATGTATGTTTTAGGGTTTTTATCATTTTCATTAATGTAAACTCTAATAAATAAAATCGTCTTCTGTTAAAACACTTATCATGTATTTTAATGTTTGTACTTCTTTGATTTTAGTATCCCCAACCTGTAACTGGCATTTTCGGCTTCACCGTTTGCTGTGTAACATACCTACGGTTTTCTTTTAATTTATTTGTAGACTTTTCTTTTTAACTTACTTCATCTATCTTTTTAAAGAGGTCTTGTATTTTTCTTTCCGTGTCACCTATCAGCACTGTAACATCTACGTATTTTATCCTGTTCAGATTCTGACCACTAATGACGAATCCAGGCATAACTTCTAGGGTCCACCGAAAAGTCTCGCAGTACAAGTTGAATAGATCCGATGAAAAGACACATTCTGGTTATACGCCCATCTAGGTACTGACCAGGCTCACGTTGCTTAACTTCGGTGATCGAACGAGAACCGGAGTATTCAATGTGATATGCCGTAAGTCAGTACCTAGATAGGCGACCGCTTGGGAATACCAGACGCTGTAAGCGTTCAGTGACGTATGTGCGTTGTGGTACAGTGGATGTCGGTTTGGAAAGAAAAATTGGTGAGCCGAGTTCGAATTCCAGTTAAGTACCCTGCATTAACTTAAGCACTGGTACCCTTGGGAAAGGTATTAATCCGTCACTTCCCTCCAGTTATGAGTTAAATAGCAGGATGGGGCCTGAAGGTAACCCATTTAGTGTTGGTGTCACAATAAAAACACCCTTGGTAGACCTGGCGAAGCATCACGTATTGAGTAGTAGACTTGCTCCTGCTACTGTTGACACTGTCAGCACTCTGCCTTCGGTAGAGAACGCTCTCTGCTTCCGAGCAGAGAGCACAAGCCCAGTCGTGGTTCCGCCGGAGGGCAGAACCACGACTCGGTAAAAATAGACAGACATATTTTTGGCCCGGCTATATGGCCGGGAACTCCCACCTTAAAATGACCATGTGTCACATCCGGCCTTTTGTGGGGAGGCTAGTGAATATAATCACGTATTGAGCTATTTGTCAAGATTATGAATTTCGCTACAAACTGAGCCAGGGTTCCAAATGCACAGGGAATTGCACTATTCTTTCTCTTTTTATCCCCTCCCGGGATGTAATAACATAAGCTTCCTTTTTCATTTGTATTTTTCTATCATCGTTTCAGCCCGAGCAAGGCATTTCACTGCCACTATTGCGCAGGGTTTTACATAGAATGGTGAGAAAGGATGGTTAGTTGTAGGAAAAATCAAAAAGAAGGTGATAGACGGCTAAAGATACCGAGAATGAGAGTTGGGTAGATGGTGAGAGTGTTGGGAGAATAGATACAAGTTAGTGTGATAGGAGGTGTCTATTGACTTTGCATTTAAGCTCCTGGAGATTGTAGCTGTCGGGAAAGCAGACATGTGGAAGAGAATTCCACACGCGGGAAGCGCGAGAAAAGAAGTTGTTGGAGTAGAAATTACGGTTACATCTTATCTGTTTTACTGTAAAAGGGTGGGACCTAGTTGCTAATCTAATATCTCGTGTAAATTCATACCGAGGCGACACCAATGACCTAAGTTCATCGGAGCAGAAGTCATGAAAGTATTTGTAGAAGAAGCACAGGGAAGCCTCATCACGCCGGTGAGATAGTGGTTGCAGCCGGTCTGCCATCTCAGTATCGATCACGTGACAGATTCTCCGTTGTATTTTGTCAAGAAGCCCAAGGATAGTAGCTGGGGCACCCGACCAGATGTGGCACCAGTATTCAATACACGGGCGGATAGTAGATTTATGTATGTGCAGGATATCTATCCCTATAACTTGTAATAATTATTCATAGCTCTATTTTTATATTGAGTAGTTTCTTCGTTTTTATTCACTTGAATATATATATATATATATATATATATATATATATATATATATATTTTCAGGCGGGAAAAACTTCCGGGCCCTTCACAGGGTACCGACTTTCATAACGGCTGATTTGGCAATGGTTTTCTATCTAGTCATTCCATTTGAGGTCCGCCGAGAGTGTAAGGCCAAGGAGGCGTAGTATTTTACTCTCTGGGAGGCAAGCCTGTTCCATGCTAATGAGAGGTAGATGCGATTGTCTGTGGTGGTTAGTTGATAGTAGCTTCGTTTTAGAGGCATTGAAAGGTTGCCATTACATTTTGTGGTAGGCTAGTTGCCAGCCAAGCCTATAGAACCCAATCTGTCCTGTTATTTGAGCCATAACTGGAGGGAAGAGACAGACTAATATTTTTCCCAAGGTTATTTTTGCGTAAGTGAAGGTAACGAATTTAATTTGAATTCAAAATCGGCCCCCCCACCCCCAATTTATCGTTCCGAGCCGATATCCACTGCAACGCAACGCACATCCCATTGTTTTCGACTCTGATTCGCGGCAGCGGCATCATCTTACTCGCACTCGTTGTCACCTTGTTTCGGAGGCAGCGGAGACGGCGGCAGCAGCAGCGGAGACGGCGGCAGCAGCAGCGGAAATGGCAACGGCAAACGGCAAAACAGCGGACGACGTGCAGCTGCAGCTAACCACGGAAGCCGGTGACGGTGCGCCAGGGATAGACGGACGAAACCTAACACACACGACTGGGTGCCTTTTCGGAAATTACCACACACAAAAATTGTATATGCTTTATACATATTTATTTACACGTAAAAGAAACTTCATTCTTGATAATGACTAAAAGTATAGCCCAAAGCGCTCGAAAACACAAAAACTTCAATTCTTAAATAATTTGACTGTTGATAAGAAAAGAAAAATAACAAGAACACATGACAAATTATACAAAACTCTTAGTGTCTTTCATTTTGATTGAAACCTGCATAATGGAGAGATTGTTGCCCAAATATACATATATATATATATATATATATATAAATATATATATATATTGTGTATTTGGGCAAAAATTTCTCCATTATGAGGGTTTCATTAAAAATGAAAGACAAGGTATTATCATTAAGATATATATATATATATATAACCTAAAGAGCCAACGAACCTATCAACGCTTCACCTAACCGGATCTTCAGGAAAGTTTGGCTCCCTTTCCTGAAGCCAACCTTCCCTGAAGATCCGGTTAGGTGAAACCTTGGTAGGTTCATTGGCTCTTTAGGTTAGTTATTTACTTTGTTTCCTCTACTTGTCTATTGAGCGCTTTTATTTTAGATTACTCGTCTCTGTTGTTTTTTTTTTGGGCTACGTACTTTGACTGATGTTCAAGTGCTTAGCTCGTTCTTTTTTTTACCACTTTTCCTTCCGCGTATGTACTCGGAGGGTTTTTCGAAACGAGTATAGCGATAAGTTTAAAGTTATATATATATATATATATATATATATATATATATATATATATATATATTAAAAGTTATAGTTTAGAACATGTACAAAATTATAATTTGTACAAGTTCTAAACTATAACTTGTAATAATTATTAATAGCTCTATTTTTATATTGAGTAGTTTCTTCGTTTTTATTCACTTGAATATATGTATGTATATATATATATATATATATATATATATATATATATATATGCGAGTGTACGTACTATATATATGTGTGTGTGTGTGCCATGTTTGGTACTCCGTTTAAGATATTTTCCTTTTGGCTTTATTCACGTCGTTCTTTTACAGATATACTCTCTGAAATTCTATATTAGAGCCGTTGATGTCTGCTGAGTTTTAAATCAAACCAATGCTAGGAGATCGCTGTGTTTTGTCTATTAGCTCACACACCGCAATGTATTATTGATTTTTTTCTCTATCCGTAAACAGGATGTTTGATCCCAGTATAAGTTGTGGATTATTCTAATATCTTTCCAAAATAAAACAAGCTTTCTTAGCACTTCAGACAGTTCTTTGTGTCTTGCTTCTGTCAAATGCTTTTTATAAACTATAAAACATATGTATACATAATTTGGCAGTTCCTGATATCATTCTGAGTATAAATATTGCATTCTTTGTTTAATTTTCTTTCATGAAAACGCACTGTTCTTGTGTTTTTCATATCTACTTTTGATCTATTCGTCATAATTTGGATTATAAGGTTTGTTATGTGGCTTGTTAGGGTGATTATTCTGTCGCTATTACGTCGAAAAATCAATTTAAGCAGTTAATTTGAATAAAAAGAAGATTCTATTAACACTGTTACGTTAGACCAAAATGGTACCCCCATCTTGGATTTTACAAGTATATTTTTAATACCTTACATATTTGCGAAGAGATATGAGAATAATAATTGTCTCTTTATTTCTTTGAAGATACAGATAATTTTTTACCCGCTTAAATTAAAGCCAGTTCTTAGAGAGAACCTTCCGTTCCCTTACCTTCTATCTGGTCGCTAATCGTAGTCCAGATCAACGCAGCTGGTCTGATAAGTACAAGTGACCCTAATAGTGTTCAATGGATAACACCTACTCACTTTCATATGCCAACACGTGACTTAACAACTAACTGCTTTTCCGCGCGTGTTTGGATGTATAAACTTCACTTAGCTGTTGGCTTTTAGAGGAATCGGATGCCACCAAAACTGGACTTAGCTGTTCGCCTTCAGAGGAAACGGATGCCGCCGAGAATCGAATGACTGACGAAAGAATCCGGAAGGGTATTCTAAATCCCAAGTCGTCTATACTCCTGTGGTTTATCTGCGTACAATACTCGCCATCAGTAAGGATTAAACGGCGTTAATCAAAAACTGATATCACGACATTAGCAATTCAACTTTTTTCGCACGGAAAATTGAATGGACATCTTTCCCTTCGAACTTTATTTCGGCGTCGATCCCTACAATTTGTAAGTCTTTATATGTTTATATATACGTTCCATAATCTGCTGTCCCTATTTTTGTCTGTAATACGTCGCATTGATATATGTTTGACAAACCAATTGTCCCCCCATCCCTTTTACTATTTAGTTTTGTTTTCTTTTCTTTAAGGCAATACATTGTATATTTTATAAATAAAGTATTTTTATTATATATTCTCGTGTCATATTCTGTTGTTGTGAGTCTGCATATTGTTCGTTTTCTCACGGCGTTCGCCGACGTCCGGAATTGGAGAATTCCCCTCCCATCGTTCTTTCCATCAATCTTTCATTGAACCCTGTGATACTGTTGTTTACTTTTTTCTCGTTGCGTCCCGGTTATCGTAGTCCAAATGAAACGCAAAAGTTGAAATATACGCTGATGACACTCTCCTCAATGATGAAGGAGAGACTCGAAGCAACAAAAATGTGGTTCTAGAGATGGATGTTGTGGATACTATGGACCGAACATGTGAACAAAAAAATGTTTTTGTAGCAGATGAAAACGAAAAGGGGACATATATATATATATATATATATATATATATATATATATATATATATATATATATATATATATACGCATCGGTCATTTAATAATGAATTAGAGCAATCTAACTATTGGGCGTGTTTATACGCGCTAAAAAGTCTGCCTTCTTCTACCGGACGCTCGTGGCCCAGAGGTAGAATCGCCGACTGACGCCGATTCGGTCGGGTTTCAATCTAGGGTTAGAAAGCGATCGGAATCTAACCGTACTGATGAGCTGTGATACAGTGAAATAGATAAATAGATCTGTCTGCGGATGACTATAATATATATATATATATATATATATATATATAAAGCTGAATTTTCCGGGGTACCTAATGAGAAAGGAGGGTTAGGAGTATCTAATACTCACAGGACGGATTTAGCAAAAAAGAGACAGGAGAAAGCAACGTCAGACATTTGATGGGCTTGAGCAAGTGGATTGCGGATCAGAGTTTGGGAGAAATACCAAATTAAAACAGTTAGAAACAAAACTGAGTAAAGTATTAAGACACAGGAAACATTTACTGAAACAAAGAAGAGAATACTAGATTCTCAATTCTTCAATATGGCAGGGAATATTGAAGCAGCGGAAATGTGGTTCTACAGAAGGATGCTGCGGATATCATGGACCGAGTATGTAAGCAATAATGAGGATTTTGAAAGAATGGAAACGACAATGAAATTAATATTGAGCATCAGGAAGAGACAACTGAAGTTCTTGAGGCATGCAACGAGGAAGGAGGGCTTGGAGAACCTGATATTAACAGGCCAGATAGAGGTAAAAAGAGACAGAAGAAAGCAGTGCATAACATATTTAAAGGGTCTGAGCAGGTGGATAACAGAACGAGAGTTGCGAGATGTTACAGGAGAAAGCGTGCTAAGGGCCACCAGGGACAGGGAGACATGGTACGCCATGATCGACGACGTCCTGAAAGGAAAAGAAGAAGAAGAAGCCTGTGGCATCCAACAAAAATGTATTTCCCTGCCGGTGGAACTGAAGCATGATAGAACCGACTTTCCAGAAGATCTACCGATAAAAGAATCAGACTTCGATGGTGAAGGGTGAAAGCTCCTTTCTTTAACAGAGAGCGAAAGACGTTAGCGGCTCCATGAATTTATTGTCAAAAGATCAAGCAGACAAACATGAATAAAACAATTTAGTGTATATATTTATCTGTCCTGTATCGATAAAGAGGATGTAGTTCGTGCCACTGGGAACGATATTAAATACAGATTATTACTTTAATATCCCAAGACATAAAAATAAATTAGTTGCAATTTATAGCACATAATATTTACATTCCATAGAAGCAAGTATAATACAAATGTATTTCCCAAGAATGGCTCCTAAAGAGAAAAAATAATTAATTACAAAAAAAAAATGTAAAGAAACAATAATAATAATAATAATGGTTATTAATTTTCGACAAGAAATAAATCCATAAATATAGTAAATAAATGATAAAATTATAAACTTTGCTGTTTAGTATAAACCATTTATATGAAGATCCAAACTTTGGTTCCATGAAAAAATATATATTTTTTCTCTATTTCTGAGATGAGGTAGTATTTAGAGTATTTACATTATTGCATTTTTGTTGCAATTTGTACGACCTTTCGGCCGTTATAAGCTCAGGCCTTCTTCATGTGCTTGGAATTTCAAACCGAACCCATTATTAAAATCAATAGAGTTTATCATCCTCATTCCTTGCTAAAAGCTGCGATTGGAAGCCATGAGTTATCTCCATCTAACTCTGCTAGTTACTTGTTCACCTCCGCTGTAGCCTGGTATTGAACTCACAACTCTTTGTGTCAAGTCACAGAAACTAAATAACGTCTGAATCAACTAGGCCATGTACAATATCAATGTAAAGGTGAGAAGTAACCATACGTTTCATGCTAACATATTCTTTTTCTGCACTTTTCGCTCATCTTTCTTTATCCATAATTATCTAAACTTATTTATAAATGGAAATTTGTATGTGTGCCTGTGCGTGTGTGTCCGTTACCTATAGACTCCGAAACGGCAGTTGTACTATAAGCGTCTGCGAGTGTTCTTAGCGAGGTTTTGTGTCGAGGTACTCCCGATAAATATCGAAAATCGATAATAGAAAAAATCGTGTTATAGAAGGAATGGTCCGATTTTAATCCAAATTTGATACACTCATAAACAAAGACATAAGAAACGATATTCAGAAATTTCAAGGTTGCAGTTCTTACAATAGTACAGAAAATCGAATATATATATATATATATATATATATATATATAAGGCAAGATGTTTGTGTGTGTTTCTATTTATCTGCCTGTATGTCTGTAATTTTTTCAGCACTTTTATTTTGGGTTTGGCTCAAAGTAGGTGTAATTGTAGTTCTTAGTCTCAGCCATGATACTATTTACTCAGAGGATTTATTTAGCCTTCAAAATTCAGTTTACGACGAAAGAAATGTATTTGATATCGATACCAGGAAATCAAAAGTTGACTTACATCCAGTCATTTTTCTTTCAATCTACGGTTTCGCTTTAACAACTCGCTTTTTAGTCTTTCGTGCCAACGTCCAAAGAGTTTGAACTTCAGAACTATGGATTAGTTTTAAAGCTTCCATTACACCTGAGCAACGCCGGGCTATAATGCTTGGAAAATCTAAAGCAACTATACAGGGTACCTTGGCTAAATTGACGCCATTTTATTTTATCATTTGAGAGAAAAAAGGATGATATGTCTCGGAAAGGAATATGTATCTACATATTATTCGATGTATCTTATTAGTATTGGCAAATATTACCGGGTATGTCAATTTAGTAAGTAGCTGTAATGGACTGGTACTCGTTGTAGTCGTACGCAGTATGCTTAGGCGTAGGCTTATGCAATAAGCGTAGCCAATAGGCGTTCTAATAGGCGTAGTTCCAGACGTCCCCGCCTTAGTCTGTATTCATAGCTGACACCAGCCATTCATATTACTGTGTGGGGGAACCAAGGTCTATGCATATTCATTACATCAGAGAATATTGACGCAATTCGAACCGCCAAATATTTGGAGACGACATGATTCACTGCTTGGAATTCGCACCGGAAGCACCTATACAAATATTTCATATTTGATTAGGTGCCAAGCTGAAGAGAGTGCAGTGGATAATTTGTTCCTAAAAGACTGAGTGGGAGTGATGAATACCATGCAGCTAGTCAACATCGTAGTATTTGGAGTGATCACTAGTGATGGTATTCTTCTCACACGGCGGCCTACATCAACTAACTCGGGGAGATAGCGCTGTCCTATGACATGAGGGTGGCTACTGCAAGATCCTATGTAGGGCAAAAGAATTCTGCATCATCTATCTAAACTTATTTATAAATGGAACTTTGTGTGTGTGTGTGTGTGTCTGTGAGTGTGTCCGTTACCTATATCCCGATAAATATCGAAAATCGATAATAGAAAAAATCGTGTTATAGAAGGAGGGGTCCGATTTTAATCAAATTTGATACACTCATAGACAAAGACATAAGGAACGATATTCAGAAGTTTCAAGGTTGCAGTTCTTACAATATTGCAGAAAATTGATAATACATGTATATATAAAAGGCAAGATGTTTGTGGGTGTGTCTGTTTATCTGTTTGTATGTCCTTTATACAAATCCACAATTTTTATCCGATTCTTACCAAACTTCACACAAATATTCTTTAGGCTGAATCTGAGCTCGAGGTCTATGGATTAGTTTTAAAGCTTTCATTACACTCGAGCAACGCCGGGCTATCCTGCTAGTGCCACATAAACTGTGGTAACCCAGTCAGGGATCTCAGACAATTTCTGCGACCACATTACCCCTTACATCTGGCTACCTATCTCGCGAACCTTCTACCCTCTTGATTATTATGTATGGTTCGCAGTTGAACGAGATACCAGAAAACACTCCATATAACACAGTTGTGGCGAAACTTTGAAGCAAAGTTGTAGTCACCGGACTGTCCCGGAAGTAAGACACATAACAAGAACGTAGGTTCAAAACGGTGTATTATTATAACAAGAAACAAGATATTGAAAGGAAGTGTTTATAATTATTAACTAAAAATAAGTCCGAAGGTAGTATTACGATTCTAATTGCTTGACGAGTAGCTGTCGTTAACTGCTGTTAACTGCCTCCGTTAACTATCTCACTGGAAGTCACGCAGGCAATTATATATTACAAAAAGAAGAGTCCATTCCTCGTAGGAGGGCACCATGACAAACACCAAAATGATTCTGATGGCAATGATTACGGCAGCATTCACTTAAACAAGGAGACGCCCAGAAGTGTATTGAAGCCTTGTTTGAAGCCAATTGCAATTTTATTAAATAAATGTATTCTTTGCTATTTCTAGATATTTTTGTGTCATTTTGAAAAATATTGCTATGGAAATAAGATGTCAGCGTTATTTTTCATTTTTGCGTAATTTAGACGACGATTCATCAATCGCACACTATATTTGTTAAAAGAGACGTCCACCTTTTTTTATTTTGGCATCATTTAAACGATATTTTATCCCTCACACCCAGGTTAATCCGTTATTTTCGTTTCGGCGTGATTGAGACAAAAATTCATCCATCGCATCTGTAATAAAAAATAGTTTAATTTCTAAATTTATGACATTTGGTCTTCGTCTGATTCACATCATTTATTTGCTTGCAATCAAATACGATTCAACGTGCTTACCAAGCATTCAGATCTGTAGCGTCACCCCTAGTGCCAGAGGGTGAAGTTGATAGCGCCTCCCGTTCCTGAATAACTGCATTTACTGCTCCTGATAAAATTTCAACTTCTTCCAAAAGAATTCAATTAAATATGTGCAGTAATTGTCGTGTAAGATATTGCATTAATCGATACAGTATGGGTATGCAGCGTTTCATGTTGACTGTCTGTTTAAGTGTTGATCGCTTCACATCAGTATCTATCAATCTATCTATCTATCTATCTATCTCTTTCCACCTCTCTCACTCTCTCTCTCGCTCTCTGTCTCCACACACACACACACACACACACACACACACACACACACACACACAAACACACACACACACACATATATATATATATATATATATATATATATATATATGTTGGAAGTGATTGTGACTCTTTGTTTATTTATATATATAGTCCTACGTTTTAAGCTCCACTCGGAGTTTTATGTATTATGCAATCATCAAATATATTAAATATTAAAATTTTAGAGCCCGATTTTTATAAATCGAACACTATTTATATTGGGGACGAAGTGTTCGAATAAATATTTCCCTCTAAGAATAAAAAATAATTTCTAAGGATTAAGAAAATTAAATATATTCAAAGAAAAAACATAACAGTATTAGAAATATATATATAGCATGAAAAAGCTGTTTTTTTACAAACAATTTAGACGATTACTACAGTATGTATAGATGATTCTATTAATTAACGGCTTAAATATTTTCAAGGAATATTTCCTCTAGAATCTGTAGTTTCCTAGTTTTGTTTTCTTGATGTAAGATACTTGTGTTATCAATCATTATTTTTTATGTTGTACGTAGATAGGAATGTTGTTGTAGATGTATGGAAATGGACGAATGATCAGACACGTGTTAGACGTCTTCTTAATTTTTAAATAGTTTTTACATACTTTAACGCGTGCGTGACCATGACATTACAATATACACAACATCCATTTTGAATAACTTGCACGTTCTCTTGAACACTAAGCAATTTTTCAACCGTTATATTTGAAGCACAAAAAAATATACAATAATTTTAGCAACACAGTTTTGCGGTTATTTTTTGTTACCACAACTCACTACCCTGAAGATGATCTCAGAAGGAGATCGAAAGTTCTTGGGAACATTGAGAAATGAATGATAATAACATCTGTCAACGTAACAGCTCATTTCTGACAACTTTCAATTGTAATACACGAAAGATTATCCGTGAGTATGAACGGATTTTATTAAAAATAATCAGACACAATGTTGCAATTTATTTAATCAACTTTTGCTGCTTAAATAAACACAAACATATTTATATATATTTGTAAATAGTAAAAAGGTATTTGTTATACGAGTAGGATGTTATTTTTAAAAAAAATGCTAAACGTACAATCAAAGAATCTGAATAGGAAGATTGTGAACAATATATCAAAGTACAATCTCATCATACTTACTTATTTATTAGACTAATATGGTTGGAATATGGGGAACCAGTAAATGGTCAACATATATATATATATATATATATATATATTACACCTCATGGTGGTGTAATGGTTATCAAGCTCGTATCACTAGAATCATTGTAACTGGGTAATGAGTTCGATCCTCACTGGGTATGCATTACTTTCAGTTTCCTCGGGTTTGGGCGCTGGGCGCAGTGCTAACAACCCTATCCCCCCAAAAAAAAAGTTTGTTACGGAAACAGCAAAAACAGTCCTGCACGCCATTGGGTGTAACAGAAAAGTTTTATATATATATATATATATATATATATATATATATATATATATATATATATATCATCATCATCATCAGTTTACAGTTGATGCTGACAGCTGCAACCGTAATTATATTCTATGCTGAAGTTTCTTTTATCGCACTTAACGCTTATGGAACTCCCTTTCTGCTCCATGTTTTCAAGACAAATTTAATGCCAAATTTTAAATGCAGTGACGATCGTTATTCTCTTTCCTTCCGATAACTTTTTTCTTTCTGTTCACTACTAATGTTTCTGTCTTTAATTTTTCTACACCCAGTAACCCCATCTGTATTAGTATCTTTCTATTTATATATTACAAAAAAATGAAAGAACACGTAGATTAAAAACCCACTGTTTAGGCATTTACTTTTATAAAGAGTGTTCGATACAGAATAGAGATCAATATGGTAATTTTGTTATTACAATGGTTTATAAATGCATAATATCACTACACAAAAATTTTCATGTTTCAGAGTGAAAATGTTTCTCTTTAGTTGATATGTGAAAATGAATATAAACGAAGAGGAACAGTTTAGTTGTAATACATGAAAATATTTTTGTAGTGATATTATGCTTTTATAAACCATTGTAATAACAAAATTACAAGATATATATATATATATATATATAAAATAATAATAAAATCGACTCTGTACGTATCCAAATCTTAAAATCTTACACAAGTAATTTTTTAGGACCACGAATAACCGGCAGAATCTAACTCCGTTATTGTCCGCCGCTATAAAGCTTTGGACAATGAGGGGAAAAAAAAGAAAACTGCGGAGCACCGACAATACATACAGTACTTCACAGCAAAGAAAAAAAACCCTCAAACGGAACGAACCACAAAGAAAGAAAAGTGCTCGATACAAAACTAACCAAAAAGGATTAACCAAGAAGCAGTGACGTAGAGCAAAAACACGAGAAAAAATCGCAAGATCACCAAGACCTACCGCGAGCCGTTGTGCGAAACTGCGGTAGGTCTTGGCGATCTTGCGATTTTTTCTCGTGTATATATATATATATATATATATATATATATATATATATATATATATATATATATATATTAAATTATAGTTTAGAACATGTACATATTTATATCCACTACAAAGTGTACCTTTTGTTTTGACATTGAAATGACAATGTCTCATCAGGTAGTGTGGAAAGGAATGGAAAGTCTCTTTCCATGTATTTGGCGAATTGTGTATGGGATGTAGGTGGAGTTAGGGACAAGGGAATAAGTCTTGTAAATTGTCCGTTAGAATTTTGAGTGCAAAGAGGAAACGGGTAGGAGATAGAGTTGATTAATGAACCTGTTGAAAATTTTGTAGAGAGATTTAATATTAAAAGATAAGGTATAGTTTTTTTTATAGCTTAATGGTTTGATTTTTTTTTTCTTCGGGTTTAGTAACAGGGAAAATAAGGAAATGTATATAGGGTGGGGGAGGAGTAGGATTAGATACGATGAAGTGAAAATGGTAGTTACCATTTAGTGGACCTATCTTTTTTATTGAATTGTACGACTACACAATATTTTTGTATTTAAACTTAGTGATATGGACCCAGTATGTGACCACAAAATAATGAGTCAACACGGTAGTATGTCAAGAACATATATTACGTCAACAAGAGATACAGACAGATACAAAGAGATACAAAGAGAAAGAGTAATAATAGCTTGACTGCAAGTGACAGACAGACAGACAGACAGACAAACAGACAGACAGACTAGGCTAAACTGAACTGAAGTCGTACTGGAAACCAGTGTCTTTGTGCGCCCCGGCTCTAGGTTAATATAGGCAAAGAAGAGGCCATTATTAAATGAGTAACTCTCAACTACACTTAGATTTTATAATTAATTTATTTTTATATATTTAACACTTATTTGAAATTCGTGAAATCCCCTTTTTCTATAAAACTTTAAATTAGATCACAGTTTGTGGTATGGAACAGGTTAAATTGGATGTAAGAGTGTTGTTAATATTATAAAGGTTTATTGTTTCTAGGGATCTTAACTTTGGCTTTTGTAATTTTTAGCGTGATTGTACGGTTAGTTGTTTAATGTGTTTGCAGTTTACTGTGATTTCATTTTTTTTTAATCGTATCACCCCGAGCAATACGGTAACGGCACTGATGTGCAGGGGGGCTACGTAATAGTGAGAAGATTGGAAAAGAGAAAGCCAGAAGCCACATCCTAAACAGGGAACAAGGGATGAGCCTCTTAACCTGTTCAATAGATGTGGGTGGAGTGTATGCCTCTGGTTTAATAGTATGTTGCTATTCATGCATTTAATGATTTCAATTTTTTCTTGAAGACAAAGAAAATATGTTCCCTTTATTGATTTAGATGTTCTGGCTTGTTTGAGAATTTTCCATTTAACTTTATCTGTTTTATTTTCGTTTTTTAAATTCCAAACGTTAAAATGTTACAATAATGGAAGAGTTGTAAGACAAGTATGTGTATTCTGCCTAGAGCTATTCAACCTATGCAACGAGGCAAGTCCTTTCAGGATTCGTCATTGGTCTTTGGATGCCACAATCTAAACAATATAATATACGCACAGAATACAGTGTTTATAGCAGACACGGAAAGGAAACTACAAAACCTCCTACAGAATTTAGCTAAAGAAAGGAAAAAAAATAACTAAAAATAAACTACAAAAAAAATTGACCGCATGTTCATCAGTAAAAGGAGGAGACCAAAATGCTAACTAAAACTCGAGAATACTGAAATCAACCAGGTACAGAAATTTAAATGCCTGGGAAGTGTTGTCTAAGAGCACGGAAAGTTCGACCAGGAGATTCGAAGGCGTATTAGAATAGCTAACAATGCAGTTCTAAGGTTGAGTAGAGTATTGATAGATAGGAAAATTCCTTTGGAAACATAAAAGTGTGTACTAGATTTTTATGCAATGTATCTCCTTCAATATGGTAGAGAATGCTGGATAATCTCATCAAAGATGAAGGAAAGTTTTAGGGTGTCACCCCATTTTAAACTTATTATACAAATCATCCTGCCTACAGAGAACGGTAGTTGAGTTGTCTGTTGGTGGGTTGTTGTTAGAGATGGTGTTTATCAGAGCACTTGAAACGCCGCTCGTTGGTCAGCAAGAATATAGACTATTACCCGGACTTTCCTCTTGTATATATTTGACTCCTACTAACAAGTATTTCTGGATCTACTAACCGTGGAAATGTTGTATGTCTTTTATTCAATATAATTACATTTTCCTGACTTACCTCTTGTATATATTTGACTCCTCCTAACAAGTATTTCTGGATCTACTAACCGTGGAAATGTTGTATGTCTTTTATTCAATATACTTACATTTTCCGGACTTACCTCTTGTATATATTTGATTCCTACTAACAAGTATTTCTGGATCTACTAACCGTGGAAATGTTGTATGTCTTTTATTCAATATACTTACATTTTCCGGACTTACCTCTTGTATATATTTGATTCCTACTAACAAGTATTTCTGGATCTACTAAGCGTGGAAATGTTGTATGTCTTATATTCAATATACTTACATTTTCCGGACTTACCGCTTGTATATATTTGACTCCTACTAACAAGTATTTCTGGATCTACTAAGCGTGGAAATGTTGTATGTCTTATATTCAATATACTTACATTTTCCGGACTTACCGCTTGTATATATTTGACTCCTACTAACAAGTATTTCTGGATCTACTAACCGTGGAAATGTTGTATGTCTTTTATTCAATATACTTACATTTTCCGGACTTACCTCTTGTATATATTTGATTCCTACTAACAAGTATTTCTGGATCTACTAACCGTGGAAATGTTGTATGTCTTTTATTCAATATACTTACATTTTCCTGACTTACCTCTTGTATATATTTGACTCCTACTAACAAGTATTTCTGGATCTACTAACCGTGGAAATGTTGTATGTCTTTTATTCAATATACTTACATTTTCCTGACTTACCTCTTGTATATATTTGACTCCTACTAACAAGTATTTCTGGATCTACTAACCGTGGAAATGTTGTATGTCTTTTATTCAATATACTTACATTTTCCTGACTTACCTCTTGTATATATTTGACTCCTACTAACAAGTATTTCTGGATCTACTAACCGTGGAAATGTTGTATGTCTTTTATTCAATATACTTACATTTTCCTGACTTACCTCTTGTATATATTTGACTCCTACTAACAAGTATTTCTGGATCTACTAACCGTGGAAATGTTGTATGTCTTTTATTCAATATACTTACATTTTCCGGACTTACCTCTTGTATATATTTGACTCCTACTAACAAGTATTTCTGGATCTACTAACCGTGGAAATGTTGTATGTCTTTTATTCAATATACTTACATTTTCCTGACTTACCTCTTGTATATATTTGACTCCTACTAACAAGTATTTCTGGATCTACTAACCGTGGAAATGTTGTATGTCTTTTATTCAATATACTTACATTTTTCCTCTCATATTTGTTTTTGTTATTATTATATTGTGTGGTTTTCTAAACAAGAGTCCACAACAGAAAAACATGAAGCAACCGAAATATGAATCTACAGAAGCAGACTCAGGAATGTGTTAGCACGTACAATATTTTTGAGTGGATGGTATCGAAAAGGAAACATATTTTATATCATGAAACTACAGCTGAGCCTTCTGTGATACTTAATAAGGAAACAGCGTTTAGAGAATCTGATACCCACAGGATACATGGAGAGAAACATGAGACAGGGAAGCTACTACATACTTGATGGACTTAAGCAAATGGATGGCAGAGCACGGTTTGGGAGGAGTTACAATAGACATATTATTGTGTTACATGCACAGGGAGATGAGGGCCATTATCGCCTACGCCCTGAAAATACACGACACGAAGAGGTAGAAAAATAGGCGAAAAATAATGACAATAATGCAATCTATATAGATAAAATTACGTAATTTAAACAGCAGCAAATGACAGAATTACTGCGAATATACAGCTCGATAATTGTCTACAACAATTATTTTTGAATTAGAAAAATTAATGTTCAGAATGCATATTTTATGTTGAATGTCTTACCAGTAACCCCCGACAGGAATTTAAATTGCATATTTTTTTAATGGGAAATCACAAATTCATACCCACCAAAAAAATTCATAATGGTAAGTCATCTTGACAGAGTACGAAAAAATAAAAATAGAAAATTTGATGTCCACTCTTATTTGGAACCAGGAGTATGTACCTGACGTTGCATGGGATTGGAAGAGTAGAAGTCAACTATTTTTATACGGCCAACATCTGCAGACATTATAATGGAAGATAACTCTTGTATTTTAAAGAGTAATTCTTAATGTAAAAGGTAATGTGTTGAACTTATCTTTAATGATAAAAAATACTTAAAAATAAAATTAAAACAAAGATTAAGCAAAAGAGACACACGCAATTTTTTTTTGTGTGTGTGTGTTTATGTAGAAAAATTAATTTTCAAGGGGTGTATAAGTTTTGAAACAAATCCGATGAAAAATGTGGAAGTGTATGTCAATAGAAATCAGTGAGACTACACACACGGATACATAAACATAATGCCACAAATCTGTTTTATTTATATATATAGACGCGTCATTTTCATATTCACTTTACTTAGAGTGTATTACGACTATTGGTCTGTTTATTCGAGAAATCTTAAAAAATAAATGTGGTCACCGACAGGAAACGAATCAGACGTCCTACATTATAGGACAGAATAAACGTTTTATTGGGTGAGCTTTGACTGCTCGACTAAGAAAATCTCTACATTCAGGCAATGTTCTATTCGCCTTTAATCACACTGACTCGTTCCAATTTTCTTATTTCCAATATTATACCAGGCAACCAAAGAAAAATATTAAAATAGTGTCGAGAAAGCAATCATCTTTTTTGCTAATTAAAGGTCGCATAATTTGAAAATTATTTAAGTTTTTCTTGGTTATTTGCCATATTTGCTGTACAAAAATATCAGATTATTGGAATGTTTTTTCTTTTTTCTATATTCATGATATTGACAAATGGCATTAAACTATGATCATGAAAATCATCTCAATTCATATTTAAACATGCACATATTCGTTTGCTGATGAGAAATACTATTTTTCAATAACAATCCTGTTTTGGCTTGTTAGGGCCAGGAAGAAAGATACGGTCACAAGAAGGTATGTTGAATAAGTGTATTAGAATAACAGAACATATTTACAAAATAAGAGTGTTAGTAGTCATCAAATAGAAGTGTACGTCCGAACTCTCCAGTTACACTGCGTCATGACTGCCTTACGACTGCCTCTCGACTGCTTCACAACTGCATCACGATTGTTTCCCCAGAATTCACGCAGGTTAGTAATTACTTAAGAAGGAAGAATCTATTATACTGTAGAAAGGGCACCATAACAAATCAAACCATTTTTGTTGATCTCCAAAAGTTTTTCAATATGCAAAAAAATTAAATCCATTTGAAAAAGAAGTAACGAAAAAAAATTAAGCTTATGTCTGTATTAAAATTCCTTATACCGACATATTCACCTTATTTATTGAATGATTCTCGTAAAAGTCTTTATACCGACATATTCACCTTATTTATTGAATGATTCTCGTAAAAGTCTTTATACCGACATATTAACCTTATTTATTGAATGATTCTCGTAAAAGTCTTTATACCGACATATTCACCTTATTTATTGAATGATTCTCGTAAAAGTCTTTATACCGACATATTCACCTTATTTATTGAATGATTCTCGTAAAAGTCTTTATACCGACATATTCACCTTATTTATTGAATGATTCTCGTAAAAGTCTTTATACCGACATATTCACCTTATTTATTGAATGATTCTCGTAAAATTCCTTATACCGACATATTCACCTTATTTATTGAATGATTCCCTGTAAAATTCCTTATACCGACATATTCACCTTATTTATTGAATGATTCTCGTAAAATTCTTTATACCGACATATTCACCTTATTTATTGAATGATTCTCCTGTAAAATTCCTTATACCGACATATTCACCTTATTTATTGAATGTGATTCTCGTAAAATTCCTATACCGACATATTCACCTTATTTATTGAATGATTTCCTTGTAAAATTCCTTATACCGACATATTCACCTTATTTATTGAATGATTCTCGTAAAAGTCTTTATACCGACATATTCACCTTATTTATTGAATGATTCTCGTAAAAGTCTTTATACCGACATATTCACCTTATTTATTGAATGATTCTCGTAAAATTCCTTATACCGACATATTCACCTTATTTATTGAATGATTCTCGTAAAATTCCTTATACCGACATATTCACCTTATTTATTGAATGATTCTCGTAAAATTCCTTATACCGACATATTCACCTTATTTATTGAATGATTCTCGTAAAATTCCTTATACTGACATATTCACCTTATTTATTGAATGATTCTCAGAAAATTCCTTATACCGACATATTCACCTTATTTATTGAATGATTCTCGTAAAAGTCTTTATACCGACATATTCACCTTATTTATTGAATGATTCCCCGTAAAATTCCTTATACCGACATATTCACCTTATTTATTGAATGATTCTCGTAAAATTCCTTATACCGACATATTCACCTTATTTATGAATGATTCCCGTAAAATTCCTTATACCGACATATTCACCTTATTTATTAAATGATTCTCGTAAAATTCCTTATACCGACATATTCACCTTATTTATTGAATGATTCTCGTAAAATTCCTTATACCGACATATTCACCTTATTTATTGAATGATTCTCGTAAAATTCCTTATACCGACATATTCACCTTATTTATTGAATGATTCTCGTAAAATTCTTTATACCGACATATTCACCTTATTTATTGAATGATTTCCGTAAAATTCCTTATACCGACATATTCACCTTATTTATTGAATGATTCTCGTAAAATTCCTTATACCGACATATCTTATTTATTGAATGATTCTCGTAAAATTCCTTATACCGACATATTCACCTTATTTATTGAATGATTCTCGTAAAATTCCTTATACCGACATATTCACCTTATTTATTGAATGATTCTCGTAAATTCCTTATACCGACATATTCACATTATTTATTGAATGATTCTCGTAAAATTCCTTATACCGACATATTCACCTTATTTATTGAAATGATTCTCGTAAAAGTCTTTATACCGACATATTCACCTTATTTATTGAATGATTCTCGTAAAAGTCTTTATACCGACATATTCACCTTATTTATTGAATGATTCTCGTAAAATTCCTTATACCGACATATTCACCTTATTTATTGAATGATTCTCGTAAAAGTCTTTATACCGAATATATTCACCTTATTTATTGAATGATTCTCGTAAAATTCCTTATACCGACATATTCACCTTATTTATTGAATGATTCTCGTAAAATTCTTTATACCGACATATTCACCTTATTTATTGAATGATTCTCGTAAAATTCCTTATACCGACATATTCACCTTATTTATTGAATGATTCTCGTAAAATTCCTTATACCGACATATTCACTTTATTTATTGAATGATTCTCGTAAAATTCCTTATACCGACATATTCACCTTATTTATTGAATGATTCTCGTAAAATTCCTTATACCGACATATTCACCTTATTTATTGAATGATTCTCGTAAAATTCCTTATACCGACATATTCACCTTATTTATTGAATGATTCTCAGTAAAAGTCTTATACCGACATATTCACCTTATTTATTGAATGATTCTCGTAAAAGTCTTTATACCGACATATTCACCTTTATTTATTGAATGATTCTCATAAATTCCTTATACCGACATATTCACCTTATTTATTGAATGATTCTCGTAAAATTCCTTATACCGACATATTCACCTTATTTATTGAATGATTCTCGTAAAAGTCTTTATACCGACATATTCACCTTATTTATTGAATGATTCTCGTAAAAGTCTTTATACCGACATATTCACCTTATTTATTGAATGATTCTCGTAAAATTCCTTATACCGACATATTCACCTTATTTATTGAATGATTCTCGTAAAAAGTCTTTATACCGACATATTCACCTTATTTATTGAATGATTCTCGTAAAATTCTTTATACCGACATATTCACCTTATTTATTGAATGATTCTCGTAAAATTCCTTATACCGACATATTCACCTTATTTATTGAATGATTCTCGTAAAATTCCTTATACCGACATATTCACCTTATTTATTGAATGATTCTCGTAAAAATTCCTTTATACCGACATATTCACCTTATTTATTGAATGATTCTCGTAAAATTCCTTATACCGACATATTCACCTTATTTATTGAATGATTCTCGTAAAATTCCTTATACCGACATATTCACCTTATTTATTGAATGATTCTCGTAAAATTCCTTATACCGACATATTCACCTTATTTATTGAATGATTCTCGTAAAATTCCTTATACCGACATATTCACCTTATTTATTGAATGATTCTCGTAAAATTCCTTATACCGACATATTCACCTTATTTATTGAATGATTCTCGTAAAATTCTTATACCGACATATTCACTATTTATTAAATGATTCTCGTAAAATTCCTTATACCGACATATTCACCTTATTTATTGAATGATTCTCGTAAAATTCTTTATACCGACATATTCACCTTATTTATTGAATGATTCTCGTAAAAATTCCTTATACCGACATATTCACCTTATTTATTGAATGATTCTCAGAAATTCTTTATACCGACATATTCACCTTATTTATTGAATGATTCTCGTAAAAGTCTTTATACCGACATATTCACCTTATTTATTGAATGATTCTCGTAAGTCTTTATACCGACATATTCACCTTATTTATTGAATGATTCTCGTAAAATTCCTTATACCGACATATTCACCTTATTTATTGAATGATTCTCGTAAAATTCCTTATACCGACATATTCACCTTATTTATTGAATGATTCTCGTAAAATTCCTTATACCGACATATTCACCTTATTTATTGAATGATTCTCGTAAAATTCCTTATACCGACATATTCACCTTATTTATTGAATGATTCTCGTAAATTCCTTATACCGACATATTCACCTTATTTATTGAATGATTCTCGTAAAATTCCTTATACCGACATATTCACCTTATTTATTGAATGATTCTCGTAAAATTCCTTATACCGACATATTCACCTTATTTATTGAATGATTCTCGTAAAATTCCTTATACCGACATATTCACCTTATTTATTGAATGACTTCTCGTAAAATTCCTTATACCGACATATTCACCTTATTTATTGAATGATTCTCGTAAAATTCCTTATACCGACATATTCACCTTATTTATTGAATGATTCTCGTAAAATTCCTTATACCGACATATTCACCTTATTTATTGAATGATTCTCGTAAAATTCCTTATACCGACATATTCACCTTATTTATTGAATGATTCTCGTAAAATTCCTTATACCGACATATTCACCTTATTTATTGAATGATTCTCGTAAAATTCTTATACCGACATATTCACCTTATTTATTGAATGATTCTCGTAAAATTCCTTATACCGACATATTCAATTCTTTTTATTTACTGAATGATTCTCGTAAATTCCTTATACCGACATATTCACCTTATTTATTGAATGATTCTCGTAAAAGTCTTTATACCGACATATTCACCTTATTTATTGAATGATTCTCGTAAAATTCCTTATACCGACATATTCCACCTTATTTATTGAATGATTCTCGTAAAATTCCTTATACCGACATATTCACCTTATTTATTGAATGATTCTCGTAAAATTCCTTATACCGACATATTCACCTTATTTATTGAATGATTCTCGTAAAATTCCTTATACCGACATATTCACCTTATTTATTGAATGATTCTCGTAAAATTCCTTATACCGACATATTCACCTTATTTATTGAATGATTCTCGTAAAATTCCTTATACCGACATATTCACCTTATTTATTGAATGATTCTCGTAAAATTCCTTATACCGACATATTCACCTTATTTTCTGAATGATTCTCGTAAAATTCCTTATACCGACATATTCACCTTATTTATTGAATGATTCTCGTAAAATTCCTTATACCGACATATTCACCTTATTTATTGAATGATTCTCGTAAAATTCCTTATACCGACATATTCACCTTATTTATTGAATGATTCTCGTAAAATTCTTATACCGACATATTCACCTTATTTATTGAATGATTCTCGTAAAATTCCTTATACCGACATATTCACCTTATTTATTGAATGATTCTCGTAAAATTCCTTATACCGACATATTCACCTTATTTATTGAATGATTCTCGTAAAATTCCTTATACCGACATATTCACCTTATTTATTGAATGATTCTCGTAAAAGTCTTTATACCGACATATTCACCTTATTTATTGAATGATTCTCGTAAAAGTCTTTATACCGACATATTCACCTTATTTATTGAATGATTCTCGTAAAATTCCTTATACCGACATATTCACCTTATTTATTGAATGATTCTCGTAAAATTCCTTATACCGACATATCTACCCATTTATTGAATGATTCTCGTAAAATTCCTTATACCGACATATTCACCTTATTTATTGAATGATTCTCGTAAAAATTCCTTATACCGACATATTCACCTTATTTATTGAATGATTCTCGTAAAATTCCTTATACCGACATATTCACCTTATTGAATGATTCTCGTAAAATTCTTATACTCGACATATCTACCTTATTTATTGAATGATTCTCGTAAAATTCCTTATACCGACATATTCACCTTATTTATTGAATGATTCGTAAAATTCCTTATACCGACATATTCACCTTATTTATTGAATGATTCTCGTAAAATTCCTTATACCGACATATTCACCTTATTTATTGAATGATTCTCGTAAAATTCCTTATACCGACATATTCACCTTATTTATTGAATGATTCTCGTAAAATTCCTTATACCGACATATTCACCTTATTTATTGAATGATTCTCGTAAAATTCCTTATACCGACATATTCACCTTATTTATTGAATGATTCTCGTAAAATTCCTTATACCGACATATTCACCTTATTTATTGAATGATTCTCGTAAAATTCTTATACCGACATATTCACCTTATTTATTGAATGATTCTCGTAAAATTCCTTATACCGACATATTCACCTTATTTATTGAATGATTCTCGTAAAATTCCTTATACCGACATATTCACCTTATTTATTGAATGATTCTCGTAAAATTCCTTATACCGACATATTCACCTTATTTATTGAATGATTCTCGTAAATTCCTTATACCGACATATTCACCTTATTTATTGAATGATTCTCGTAAAATTCCTTATACCGACATATTCACCTTATTTATTGAATGATTCTCGTAAAAGTCTTTATACCGACATATTCACCTTATTTATTGAATGATTCTCGTAAAAGTCTTTATACCGACATATTCACCTTATTATTTATTGAATGATTCTCGTAAAATTCCTTATACCGACATATTCACCTTATTTATTGAATGATTCTCAGAAATTCCTTATACCGACATATTCACCTTATTTATTGAATGATTCTCGTAAAATTCCTTATACCGACATATTCACTCCTATTTATTGAATGATTCTCGTAAAATTCCTTATACCGACATATTCACCTTATTTATTGAATGATTCTCGTAAAATTCCTTATACCGACATATTCACCTTATTTATTGAATGATTCTCGTAAAATTCCTTATACCGACATATTCACCTTATTTATTGAATGATTCTCGTAAAATTCCTTATACCGACATATTCACCTTATTTATTGAATGACTTTCGTAAAATTCCTTATACCGACATATTCACCTTATTTATTGAATGATTCGTAAAATTCCTTATACCGACATATCTACCTTATTTATTGAATGATTCTCGTAAAATTCCTTATACCGACATATTTATACCCACCTTATTTATTGAATGATTCTCGTAAAATTCCTTATACCGACATATTCACCTTATTTATTGAATGATTTCGTAAAATTCCTTATACCGACATATTCAATCTTATTTATTGAATGATTCTCGTAAAATTCCTTATACCGACATATTCACCTTATTTATTGAATGACTTTGTAAAATTCCTTATACCGACATATCTACCTTATTTATTGAATGATTCTCGTAAAATTCCTTATACCGACATATTCACCTTATTTATTGAATGATTCTCGTAAAAGTCTTTATACCGACATATTCACCTTATTTATTGAATGATTCTCGTAAAATTCCTTATACCGACATATTCACCTTATTTGAATGATTCTCGTAAAATTCCTTATACCGACATATTCACCTTTTATTTATTGAATGATTCTCGTAAAATTCCTTATACCGACATATTCACCTTATTTATTGAATGATTCTCGTAAAATTCCTTATACCCATATTCACCTTATTTATTGAATGATTCTCGTAAAATTCCTTATACCGACATATCTACCTTATTTATTGAATGATTCTCGTAAAATTCCTTATACCGACATATTCACCTTATTTATTGAATGATTCTCGTAAAATTCCTTATACCGACATATTCACCTTTTTATTTATTGAATGACTTTAAAATTCCTTATACCGACATATTCACCTTATTTATTGAATGATTCTCGTAAAATTCCTTATACCGACATATTCACCTTATTTATTGGAATGACTTTCGTAAAATTCCTTATACCGACATATTCACCTTATTTATTTGATGATTCTCGTAAAATTCCTTATACCGACATATTCACCTTATTTATTGAATGATTCTCGTAAAATTCCTTATACCGACATATTCACCTTATTTATTGAATGATTCTCGTAAAATTCCTTATACCGACATATTCACCTATTTATTGAATGACTTAGTACCCTTTATACCGACATATTCACCTTATTTATTGAATGATTCTCGTAAAATTCCTTATACCGACATATTCCTTTTATTTATTGAATGATTCTCGTAAAATTCCTTATACCGACATATTCACCTTATTTATTGAATGATTCTGCAAATTCCTTATACCGACATATTCACCTTATTTATTGAATGATTCTCGTAAAATTCCTTATACCGACATATTCACCTTATTTATTGAATGATTCTCGTGAAATTCCTTATACCGACATATTCACCTTATTTATTGAATGATTCTCGTAAAATTCCTTATACCGACATATTCACCTTATTTATTGAATGATTCTCGTAAAATTCCTTATACCGACATATTCACCTTATTTATTGAATGATTCTCGTAAAATTCCTTATACCGACATATTCACCTTATTTATTGAATGATTCTCGTAAAATTCTTTATACCGACATATTCACCTTATTTATTGAATGATTCTCGTAAAAGTCTTTATACCGACATATTCACCTTATTTATTGAATGATTCTCGTAAAATTCCTTATACCGACATATTCACCTTATTTATTGAATGATTCTCGTAAAATTCCTTATACTGACATATTCACCTTATTTATTGAATGATCCTCGTATTAGAGAAAATAAATGAAGAAATATTATACACTTCCGAGTTTCGGTGGAGATGTTAGAAACATAGATTTGAAGCAAAATGATAGAAGACCTGAAACAACAATTCTAAACAAGAAACAAAGAATAAAACTCAAACACCTTTTGAATAGTTCCTTCTAGGATATCAGAGAAGATATTTGAAAAATAGCACGATTGAATATAACAAGACCTACAAATAAAATTCGTATCTGACATTTATTAAAATAAATTTTCGAATTTAAAAAATGAATTAAAATAAATTCGTTCATTCTTTGATATATTTGTGTGTGTTTTTGTGTTTGTGTCTGTGTGCGTGCGTGCGTGCGTGTGTGTGTCTGTGTGTGTGTCTGTGCGTATTGGAAAACATAATCATATTTATGTAAATTATAATTTTATGTAAACTGTAATATTTCTTTTTTATCAATTCGTTAAAATCAGCTCATGCCCTTTAAATAGGTTATCCTCTTCTTTCCCTGTCTATTTCCCCCTCTATATGGCCTGCTAGCATCAGATTCTCTAAGCCCTCTTTCCTCATTGTATGTCAGGGGAACTTTAGCTGTCTCTTCCTGATGTTCACTACTAATATCCTTTTCGTTTCCACCCTTTCTAAAACCTCATCATTGCTTACATGCTCGATCCATGATATCCGCAGCATCCTTCTGTAGAACCACATGTCAGTTGCTTGACGTTTTTCCTTCATCTGTGATGATATTGTGTAGCATTCACTGCCATATTGAAGAACTGACAACACATAACAATCCAGTACTCTCTTTTTTGTTTCTAGCGAAATTGTCCTGTCTCTTAATACTCTACTCGGCTTCTGGAAAGCGTCATTCGCCATGCCAATTTGCCTTCAGATCTTTGTGTTACCCTTTCCAATTTTAAACATATTTTGTATTTAACTTTTGTAACTTAAAGTTTTAATTTTTCAAACTACTTGGATGAAATAATGTGTTTTTGTTGCTTTTTTATCAATTGTCATTATTACGCCGTCGCTTCGACATTGTGAATTCGTTCATAAAAATAGTCATTTCTCGCTAAGTAAACATTCGGAAAATATATGAACAACATAAGCCATTATAAAAACGCAACAACAAATCAGCCAAATATTAGTAATATTTAAATTGTTTCATATTAACGTCAATCAATTTGGCATTCGGTTGTCATTTGAAAATTTCGTTTAAACACTAATCACAGTGCTTTCGTCCTGTAAAATTAAATCAACGAGATTGTTAATACGAAAAAGCAAACTCGAACCCCCTGCCTAATGGTATCTACTTTGTTAGCAAAACCTGGGAGATATTAGCCGATGAATATAATTAGAATAATTAAAAATAAACATTGAAGAAATCAAAAAGGATAGAAATTTCAAATACCAAAAGATTAGAAGCAGAATAATAATTTGTTTCAAGCGAATTAGACGAAGTTTTCAAAAGACTAAATAAAATTCGAAATAATATATTCAGGTCTCTTGACGGCAGAGATGAAAATGGTGCAATGCTTAGTTGCATATGATGATTGCATATTTGAATATGACAGACATTTCTTCATTATCTCCATCCAGACGTCCTTTTTCTTTCATTCTTTCTTTCTTTCTTTCTTTCTTCTACATATATTAACCCTTATTACACAGTCTTTTACTTTCTTCCTTTTTTCTTTCTTTCTTCGTTTTATTGTCACTTTATTTATCCTCATTTTTCTTTCTTTTTTATTTTTTTATGTTGCTTCTTTCTACAAGGATTCATTCTTTTCTTTTTTTCTGCGTTGAGTAACTTTTTCTTTTAACACTTCTCTTTTTCTTTTTTTGTTTTTTTTCATTCATTGTATCTTTCTGCTTTTCTTGTTTTCTTTTTTGTTTTCTTTATATTTTGGCGTGATTCTTTCTTACATCATTCCTCCATGTTTTACTCTTTTTGTATTTGTTTCTGTCGCCTCAAATTTTCATGCACTCTGTTCCGCTCGTACTTTACGTCTTCCTCTTTATGAACATTCATATTTTTTCTTTATTTTCTTTGATCTTTCTTTAATTTTTTGCCCTTTCTCTCTCGTATGCCTCGACCCCCATTCTTCCTTTCTGTCGATCTTCCTTTAACTGTGCTTTTGTTTTTGTTTTTTGTAGTTTGTTTTTTGCCGTTTAACTTCGAGCATAGCGTTCCACTTAATATATGAGATATTACTTTCTTTTTAATTGAAATTTGTCCGGTTTCAAACCACACAAGACACCGCGCCAATATGAGATGGTATCGACACTTTCCCATCGGTTGAAAATCCGTATTTTACTGATAAAAAATCAGCATAAAATTTCTAGAAAGTGGGTCGTGATTTCGATCCAAACATTTTTTAACGGATAACGAATATAAAAGTTTTGAGAACAAACAAGTTGAAAAAGAAAAGATAAATTTGATGGAAATTCGAAAGAGTAGAGAATGGTATTGATATTATTATTCGACTTTTCGATTTCATACCATTTACCAATATACTGATGACACCTTCATATTCGCATATATTTAAAATAAATTACATATTTATCACTTGAACGTTATGTTTTGTAGGTACAGATAATTGTGTAGACGCTTCGTCTGTTTATTAAATAGAATATTGATTTATTTTCGTTTACCGACCTGAGTGTTAGAGAAATGTTAATAAAGAAAAAACAACTACTTTCTTTGCCGGATACTAATGTCCAAAAAATTTCTCAGATTAATAAAAAAATAGATAATATATATATATATATATATATATATATATAATCTTTCAAGATATGACTAACTGGGCAGAACATTTTCCCCACAGTGGGTTGGCATTACTTTCCGTCTACAGTAGACTAATTGTCAACCAAAACTCAATTGTCATTTAACCCATACTTGGAGGGAGAAGAGATGGATTAATACTTTTCCCGAGCTTATTTGCGTGTAAGTAAATGCAACGAATACAACTGGAATTCGAACTCGTCTATCCAATTTATCCTTCCAAGCCGCTATCCATTGCACCACAGCAAGCGCGCACGCACGCACGCGCGAGTGCACAGACACAGACACATACACACACACACACACACACACACGCACACAGGGAAAGTATGTATATATACATGGAAGTATATGCCCCTTATCTATTATAAGTTGAGGAACAAAGAGGATATGGTTTACGGCCACACCACTTTGAAACAGTGGTTCCATTCCGATCAACAAAATTAACCCTGTTCAGATGGGAGGTTGCTTGGGAAAACAGGTGGTTGTTACTTGGAAAGCCGATTATGTCTACTTACGGGAAAATAACCTTGGGAAATAAATTGAATGCACATCTTAAGGATTAATTAATGAGATTATAATATAAAACGTTTTCTGACTGATTGATGGTTGATAAGCCGTAAACAACGTATCAATGAGTAAGAAATGGACGTACTTACGAATTTAAATTGTTTTGCTTTTACCCTTCTCTGAAGCATTTTGAGGAGACAGATACAAGTTCGATAATGCTTAACCCAGGAATAAACAAACAACGCAAAAATAAAAATACCAGAATTTTCTTTTCGCGTCTATATTTCATTTCTGATAAAGCTTTAATAAAATCGAAACCTGATAAATTTGTAAGCGCTTTCTGCTTGTTTCTTACCCTCTCATTCTCTAGGATTTCAATCTATATTTGATTTAATTTTATCTCAGATCAGCCATTTATGTAATATATTCTCTATATATTATGTACCTCTAAAAATTTATTTGTTTATATTTAATATGAAAATACGTTTTTCACGTTATATAGTAAATTCATATACAAAAGGGGCAAGGGAAAGTGATTAATTTTTTTTAAATGCCTAGACACTGAATGCACGGTTCAATAGATGGATTTTGATTTTAAAATCGCACTCACTAGATTTTTTTAAGTAGTCTACGAGAATGAACTTTTTTTTCGCCTCAAGCTAACAACTTTTCTTTGTAAAGAATCATCTTCTTTTGCATGTACCGTGTTTTTCAGGACCTAATCGTATATAGATTTCCACACTCTGTCCATCGATACATATATATATGTGTGTGTATGTGTGTGTGTGTGAGTGTGCGTAAATGTACATTTAACCCGAATCTTTATTCAGAGATGTCTCCTTGAATAAATCAGTGGAGAATAAACACACACACACACACACACACACACACACACACACACACACACACACAATGCAGAAAACACACTGCGGGATAATCTTCTGCCTGGTCAGTCGTGTTTCGAGAAACGATTGCCCAAACATATATTAACCGGCTGACTTTTATTTCCAAGATTAAATTTTGTAACTATAAAATTTTCAATATATATATATATATATATATATATATATATATATATATATATATATATGCTTGTGTGTGTGTGCTTGCGAATTAATGAGTACACATAAGTGAATACGCACATATATATATATAATTATTATTATTCAGGTTTTAATAAAACAGTGCTCAGTGTAGGTATTAATTATATATATTGTTAAGTATATAAATTAACCTACGTTGGTAGCACTACTTGGAGTTTAATGCATTACGCAATAATCGAGCGCATATTACAAACATTATACACCAAATGATTGCGTAATTCATTAATATCCGAGTCGTACCACCGGCGTAAGATAATATATATATATCTAATTTGAAGGGTCTATTTCAGGTATAGAGCGGCTGTATATAAAAAAAATGGATATTGAAACCAACTCCCAGTGGCGACGGATTGCTTCATGCTAAATGCAATCGTCACGTCATGGGAGCTCTGTTTTACTCGGCTTTTTATATATACCATGTATGGATCACGAGTAAAGTGTGTGCGTGTGTGTGTATGTGTGTGTGTATGTGTGTGTCCGCGCAAAAACACTATAGACCGGTTCCACAACGTAAAAATAAAATAATATAAAAAAACAGAATTGCCAATTTATAAATTAGATATAATTTTTTTACCTTTCTATAACTTAACTTCAGATAATGTCATCACTCTAGCTCAAGAACAAATAAAAATAAACTTTACTAAAAAAAAGTTATCAAAATCTCCACAAAATCACTACTATTTGACAATGAAGACGCACGGATAAAGATAAAGAGGACATTTGACACTACTATGGTAAGCGTTGATGGTGCAGAGATCTGGAAAAACGCAGGTATATATATATATATATATATATATATATATATATATATATATATATATATATATATAATCATTTCACTACTAGCCAGGCATTCCATTGCCACCATTGCGCAGAGGGTTACACAGGGGATAGTGCTGAGAGAGTGATTAAATATAGGAAATGTAAAAAGGAGAGTGATAGACGAGTAAGGATGTACATACAAAGAGTGTTTGAGAGAATGGATGCGAGTTAGTGTGTTAGGAGGTGTCTATTGACTTTATTGTAGCCGTCGTGCAAGCAAACACTGCGTGCCAGAATTATATGAAAATCAATGTTTTTGTTCTAACTTCGAGAGTTTTTAATAAAAATTAGTGAAACTTGGCACGTTATATGATGACAATATCACATGCGCAGATCTAAAATTTTAAGCTAATTTTCACAACAGTAAACAAACGGTAGCCATTTTGGTGACTTGCAGCCGGTTTCAGCGTGCCAACTTTATATGCAAATCATTGTTAAAGTGTCAAATATGGTGAAGTGGTGACAGAAAATTAGAACATTGATTATTTTGGGAATATGTAATTTGAGAACAACAATAATACAGAACAAACATCTTCAATATGGTTTCATAGTACAAACAATATTGTATATAATGTATACATTTTTATTAACAAGAGAAAAAACTTTGGTCCATTGAAGATGTCAAAGTTTTGATTTCATCTGATGAAATTTTTTTGGCAGCAGTCAGAATGGCATTCCAGAGGTCATCCTTGGAGGTGTACTGCCTTCCTCCGGAGTAAATCTTCCTTTTCAAGATGCTCCACAGATTTTCGATGGGATTTACATCTGGAGAACAGGCTAGCCATTGCATTATTTTCCCATGCATGGCAAAAACACTCTCAAAATATTCAGTGTTTATCCTTGCAGCATGAGACGTTGCATTATCATGCATGAATACCACCTTTTTCTGGAATGACAAATTCCTCTTCTTCTGCCAGGATTCGAGGTGTTCCTTAATTCTTTTTTTTTTTAATCATGTCACCCCAAGCAAGGCATTCTACTGCCACTATAGCGCAGGGGGTTACACAGGGCGATAGACGAGTTAGGATGTACATAGGGGGAGAGTTGGAGAGAATGGGATGGTTAGTGTGTTAGGAGGTGTCATTGCATTTAAACTCCTGGAGGTTATAGCTGCCGGGGAAGCAAGCATGCGGAAGAGAATTCCACAGGCGGGAAGTGCGAGAAAAGAAGCTATTGGAGTAGAAATTGCGGTTACATTTCATCGGTTTCACTGTAAAAGAGTGGGACCTAGTTGCCAATCTAGTATCTCGTGCAAACTCACACGTAGGGAGCACCAGTAATCTAAGTTTATCAGAGCAGAAGCCATGAAAGTATTTATAGAAGAGGCACAGGGAAGCCACGTCACACCGGTGAGAGAGTGACTGCAGGCGGTTAGCTAAGTCGGTATCAATCACGTTACAAATTCTTCGCTGTATTTTGTCAAGAAGCCCGAGGTGAAGTCAATGTAGAGTTTGGCGGCCATTTTCACTCTGCGACTCTGAATGGTCCTACCAGCTCATTATCAATGATTGCAGCCCAAAACATCACACTACCACCTCCTTGTTGATGCCTGATCCGGTGGGGAATTGGGCCCTCATTACAGTACCATTCTTTTCTCCACCCATCGGGTTCATCTAGGGTCGCTCGACACTCATCCGTGAACAAAACAGTTTGAAAATTTACCTTCATGTGATTTCTTGCCTACTCCACCCTCTTTTTCTTGTGGATATCCTTTAATGGAAGGCGAATCTCTGGCTTTCCACATTTTGAAACCGTCCTCAGGATACGGCATCGAGTTGATTTGGGCACATCAGAAATACCAGCGTTTTCAAAAACTTTTTTGTTAGTTTCAAAGGGTTACGGTGGACTTCTCTCTTGATCCTACTAAGGCTCGATGTGACACAGTTGCTTTCTTACAAATTTTCTCTTTGTCAGGACGTCCGTTGCAAAGTTCAGGGTAAGTAACAAATTTTTTAATAGTACGATGATCATGGGCCAATTGTTTGTCTATTTCTAGGGTAGATATCTTATTACAAACCCTTTAGACAATTTTAGACCTCTCAGCTTGACTCAAACCACGTTTACGTCCCATCTTGCATATAATGTTGCAAGTTACCAAAATGGCTGCCATTTGTTTATTATTGCACAGATTAGCGTAGCATATTAGATCTGCACATGTGCTGGCATTGTCATATAACGTACCAAGTTTCAGTAGTTTTTATTAAAATCTTTCATAGGTAGAAGAAAAAAATCGATTTGCATATAATTCTGGCACGCAGTGTATGAGGAAGGGAATTCCGCAGGCGGGAAGTGCGAGAAAAGAAGCTATTAGAGTAGAAATTGAGGTTACATTTTACGGGTTTCACTGTAAAAGGTTCAAACCTAGTTGCTAATCTAGTATTTCGTGTAAATTCGTACCTAGGGGGCACTAGTGATCTAAGTTCATTGGAGCAGAGGCCGTGAAACGATTTATAGAAGAGGCACAGGGTGTTACACAAACTATGTAAAGTAATCAATAAAAATGATACAGAAATCTACGGGGAATAATGATCTTATATTTTTAACAAACTGGAACAAAAACACATGCAAAACTGGAAAAGCAATCATAAAGATATTGAAAAGTATGGGATTCGACATAAAAACTAACCTAAACAAATTGATTTTCCTGATATCATATTCAACCTAATAAAAGATACATAAAAACATACAGTAAACCCAATGTTTATGCACACATCTTCCACCCATCTGCCGTCAATAATCAAGCAGATATCACAATCAATTTACTGCAGGTGTTCTTCCAGTGAAACCATATTCAACGAAGATAAGAATGTCTATGAAACAGCCCTAAAAGCCAGTGGTTTCAAGACAGCATGTATATACACACTACAATGCACAGAAAGAGCCAACAGGAACAGAAACATCACATGATTCAACCAAACGCACCACAACAATGTAAAATCAAACGAGAGAAAAATAGTCGACATTCCCCCGCATTAAGCACTCACCACAATATATTAAACAAAAACACAATAAAAAGCTACAGTTGCATTGACACAAATAATAAAACACACAACAGAAAAACAATCAACAAACCACCTGAACAACTTAGACCTACGTGTCACTGCAGAATAAAGAATTAATGTCTCTTCCACGGCAATTACTTGCACAACAAGGTCATATACCAAGCCACTGTAAAATAAGCAGATAACGAATAAAAATATAGATGCAAGTAACTGAAGGAACCTGGAAACAAAGAAACTACGCTAACAAAAAATCCTTTAAAAATAATAAATAGGCGAACAACACAAACTTTTCTGGGAGATTAAAAAATAAATTACACTAAACATTTAATGGATAATAAGCAAACGAATATCAGGCAACAGCAATCTATTTAAACACTATAAACGCTGCCCCCACAAAAATAGCTATAAATACTTTCCCAAACCAGAACAAGCTATTAAATAAACTATCAAACCTGATATTAAAATGCAGACATGGAAACTAATTTCTTCTTCTTCTTCTTCTTCTTCTTCTTCTTCTTCTTCTTCTTCTTCTTCTTTGTGCCCTGTCCTTTCAGGACGTAGGCGATCATGTTTCTCTACGTATCCCTATCCCTGGTGGCTCTTAGTATGTTTGCTCTTGTTACACCTCGCAACCTCCGTTCCATAATCCACCTGTTCAAGCCCTTCAAATATGTTATCCGCTGCCTTCCTCTGTCTCTTTTTCCTTCTATCTGGCCTGTCAGTATCAGATTCTCCAAGCCCTCCTTCCACATTGCATGTTCCAGGAATGTCAGTTGTCTCTTTCTGATGCTCACTATTAATTTTCTTTTCGATTCCATTCTTTCCAACACCTCATCGTTGCTCACATGCTTGGTCCGCAGCATCCTTACATAAAAATTGTAAACTAAAAACAAATAAGAATAAAAGAAAATAAATAAATAAACAAAAATAAATAAAAAAAAACAAGTAGAATATTAATCCATACGAATAAATAGAAAAGTAAATAAGAAGTAAATAAATAAGTAAATATAAACAAATTTACTAACCAGACACGCCAAAATAACTGTTATAATAATACTATAGTCTGCTCACGATCCATATATGGTATATATCAAAAGCAGAGTAAAAACATGGCGTGTCGATTGCGTTTAGCATGAAGCAATCTGTCGCCACTGGGAGTTGATTTCAATATCCATTTTTTCGATATACAGACGCTCTATTCCTGAAATAGACCCTTAAATTATATATATATATATATATATATATATATATATATATATATATATATATTATCTTACGCCGGTGGCACGACTCGGATATTAATGAATTACGCAATCATTTGTTTATAACGTTTGTAATAAGGGCTCGATTATTGCTTAATGCATGAAACTCCAAGTCTTGCCACCAACGTAGGTTAATTTGCATACTTATTAATATATATAATTAATACTACTGTTTTTACTACACTTAGCACTGTATTATTAAAACCCGATATATATGTGCGTATTCATTTATGTGTATTCATTAATTCACAAACACAAAAATGCACACATACACACACACACACACACACACACACACAACAGAGAAACATATATATATATATATATATATATATATATATATATATATAAATATATATATGTATATTTCGTAACTATAAAATTTTCAATATATATATTTTTCGAAATTTAATCGTGGAAATAAAAGTCAGCCGGTTAATATACGCTTGAGCAATCGTTTCTCGAAACACGACTGACTGGGCAGAAGATTATCCCGCAGTAGGTTGCCATTAGTTTCTGCGGTAGACTGGTTGTCAACCATGGCTATAGAACTTTTCTGTTATTTAAACCAAAAATAGAAGATAAAGTCGAATTAATACGTTTCGCAAGGGTATTTGCACGTAAGTGAATGCAAAGAATTCAACTGGAATTCGAACTCGGCTCCCTTTCCTTTAATATTTGATCAGTTGAAACCGATGTGCAAGTCGGCATCGCTGAAACATTCGTATCGGCGATAAGCAAGAATGCATGGTAATCAAAATAAAGAGCAGCCCAAAATGCCAAATACAGGTGTGAGGTACTAAAATCAAGTAGGAAGAAAAATGTAAATACCTGGGGAGCGTTATAACAGAAGACTGAAAGTGAGAGACAGAGATCCGAAGGAGAATTAGTATGCCAAAAGACGCATTGCAGAATCTGACTATAGTATTAAAAGACAGGAGTATTTCGCTAGAAACAAAGACCGTACTGGATTCCTATGTGATATCAGTTCTTCAATATGGCAGTGAATTCTGGACAATATCATTAAAAATGAAGGAAAAACTTTAAGCAATTGAAATGTGGTTCTACAGAAGGATATTGGGGATAGCATGTATCGAGCATGTGAGCAATGATAATGTTTTGGATACGAAAAGGAAATTTACTGAACATCAGAAAAAGACAGTTAAAGTTTCTGGGCCATTCAATAAGGAAAGGGTGTTTGGAGAATCTGTTATTAACAGGTTAGATAAAGGAAAGGAGAGACTGGGGAAGAGAGCGTGTATCATACTTTATGGTCCTGAGCAGGTGAATAGTTGAACGGGGTTGCGTAGTGTAACAGGAGAAAGCGTGCTAAGAGCCACCAGAGATAGGTAGACGTTGAAAGCCATGATTGCCTACGTCTTGAAAGGACAAGGCACATAAAAGAATAAAAAGCTATCAGTGAAGTAAGTAAACGGTAGTGAGTTCCATAAAGAGGAATAGCGAGAAAAGAACTTAGAGTAGAAGAGGCGATTAAATTAAATATTTTGAAAGCAAAACGGTTGTCCTAGATTGTATGTAAGTTATATAAGCATGGGATAAAGTGTTCATTTTATTGAAAATTAGATACTGAATGCTGATTTGAAAGACAGTGGACTTCATCCTAAATACTTAGAGATCACCTCTCTGTGACATCACTGTCATCTCTTTTTTGTATCGATTTTAATTATTTGCTTCATAAAATTGCGGTTCAACACTAAATCACTGAGTTTATTATCGTTCATACGATAAATACATTTTGTGATAGTATTTCTGCATAATTAATTTGTTTGGCGCAACCCATCAAAAAATTGAACTACTCCTTAAAACAGTATTTAGACAAAGAATGTTGAGCGATGATCATTTTATAAATAGAGAAAATGCTGCTTGCTTTGAAAATCTAGTGTGAATATCATGTTCATAGATTGAAAATAAATCACGGGGTTCGTTGGTATTGGGTTAATCTCTTAATCAAGAACTTGTTATTTTTATTCCTGTTTTTTATTTAATTTCATTTCATTTTGCTTTTGGGTTTCTTTCATGTTCTATTTCCTTAATCACCCAAACACATTCTTTTTAATATTTTTTCACTATTATTGTTTGCTATTTTTTCATAGGTGCACAGTCACAGAGAAGAATCAATCAATCATCCTTTTTTGAGATTAAGACTATAAAAGTTAAAAATATATCATATAAATTTTTAATATATTTAATATATTGAATAACGAATTTTTCTCGTTTTAATTTATATATTCTTGCTTTTTCTTTAATATTATATATATATATATATATATATATAAATTATAAACACAAATAAAACAATTGTACTTACATTAACTTATTCAATTCTTCCAAAAGTTTCTCACCATCTTTAATATATTTTCGCAAAAAATAACTACGTTTTTTTCATGCGAAAATACTAGATTGTATTTCTTTCTTTGTCATTTTTTTTTTGCTTCGGTCTGCCCAGTATAGGCTGCATATTAAATTTGGGATTTCATTTGACGCACTTTACACTCACCCGAAATACGTTCGGGTGTCAACCTTCTACCCGCAAAGGCCGAAAGAATACATCTAGTGCCCTAAATTCACCTTCACGTTTCTGTTTTTCAGAGCAACCCTAGATTGAGTGAAAGGAAGGAAAACGCAGGACGAAAAACTACAAATGTTGGCCTCAATACATTATGCACTATTTGAAATGCATGCGCACACATTTTATACCTCAAAATCTCTTACCCAAATGTGAACCTGTACATACGCACACATTAAAACACGCAATCTAAACAAAAAAAAAGGGAGCGTATCCTCATACTATGAATCACATATATATGCAGACCTCATATATGCACACACGAGTGAACATAAAAACAAACATATATCTATTTCTGAATATTAAATTATTCCAGTTTTATTTTTTAGTTGTATTTATCGCTTCACGATTTCAACTTTGCCCCGTTCGACAAGGAAGTAAGTATGCAGAGGTTTCGCTATTATTTTATATTTATGTTTTTACATTCTCAACTAAAAATAAATAGAATGTTATAAGTTCATAGAAAAATGAAGGCTTCAAAAATTTTGCTCATACACATACAGATATATATGTGCATGTGTGTGTGGGGGTGTGGGGGTGTTAAAACAGTAGCTATTCTACCATCCCCGCATCGTTCATTCAGTATTGAATTAAAACACTCTCAGCTACTAGCGTATATTTACATGGTATATCACACGCTAAAAAATTGCCTTTTTCAGAGGTAGAATCGCCGACTGATGTCAATTCGGTCGGGTTTCAATTCTAGCTAAATCCAGTCGGATGTCTAACCGTACTGATGAGCTGTAATACAGCAAAACAGATCCTTCTGCGAATAACTACGCTCTCACATCCTGATTGAGCACTCTAGAAAAATGTTAGACTTAAAAAGAAAACAGTAGCTACTCTAGCATCTACGCATCTTTCATTCATTAGTGAATTAGAACATTCTCAGCTATTGGCGTATGTTTACATGGTATATCACATGCTAAAAATATGCCTTTTTCTACCGAGAGCCCATAACTCAGAGGTAGAATCGCCAATTGATGTCAGTTCGGTCGGGTTTTAATCCTGGCTAAAAGCAATCGGATGTCTAACCATACTGATGAGCTGTGATACGGCGAAACAGATCTGTCTGAGGACGACTATATATATATAGTATTTTTATTATCAGTGATTATAATAAAAAAACATTTTACATCGCTACGTACGCTAAAGCTTTCGTTCTTTCAATATTATGATTTACATCGTTTAGTAACCATCGCCTGACGAAGTATGATTTGTAAAAGCCTTTGTGTAGCGATGTAAAATGTTTTTTGTCTTTATCATAATCTAAACTTATTTATAAATGAAACTTTGTGTGTGTGTTTATCCATTGCCTATAGACTGCGAAACGGCTGAACCAATTTTGCTGAAATTTTACACAGTTGTACTATAAGCGTCTGTGAGTGTTCTTAGCTAGATTTTGTGGCGAGGTACCCCCGATAAATATCGAAAATCGATTATCGAAAAAATCGGGTTATAGAAGGAGTGGTCCGATTTTAATCAAATTTGAGACACTCATAGACAAAGACATATGAAACGATATTCTGAAGTTTCAAGGTTGCAGTTCTTACAATAGTGCAGGAAATCGATAATATATATATATAAAAGGCAAGATGTTTGTGTGTGTGTGTGTCTGTGTCAAACGCGACTAAAATATTTTTTATTAAAAAAATAAGGTTTATATTTAAATTTTATTCCGATGTTTTAAAATTTCATTTGGTCAATAATAAAATGTGAATATTTTCCCCGTAATTTTTAAACAAAGAAATGTTTTTTAAAAAAGTGTTTTTACAAACAAAAACATAATATGTAAAAATATAAGTACCAGTGATTAATTTAATTATTTAAGTTTTTTTTTAGCTTTAATATTCCATACGGAAGAAAATAAAATTTAAAATAAAATAAAGCTTCTTTTTCGCTAAATATTTAATGCAGAAAATTAACTGTCTGTAATTTGTGTAGCATTATATTTTTCGAAAATTTCTGAACTGCGAGCA
Source organism: Ascarosepion bandense (assembly GCA_037127315.1). NCBI lineage: Eukaryota > Metazoa > Mollusca > Cephalopoda > Sepiida > Sepiidae > Ascarosepion > Ascarosepion bandense. The sequence continues at coordinate 2,056,765 of JBBBDQ010001283.1, read as the reverse complement.
TAATAGTTTTATATTTCTAAATTCAGTAAAACAAAAAAATAATTTTTATTTTTATGTGAAATTCTTCTTCTTCTTCTATATGCCCTGTCCTTTCAGATCGTGGCTTTCCACGTCTTCCTATCCCTGGTGGCTCTGAGCACGCCTTCTCTTTTTACACCATGCAGACCTCGTTCCGTCATCCACCTGATTACGTCCTTCAAATATGTTATCTGTTGATTTCTCCTGTTTCTTTTTCCCTCTATCTGGCCTGTTAGAATCAGGTTCTCCAATCCCTCCTTCCTCGTTGCATGTCTCAAGAACCTCAGTTGTCTCTTCCTGATGCTCAATATTAATTTCAGTTTTGTTTCTATCATTACTCAGACTTCATCATTGCACACATGTTCGATCCATGATATTCGCAGCATCCTTCTGTAAAACCACATTTCATGGTTTTCTTTCATCTTTAATGATATTGTCCAGCATTCACTGCCATATTGAAGAACTGACAGCACATAGCAATCCAGTACTCTCTTCTTTGTTTCTAGCGATATTGTTCTGTTTCTTCATACCTTACTCAACTTCTGGAATGCTTTCTTCGCCATGCCAATTCGCCTTCGGATCACCGTGTCACACTTTTCGTCTTCTGTTATAACGCTTCACAGGTATTTAAATTTTTGTACCTGCTTGATTCTAGTATCCCCGACCTGTATTTGGCATTTTGGGCTACCCTTTTTACTGATGACCATGCATTCAGTTTTCGTTCATTTTATTTCTAGTCCTTTCTTGTTACTTTCTTCAACTACCTTCTGTAGGAGGTCTTGTAGTTTCCTTTCCGTGTCTACTATAATTACTGTATCATCTTCATACCTTAAGTTGTTTAAATTGTAGCCTCCGATGACAAATCCAGGCATAACTTTTAGGGTGCTCAAAATATTCTCGCTGTACAAGTTGAACAGATCCGGTGAAAAGACACATCCTTGTTTTACGCCGCTTTCTATCTTTGTGTATCTGCTGAATTCATTGCCTGTCCGTATGCAAGCGGTTTGCAGTCAGTAAAGATTCTTGATTACTCTCAAGTTTTTCCCAAATATGTAAAGGCTGCTGAACATCTCCATCAGTAAATCACAGGTATAAGTCCTTCTTTATTTGTATTGCCCTTTCATATGGCATTCCTTGTCCCCGTGTCATTAACGAAACCACACTGTTCTTGTCCTATCTCTGGCCTTGTTCTGGATCCTGCTCTATTCATCAGAATTCGGACGATCAGTTTTGTTATATGACTCATTAAACTGATGGTTCTGTGGAGTTCACACTCGTTTGCTCCTGGCTTCTTAGGTAGTGCTATGAAGATAGACTTGTTGAGCTTATCTGGTATAACCCCACTATTATAAATTTCATTTAATATTTCTGTAATTTTCTCTATTCCAAATTCTTCCAGGGCTATCAGTAGCTCTATGACTATGCCGTCTGGTTCCGCTACTTTGTTTCTATTCAGTTTGGCTACTGCAGTTTCCACTTCAGACTTTAATATTTCCGGTCCGTCCTCATCTTTGCGTATTATTGGTTGTTCTCTCTTGTCGTGAAAAAGATCTTGGATATATTCTTCCCATCATTGGAGTATTTCCTCTTTCTCCAAAATGATTGTTCCATCCCTAGATTAGATATATCCTGTTGAAGTGCAGGTTTATTGATCTGTCAGTTCTTTCATTTTCTTATGCATGTCTGCTTTATCATTCCTGCTCAATCTCTCTACTTCTGCACATTTGCCATTGAGTCATTCCTCTTTTTCCTGTCTACATTTTCTTCTTATTTCCTTGTGTAGTTCCCTGTACTCCATTCCATGTCTTGATATAATTTCCTGCCTCCTTTGCATCATGTCCAGATTCTCTTCAGTCATCCAGTCGTTTTTCTTTCTGCGCCTAATTTCCTTTGGGGCAATGTTTTTTGCTGATGTCACTATTGCTTCCTATTTTCCCCCGTAATTTTGAAACAAAAACAAACGCAAGATTCTTTACAATGCCACACAAAACATCAAATCAATTTTACGCAAAACAAAAGAAAATATATTTTGTTAATAAAATTTTTGAACAATTTTTAAAGAACAGATTTATATAATTATTTTTTATATAATCGAGTTCTACTAATAAAATGATCTGAGTTGTACGTGAAACGCCGGACTTTGATGCTAGTACTTTTATAAATGCGTGGCCGGGCTTTGAAACTAGTACATTTATAAATGCGTGGCCGGGCTTTGATGCTCGTACTTTTATAAATGCGTGGCCTGGTTTTGATGCTAGTACTTTTATAAATGCGTGGCCGGATTTTGATGCTAGTACTTTTATAAATGCGTGGCCGGGCTTTGATGCTAGTACTTTTATAAATGCGTGGCCGGGCTTTGATGCTAGTAGTTTTATAAATGCGTGGCCGGGCTTTGATGCGAGTAGTTTTATAAATGCCTAACCGGGCTTTGATGCTGGTACTTTTATAAATGTGTGGCCGTGCTTTGATGCTAGTACTTTTATAAATGCGTGGCCGGGCTTTGATGCTAGTACTTTTATAAATGCGTAGCCGTGCTTTGATGCTAGTACTTTTATAAATCCGTGTCCGGGCTTTGATGCTAGTACTTTTATAAATGCGTGGCCGTGCTTTGATGCTAGTACTTTTATAAATCCGTGTCCGGGCTTTGATGCTAGTACCTTTATAAATGCGTGTTCTGTGTTCCTCGTTATCTGTCAAGACGACTGTTGCTTCGCAACGCCAGAGGCATGAGATAGGACAGAAGAGAATAGACTATCCAAGAAGCTTTCGCAAAGGAACATATTTTTTCTTCGCAATAGCCATTGTACTCTTCTGTAGAAGAGTACAATAGCCATCGCGAAGAGTCCAATAACATAACTGACTAATTTCTAAATCTACAACCAATATAATTCGAATATCCTTGTAGAATACAGCATTACAATATACATAAGATTTGGTAACATTCATTTCTTTTTCTTTTTTTTATAATCGTATCACTCCCAGGAAAGCTGTAACGCCACTGATGTGCAGGGGGCTACATAAGAATAAAAAATTAGATAGGAAGAGTGTAAATAGAAAGACGAACCAGTTTAGGATGGGAATACAGGTGTGATGACAGTCGCAAAGGTGGACAAAAAGGAAAAGCTATACATGGTGGTGTAGAAAGAACTAGGGTCAAGTGGTTAAGAGATGACTACTGTCATTGCATTACAACTTAGAGGTTGTATCCGTCAGGAATGCAAGAATATGGAAGCGAGTTCCACAGGCGGGAAGTGCAAGAGAAGAAGCTGCAGGAGTAGAATTGTCGTCTGCATTTGGTTGATGTAAATGTGAATGGGTGAGACCCAGTTGCCAGTCTGGTTGCATGAGTAAACACATGTTGCAGATGCAGTAGTGACTAATGTTCGTTGGAGCAGAAGCCATGAAAGCATTTATACAACAGACAGAGGTAAGCCGCATGCCTGAAGTAGTTAACTTGTGAAAATGTGTAAACCAGTGTTACAGAAATGTACGAGCTTTCATAGTAAAAGTGACGAAAACTAAATAAAATCGGCTGCAGTATATATGTATATATATATATATATATCCAAAACAAATAATTAAATAAAAGTAAATTTAAATTTAAATTTCACATAATCTGTTTTCATTCATTATCCTAAATTTTCGCATCAAAGCAAACATCATTTTAGACTGACAATGTCTTAAAAGACGAAACACGTTACACTAAAACATTTCGTTTTTTTATAGTTTTTCCCATAACATATATACATTATCATCCGAACTCTACATTGACAAGCTAGAATTATAATGAATTTCCATATATAAAAAGATATTTACGGTTTTACAGTTTTGCTAATTTCTTGGAATTTAGAAGAAAAACGTCATCTATTTATGAATTCGAAACGTCATAAATTATATTAAAGTTTGTTTCGCAAATCAAGTGCACGCAAAACCTGATTAACCAATGTAAATCGGAAACAAAAGTTAATAATACCAGAATCTTCAATGAAAGCTAAACATTTTAGAATTAGAAATATATCCTATTTGTTCTTTATCTTATAATTCTATCGGATCCGAGCCATATTTGATCTGCATTTCATTCTAATATGTATACACTACCGGCCATAATTTTTAGAGCACCCCAGTTTTTTTCAAAAGAAATAATCTATTTCATAATATATTTAGTATTTATTGTTAAATGAAAATACAGTAGTTCTTTTGTCATTATTATATTACATAATTTTACAAGGCAAGGAAGCAAAGATGAACTTGCCTGAATCACCCTAAATTTTCTTCATTCTTTCATTGATAAAACTGCAATATAGGTAATTATTAGTTATTTATAAATTCATTTGATGCACATGTTATTGTGCAATATGAACAAAAGAACCATTCTATTTTTATTTACAATTATTTAGCTAGCATTAAATACTAAACAAACATATGAAATACATAATTTTTAAAACACTGGGGTGGCCTAATAATTATGGCCGGTAGTATATATATATATATATATATATATATATATATATATATATATATATATATACACGCACGCACACACACACACACACACACACACACATATATATATATATATATATATATACATAATGTACAATATAATGATCCATTCACGTCTTGAATATTATCTCCCAGCAACAAAGAAGATATTGAATATATTTCTAAAAACACATATACAGCATCTCACACTTACCTGGTATATTTCATTTACAATAACTTATTTGGCAATAAATACTAAAACAATATTAAGAAATACATTATTTTTTAAAACACTGAGGTGGCCAAATAATTATGGCCGGTCGTATATATATATATATATATATATATATATATATAATGTACAATATAATGATCAATCCACGCTTTGAATATTATTTCACAGCAACTTATTGAATATATTTCTAAGAACGCACATACTGCATCTCACATTTAATGGTATATTTCCATACAAATATGAGAATAACCTGAAAGATTGGCAAAAAGAAATATAATTTTATTGTAAAAAAATAATAATTTGCATAATAAAATCTAATGCAGTGTACATTTTTAATTGAATTTTAGTCTTTCTTTTGTTTCCCACTGATGTACATAATAATATCAACAATATATGCAAAAGTAAAATTCTATAAAGCACAAGTACGTAGTTATTTAAAGATATTTGCTTTCATGTTAACTACCGGAAGTGTCCGGAAACGGGAAGTCAGCCTCATTTCCATTTGCACACGCTATTTCTAGTGATGCAGCGGCCTTTATTGTGATTTCGAAGCGGTCATGATTTTGCAAAATTGAATTTGTTTAACCAATGCAATAAACAAAAAGGTATTAATAATAATTATGATAATATAGAATGATAGAAGGAAATGAATTAAAATAATGAAAATAAAAATAATATTTTTCTGATTTTATTTTTCACACACTTTTGTGTTTTTTTTTCTTTTGTTTGTTCCGAAATAGTCGCGCTTTTTGTGAATTTGACGTAAGCTGGCACCTCTTCACCTGAGCAGATTAACATTATTTTGTATTTTAAATAATTGAACAAGGAAAGAAGAGAGAAATAAAAAAACAGAATATGTAAAACTGCATTAGCAATTCGAATGAAGGAAAATAGCTATAATAGAAATGACAATGATATTCATTCTGATGATCATAAAAGTTACTATAATAAGAAACAGCTGAAGATTATATTAAAAAAGCTAATTCAAAATACAAAAATAAAAATGGGAAAAATTATAGCGCTGGAAATATAATATCAACTTTCTTTATAATAATAATAATAATAATAATAATAATAATAATAATAATAATTTTGTTTCGTTGAGCCGTTGCTACGCCCAAGTTTGTTTTGTTTTTCTTTTAACCAGCGTCTTTCTCTTTGAATTCCAATCGCGTCTATGTCAGCTGTCGCTTGGTAGCCCATTTAGGAGAAGGAAAACTCCGAACAACAACCCGCAACTCAAGGTGTTAATCGTGCCGAGGACTGAATGGCTACTGCGTTATGAGGTCACAAACGATCCCCTACAGGCTTCGGACACTTTTTGTAAAAGACCGTTACCCAACGTGCCGGGCAACTTTGGGTGAACCTTTGGACCCGTGCGTCACTCGTAGGAAAAATATGAGAAATATAAATAGAAATAAAAAATCCAGTATGGCTCCTCCAGTGGATAAACAGTGAGCTCGTTCTTCAGGAGGAAATCTACCTGAGGTCGAAAAATCTGCCATAGGAACAAACTCCTACACAAGAAAGTGGAAGAGGTCTTATTCAGCGAGAATTGCCATACAAGACAACAACTATTGGCTTACTAACATACATAGAAACAACAAAGGATTGAATGATACAATTAGTGAGGCAACATGAAGAAAGAAAGAAAAATATTCAATAATAAAAGAAGGCAGTAAATACAAACAAGATTTACATTTAGTAGATTCTGTAGAAAAGCAAAACAGGAACCAACTATTGCAGCAAAAAATATGAAAATGAAAGACAAAGATAAGGCTCTTGAACAGATGAAACTAGGCTGGCAAGATAAACCTCTGCCTGGCCAATACCCAGAACGTGCCAATAAATCCAATGTTGATAAAGTTAATACTCATCGATGGTTACGTGCATCTGGATTAAAGTCTGAGACTGAAGGCTTTATTCTTGCAGCGTAAGACCAAAATCTTTTCACTTGAAACTTTCAGGCAAATATTATACATAATAATATGGATCCAAAATGCAGGTTTTGTGATAAACACCAAGAAACAATAGACCATATCATCTCAGGTTGTGCTGTACTTGCCTTCAACGAATATAAAAATCGTCACCATAGAGTTGGGCAATATTTCCATTAGACAATGTGCAAACACTATGGAAAATCTGAAAACAAACACTGGTATGAACATCACCCAGCACCGGTTACAGATGTCACGATTCTCTGGGATTACAGCATCTACACAGACAGGAAAATTGAAGCAAATAGGCCGGACATTATTGTTAAAAACCAGAAAGAAAAATATTTTCTATTAATTGATATGGCTTGTCCAGCGGATTGTAACTTAGCAACCAAGGAATTCGAAAAACTGTCAAAATATAATGACCTGGAAATTGAAATAGAAAAAATGTGGAAATTGAAAACAAGTATCGTGCCAGTGATAGTAGGTGCACTTGGAATGATAAAAAATGAAACAAAACAACACATTAAAAGAATCAATGGAAACCCCAACTTAAGAGATATACAAAAAATTGTCTTGTTAAGTACAGCTCACACACTAAGAAGATCTTTTTCTATGTAACGCTAGGGATGATAGTGGAGATAGAAAAAAACATGAAATGGAGTCTTAACAACACGCCACGACCTGCCTTAGGTCTTCCCGCAGACTTGGTAGGTAGTGCGACCATAGCAGAAATTGAAATATGATGAAAAATTACAACATAATAATAACTAGTTTTAACCCGTGAAAATTTAACTCTTTTCCTTTTTTAATATTCTGATGAATATTAATTAGACAGTTAATTATTAAATAAACTAATGACGAGTTCTACAACCATAAATTATCCGTAGAAATTAGCCTATTGCATCGTTAAATAATAGGCATTCAACAACTTTAACCAAATATTAATAAGCAATAACAATCATAAATATTAAAGCTTGCCGTTATTTTAAGATGAAAAGAGATAAAAATTAAAAGATTTGAAATTTTCTTTTTAATGTAACAGACGTTAAACACTTCTATTATCCCTTCTTTCATTCTTTATTTCTTGCTTTTATTTTCTAACTGAAACCAGGTAGTGCCACTGATATGTTAGTTCCGTCAATCTATCAAAATGGAAGAACAGAGTATTTATAAGGTATTGGTAGGTGTAATTGCCGTGCTAAGTAATAAACAAACTAATGGAATGGGAAATCAGAATTTTAACAGAGGTGATTATTAAAATAAATAAGTATCTTGCAAATCCAAAAGATACCTACAGTAAAATCTAGATCTGGTGGAAATGACTGCCGACAAAAAATATATTTTAATGCATCGTGATAATTAATTATCGAATGATATGTCTTTGGAATTAGGATTCTTAGTCTCATCTAAATATATTTATAAATAGAACTTTGTGTGATGTGTGTGTGTCTGTGTGTGTGTCCGTTACCTATAGACTCCGAAACGGCTGAACCGATTTTCTTGAAAATTTACACTGTTCTGCTATAAGCGTCTGCGAGTGTTCTTAGTTAGGTTTTATATCGATGTACCCCCGATAAATATCGAAAATCGATAATCGAAAAAATCGAAAAAATCGGGTTATAGAAGGAATGGTCCGATTTTATGTAAATTTGCTACACTAATAGAAAAAGACATAAGAAACGATATTCAGAAGTTTCAAGGTTGCAGTTTTTACAATAGTGCAGAAAATCAATAATATATATATATAAAATGCAAGATGTTTGTGTGCGTGTCTGTGTATCTGCCTGTATGTCTGTATTTTTTTCAACCCTCTTATTTTAGTTTTTGCCTCGGGTTTGGCTCTAAGTAGATATAATTGTAGTTCTTAATCTCAGCCATGATACCATTTACTCAGAGGACTTATTTAGCCTTCAAAATTCAGTTTACAACGAAAACAACTTATTTGATATCGATACCAGGAAATCAAGATTTGGCTTACATCCATTCATTTTTCTTTAAGTCTACGGTTTCGCTTTAACTGGAAACAACTATTACTTTTTAGTATTTCCTACCAACGTCCAAAGTGTCTGAGCTCCATGATCATTGATTAGTTTTAAATCATTCATTACACTGGAGCAACGCCGGGCTATACTGCTAGTTATTCATAGTTTCAAACAATTTTACTTTCTTGCATTCAAATAAATTGAATCATTATTTTGGTCATTATTTGGATTCATCAGAGCCTATAAGATGGCATTGGTTTTCCAGGAGCCTAAAAAGAATACAGGTGATTTACAGTAACTTACTATCATTTAATTTTCATTGATGTCCAGAGATAAAAGGTGTTCAAAAGCAAAAGAACAATTTTATTTATAATACGACATAAGTTGGTTCATGTGCGATGTGTGTTGTAAGGCATTGGTTATGAGGTCGGAACGATAACTTTAATAACAGTTGAATTCGTTGCACTCGCTTATGCACAAATACCCTTAAGAAATGTATTAGTCCATCTCTTCTCCTTCCTGCGATGGATTAAATAACAAAAGAAATTGGTTTCTATAATCTTGGTTTGCAAACAGATTGCAAATGTTTCGAATATTATTAGACGGCAAATTATATATCGCAACCATATTAACACTTTTTGAGCAAGCTATAAAATTTAAAGGGGTTTCGAAGTCATTTTAGATCGAGTAGCAATCATTGTATAAATTAAATACTACTGTATCTTACCCAGATGTGATGGTCTACCCAAAGCTATCGTTTGTTTTTAATCAACATTAAATTCAAACTTAAAACTTATTTCTATATCCAAACTTCAGTCAGTTAAATGCCATACTTGATACACGCTTGGGCGATCATGTCTCGAAAGAGACATGACTGACCGGGCAGAAGATTATCCCGCAGTAGGTTGCCATTGCTTTCTGTGGTAGACTGGTTGCCGACCAAGGCTATAGAACCCAATCTGTCCTGTTCTTTAACCCATAACTGGAAGGAATAGACGGAATAATATCTTTCCAAAGTTATTTGCGCGTAAGTGAATGCAATGAACTCGGCTGTAATTCTAACTCGGCTCCTCGATTTCTCGTTCCGAGCCGATATCCAATGCACCACAACGCACATAGGTATTTTCTAAAAATGACAAAATTATTTTGCTGCTCATAAGACGCTTTTTTTTCTTATACAATATCTCCAAAACTCCCCTCCATTCTATTAATAGAAAGTCGGTAGTAGGAGATATAAATTTTGGGGTGGGGTATGCGTCAGCTTGTCGGTTTTGAGTCGTTGAAATTAAAAGACATCTAGTCCTTCAAAAGGAAAATAAGTTGGTATAAACTTGTCATGATTACCGGTAATGAAGATTTCTAGTATAAAACGCCAATATAATAAATAATTTAGCACCAGGGTAAGTGCTGTTGTATATTTTAACCTACATGCAATTAAATATTTTGCTTAATTTTTAATCAAAATTTACATGTATTTAATTCAAAATTAGGTCGTTTTCCTGGATTGTGATGTCCTCCAACTTGATGGCACGTCTTAGCCGCGACCACGTAACCGTCGTTCTTGATCTGAAGAACCCTTTGCCACGATTAATGAGAATCAGTCAGTTAAGTGCCATACGTGAAACACGCTTGAGCGATCATGCATCGAAAGAGACATGACTGACTGGGCAGAAGATTATCCCGCAGTAGGTTGCCATTGCTTTCGGCGGTAGACTGGTTACCGACCAAGGCTATAGAACCCAATCTGTCCTGTTATTTGACTCATAGCTAGAAGGGGAAGAGATGTATTATATTATTATGTAGTAATTAGTATGGGATCAGTTTATTACTTCATAACAATATAAGACTGATCCCCCACTTTATACACAGTAGAAGTTTTAATTATATTTCTATTACATTCAGTCAGTCAGTTAAGTGCCATACGTGAAACACGCTTATGCGATCATGTGTCTCGAAAGAGACATGACTGACTGGGCAGAAGATTATCCCGCAGTAGGTTGCCATTGCTTTCTGCGGTAGACTGGTTGCCATCCAAGGCTATAGAACCCAATCTGTCCTGTTATTTAACCCATAACTGGAAGGAAGAGACGGATTAATACCTTTCCCAATGGTATTTGCGCGTAAGTGAATGCAATGAATTCAACAGGAATTTGAACTCGGCTCCTCGATTTCTCGTTCCGAGCCGATATCCACTGCGCCACAACGCACATCCGCTAATGGGAATATCATGCTCAAAGGAGGTTAGTTTTCAGTGGTATTATGCACTGTAACCTCTCTTCTAATAATTAATTTCTATTAAGTTTTCTTTATTATTATTTGGTCGAGTATATTCATTAATATATTACGCAAACAATCAGCGTCCTTCATCAATGTCGGCAGGTCATTAGAAAAGCATATTGTTTGATAACATTCCGAGACAATGTAGGTGTTTGCTGGGCGGTCAACTAGTCTTGCTCCATTGCTAGGCGTCCAGAATAGTAGATCACCCGCAAATTTGTGAATTCGTTATCAGAAGTTTCCTGCAAAGCGCATTCTGCGTAAGACTGTCGAAATATCTGGGCTCGGTCCAAAGAGCTGTGATATAGCCGGACATTATATCCAGGGGATAATAAGTATAGCTCTCAGCATCTAAATGTAGGTGTCATTAAGCAGCTTTAGTCCAGTGACACTATACATTAACATTGCCACTACAGTGGCACGTACGAAACTCCGCTTGAGGTTTACTGGTCGACAGGACATTCAGATTACATTCATTTTATTTAATTTAGACAATGTAGGTGGACAAATAGTCTTTATCCATGGCGAGGAGTCTAGAACAGTAGATCAATCGCTATATCTAACACATCACTCAATAAGTCTTTGGTATAACATATATATGGCGTCATCAAAAAAAAAAAATATGATTTTTATTAATTACTAACCCTCAAATGGCACGTGACTAAATTTGTGTCGAATCGGATTATTAGGATACAAATAACAGTTATGTAAGCGAAGCTACTGTTGCAAATTTTTCAAAATCTGAATTCCGTGTGTTGAGAAATCATTGCTTTCTGATCGGAAAATAATATTCAAGCAAGGCAATGGCTTGATAAGTGTTATTCGGGATCTGTTCTGTCAGAAACAGCGGTTAAGAGGTGGTATGCAGACTTTAAACGCGGTTGTATAGACGCAAATGATGCTGCACGGTTGCAAGTTTATTTTCAATGAAGCAAGGACGATGAAGCAGTGGAAATGTACCAGCTAGTCATGTAAATATCATATTTCTTCTCTGATTACTGCAAAATCGGAGAATGGCTGATTTTGGTTGATTATCCATCAGTTTACATAAGGAACTACTCCAAAAATATTGTGCTCTGCATCTAATTGGCTTACGATCTCTATATTGTTTGTTAAAGCTGTATAACTGTTTGTCCGAAGTAATTATTTTTAGAAATAGAGAAACGTAGGTATATTTGTTTATTATTTGTTTCTTTCTCTTCTAACATTCACGTTGTGAAAGGTTTCGGTTTTTTTTTTCTGTTTGTCGAACTATGGCTTTGTTTGTCTGAAGATTTTTATTATACGCGTATTTTCCACAGCTAGTAAAATTATTATGTACTTATTTCTTTGTCACTACACAACATGGGTACGCCCTACTTTCTCCTGAATGGACTTATAATTTTGGAAATCGCTTGCATATTTTCATATATTCTCACACATTATAAATTGTTTATTTCTTTTATTTTGAAGTTTGTTCCATGTCTTTTCTGAAGTTTATGTCAGCGACATTTTAACTTTATATAACTTTTATTTGTGCATAAAAATACACATTTGGTTGAAAGTGAAAACTCGCAAGACATCATACAATTACGAAATTATCCTACAAATTCATCAACAGGCAACTAGTTCTACCAAAAATCATGATCGACTCTCTTATCTCTGGAGAGACCTGACATGGAAAATCGGAGAAATATAGCATACTGCAGTTCATGTTGTGCATTTGATGAATACGGAATCAGGACTATCTAAAAAAAATATGGCTACCACGCTTGATGCCTTGTGAATCGCTGACATTGTAAGTGAGCAGGTGAAAACGTTGTTTGAAAGAATTCGTTAGCTAAAGAATCTCTTGTGTTTTCAAACTGCAATATGACTGTTACCGCCCGGCCGAACGTATACGAATCGATAAGAGTCGGAGAGTATTTAATAATAATAATAATAATAATATTGATCCCATTTTTATATATTCAATTTAAAACACCTAAGCAATGCAAAAATCAGTGCAATATTAAGCGTATATTATTTCGATGATATTTAAGAATTTGAACGAGACATATGCTTAAAAATGTTACGATCAATAGCCGGAAGAAGTCATAGAAGATGTCTGCGTCTTAACATTTCTTATTGGAACATGGATTCTAATAGACCAGTTACAATCATTAATTAATACAAAACTGAAATAATTTTGGATGTCGGTTGTGGTGCAGTGGATATCGACTCGGAACGACAAATCGTGGGGCCGAGTTCGAATTCCAGTTGAATTCATTGCAATCACTTACGGACAAATACCCTTGAGAAAGGTAATAATCCGTCTCTTACTTCCAGTTATGGGTTAAATAACAGGACAGATTGGGTTCTATAGCCTTGGATGGCAACCAGTCTACCGTAGAAAGCAATGGCAACCTACCGCGGGATAATCTTACGCCCAATCAGTTAAGTCTCTTTCGAGACATGATCGCCGAAAGGATGTATCACGTATGCCACTTAACTGACTGACTGATTGAAATAAATTATTCAGTTCAAAATTCCTCGCAGCTGAAGAAGGCTGCATTATACAATGACAAAAATGTTAAAAAAGGAGAATAATTATGAGGGCAATGGTCCGAACATAGTAAATAATGTTTCCAAGGGTTATTGCGTGTAAGTGAAAATATCCAATCCAACTGAAATGCGAACTCGGCTTTCTTATTAACAATTCCGAGCTATTAGACATTACACCATTCGCACATCCAACCTTACAGCTCCTGAGCAATTTTCAGGAAAAACATAAATAGCTGTTATTGCATTCTCCACTGTCAATGCAGGACTTCTTCCTAATATTTCGTTTAAATAAAGGATGAATATTTAACATCTCTCTTTATTTTCTCTTGGAGGTACATGTGATATCTCTGAGCTTGCTGTCCCTTGGTGCTGCTGAGGGAAACGAATTATTGATTCGAAAATTCAACAACTGTTAAATGACAATAAAAAAAAGTTAGTTCAAGCTGTTCATATTCAGCAAAATTCAGGAAATGGTTAATTAATCCGGAACAATAAAAAGTGGTTACAGCCTTTAAAGAATACCATTTCCTTAAACAATGCGACACGGATATTGTGTGGACTGAATGAAAAAAAAATAGCACAAAACTATGTGCTTTATTTTGGAATTAATTTTTCAGATTAGTATTTCATTAATAATTTTATCTCTGAAAGATTTTCAGAAGGTGAGTGACCCGTATTCGTCAATGAATGGTTGATTTTAGAAAAGTATGTGCGTTGTGGAGCAGTAGATATCAACTCCGAACAACAAATCGGGGAGCCGAGTTCGAATTTCAGTTGAATTTCTGGCATTTACATACGCACAAATACCTTTAGGAAAGGCATTAATCCGTCTCTTCCCTCTTCTTATGGGTTAAATAACAGAACATATTGGGTTCTATAGCGTTGCTGGGAACCAGTCTATCGCAGAAATCAATGGCAACCTACTGCGGGATAATCTTCTGCCCAGTCAGTCATGTCTCTTTCGAGACATGATCTCCCAAAGCGTGTATCACGCAGGGCACTTAACCGACTGTGTAACGCTAGTAAATATACGTCCTGGTCATTTTCAATAAAGCATTTGAATTATTTATGCGTACAGACCGAATGGAATGAATCTATTAATTGTTTCGAAGATAGGCAATTTTTGTTGTGAGCTTGGTAATTACTCCCTTGAAAGAAACTTTTTTTTCTTTTTTTTTAATCATCTCATCCCAAGCAAGGCATTCCACTGCCACTATTGCGCATGGGGCTACATAGGGGAAGGTAAAGAGAAGGAGTGGTTAGACATAGGGAATGTCAGGAGGAAGGTGACAGATGAGTAAGGATAGCGAGGATGAGGGTTGGGCAGATGGTAAGAGTGTTTGATAGAATGGGAGTAGGTTAGTGTGTTAGGAGGTGTCTATTGACCTTACATTTAAACTCCTGGAGATTGTAGCCGTCGGGGAAGCAATCGTTTGGAAGAGAATTCCACAGTCGGGAAGTGCGAGGAAAGAAACTGTTGGAATAGAAGTTACGGCTGCATTTTATCGGTTTCACTGTAAAAGGGTGGGATCTAGTTGCTAATCTAGTATCTCGTTCAAATACGTATTTAGGGGGCACTAGTGATCTAAGTTCATCGGAGCAGAAGCCGTGAAAGTATGTATAGAAGAGACACAGGGAAGCCACGTCGCGCCGGTGGGAGAGAGACTGCAGGCGGTCTGCCAAGTCAGTATCTATCACATTACAGACCCTCCTCTGAACCTTATCGAGAAGCCCGAGGAGAACAGCAGGGGCACCCGACCAATATCACAGCAGTATTCAATGCACGGGCGGATGGTAGATTTATAAATGTGCAGGATAGATTCAGACGGAAAAAACTTCCGGGCCCTACACAGAGAACCGACTTTCATAGCAGCGGATTTAGCAATGGATTCGATATAGTCATTCCATTTGAGCTCCGCTGAAAGTGTGAGACAAAGGAGGCGCAGTGTTCTACTCTCTGGGAGGCAAGCCTGGTCCATGCTAATGGGAGGTAGGTGAGATTGTCGATGATGGTTAATTGAGAGTAGCTTCGTTTTAGAAGCATTAAAATTTACTAACCATTTCTTACCCCAGTCCAATATGGATTGGAGGTCTTTTTCAATCTCGGCTGCGAGGTTAGCTTTGACGCCTACACCAGATTTTTGTAGGAGACGAGAGTAAACTGTGGTGTCATCGGCATACAAACCTATTTGGGCTCTTATGGAATCAGGGAGATCATTAATGCTTTGGCTTACTTTCTTTCACCATAAGGTTACTTTTAAACACACTGGAATGACAGAGTGTAATCAATTTTTCCTCAGTTTACGTCATTGGAAGATGTTTACAGTTATATGAATTTGTTTTAGGGGTGTATGATGACATTTTTTGGCCTCGAAAAATGTTTCCTCATCCATGATTGCATCAGATTTTTATCACGCCCAGACACTACTGTATCAACTGTCGATCAGTTGACCTACGTACATTAACTGTGAATGGACTTTACTTCAAGGAAGCGCACGAAAGTTGTAACGCTTCACGAACACACTGGCAAGCCTTACTGAGAGAACGCGGAAATTGTTGGAGTCAGTCATGTCAACAAGGCGAAGAAACAAATTGGAAACATCAGTGTAAAACGTAAGTGAAAATGCTGTAAGAAGAGAAAAAACATCACATATATTTTTACATATCTCATGGAATTTATTCCATTAATAAATGAAAAATATGGATAAAATCTTCACATTTTAAGACTTTGCTCTGATTCTCCTCGTTTAATTTTGCCTACCAAAAACTAGATTCTATTAGTAACTTAAAAATAATGAAAGTTGGTATGCGAGGTAATTTACCTGGTGTCAATTCGTAATTGCAGATGCGGTTAACGTCTACGACAATGATCGTGCAACAGAGGTGTTTGTGGGTGTGGTGAAAATCTAACTGAGAAGAGAAAAAAAGTAAAAAGAAAGATGAAATTGTGAGCAGTATAATATTTTGTTGATATGTATGTTCTACGAAAAGAAAAGAAAAAACGAACATTTTGAATATTATAGAAATTTCTGTCGTGGGAGCTTAAAAAAAGAAAAGAAAAAATGAACTTTTGGATCATTATAGAGAGTTTCTTCTTGTGTTTATTCTTCAAAAAGAGACAACGTATACGCAATCAGGGAAAATGTGAAAGATCTTAGGACGACATTATGCACTTTGTTTCAATTAATATACACTAGGTTTAATTTATTCGAGGATAAAAATTAATGCTGGTTTATATCTGAATCTGTAAATGGTTTTTCTGTAGTTGATCTGTTTCGATGTGTTTTTTTTAATCGTATCACCCCGAGTAAGGCGGTAACGCCACTGATGTGCAGGGGCCTAAGTAATAGTGAAAAGAGTGGAAAAGATAAAGCTGGAAACCACATGCTAAACAGGGAACAAGGGATAAGCCTCTTAACCTGTTCAATAGACGTGGGTGGAGTGTGAAACGGGCGATAGATAGATCTATCTACGCCAATTGAAAAAAACGAAGTGAGAAGATTGGAAAAGAGAAAGCCGGAAACCACATCCTAAACAGGGAACAAGGGATGAGCCTCTTAACCTGTTCAATAGACGTGGGTGGAGTGTGAACCGGGCGATAGATAGATCTATCTACTCCAATTGAAAAAAACGAAGTGAGAAGATTGGAAAAGAGAAAGCCGGAAACCACATCCTAAACAGGGAACAAGGGATGAGCCTCTTAACCTGTTCAATAGACGTGGGTGGAGTGTGAACCGGGCGATAGATAGATCTATCTACTCCAATTGAAAAAACAAAGTGAGAAGATTGGAAAAGAGAAAGCCGGAAACCACATCCTAAACAGGGAACAAGGGATGAGCCTCTTAACCTGTTCAATAGACATGGGTGGCGTGTGTTCTCTTCTTCTTCTTCTTTTTCTATGTGCACTGTCCCTTCAGAAACTAAGCAATCATGGTTCTCCACGTTTCCCTATCCCTTGTGGCTCTTAGTATGTTTGAGCCTGTTACACCTCTCAACCCCACTTCCGTCATTCACCTGATCAGGCTCTGCAAATGTGTTATCTGCTGCCTTCCTCTGTCTCTCTTTCCTTCTATCTGGCCAGTCAGTACCAGGTTCTCCAAGCCCTCTTTCTTTATTGCATGTCACAGGAACTTCAATTATCTCTTCCTGATGCTCAGTATTAATTTCCTTTTTGTTGCCATTCTTTCCAATACCTCATCGTTGCTTGCATGCTCAGTCCACGATATCCACAGCAACCTTCTGTAGAACCACATTTCCGCTACTTCCAGTTTTGTCCTCATTTTCGATGATATTGTCCAGCATTCACTGCCGTATTGAAGAACTGACATCACATAGCAATCCAGCACTCTTTTCTTTGTTTCTAGTGTAATTTTCCTGTGTGTTAGTACTTTGATCAGCTTCTGGAACGCGTCCTTTGCCATGCCAATTCGCCTTCGGATCTCTGTGTCGCATTTTCCATCTCCTGTTAGAACACTTCCTAAGTATTTAAATTTTTGTACTTGCTTGATTCTGATACACCATTCGCATTTTCGCTTTCCGTTTAAACCTTTACATTTTGAAGGTCACTGGATATATTTAGCATTTAGTACTGTAGATATAAATTTTGATTTGGTGAAATTTTCGAAATGTCTGTAAGAGGCTTGAAGAATCTTTTTCTTCTTTATATGACTATGCTAATCATGGACCTCCACTCAACCCGATCCTTTGTCGCTCTTAAACTTTTCCTCTTGGTAACTCTTTCCAAAATCCCGCTTTGTCTTTGTTATGGTGAAACACAAGTATCCCTCAGATAATGGACTCTCCCTCCTATATATAACAGGAAGTTAACTCGAGTTGTTCCTGGGAAGTTCTTTGGAGCTCTAGGAAGTTCTTGAGCAGTTATTTAGAGTTCTATTGGAGTTCAGTAGAACTATGACTAAGGCAGTTGGTATTAGTTGGCAATTAACCGAATACTAAGGAGTGACTTTACCGTGAAAGATTAACACGTTCCTAAAATTTTGGAGGGCTTAAGTCAATTAGCGACCGACATAGCACGATTATAAACTTCAGTGCGAAAATTACTCCACAACAATCATCCACTGGCTTAAACTTATCAAATATGTCTCGCGCTGCCCAACCCATGTCTCTGTTTCCCTCTATCCTTCTGTGATCATTAGAATCTCCAAGCACCTCTTTCTCATTATTTGCCACAGAAACCTCATCTGCCTCTTTCTGATGCTAGACAATTTTGTTTAGATTGCACATTCTGCAAAACCCTTTTCTTGCTCATATGTGCGGTCTTTGGTATCCTTAGCATTATTCTGCAGACCCACATATCTATGGTTTTGAATCTCTCTTTCATCTTTGAGAACATTGTCCAGAATTTGCTACCATATAGAAGACAGATATTCAATAACAGTCCAGTACTCTTTTCATTCTATCTATCTATCTATCTATCTATCTATCTATCTATCTATCTATCTATCTCATTCTCTCTCTCTCTTTCTATCTATCTAATTCTATTTTCTATCTATCTATCTATCTATCTATCTATCTATCTATCTATCTATCTATCTATCTATCTCTCTCTCTCTCTCTTTCTATCTATCTAATTCTATTTTCTATCTATCTATCTATCTCATTCTCTCTCTCTCTCTCTCTCTCTCTCTATCTATCTATCTATCTATCTATCTATCTAATTCTATTTTCTATCTATCTGTATATCTATCAATCTATCTATCTATCTCATTCTATCTATGTATCTGAGGTTTTGGAAAGGATAGAAACGAAAAGAAAATTAATAGTGAGTATCAGGAAGAGACAACTGATGTCCCTGGGACAGGCAATGAGGAAGGAGAGCTTGGAGAACCTGATATTGACAGGTCAGAGAGAAGAAAAAAGAGACAGAGGAGGGCAGCGGATAACATATTTGAAGGGCCTGAGCAGGAAGATGACAGAACGGGGGTTGCGTGGTGTAACAGTAGAAAACATACTAAGAGCCACCAGGGATAAGGAGACATGATCGCCTATTTTCTGAAAAGACAGCTAAGGTTAATGTTAGGGTTAGGGCTAAGTCTGAGGTTACGTGGCTAGGACTAGGGCTGGGGCTAGTGCCAAAGTTAAGACTAGGTTAGGGCTAGAGCTAGAGCTTACTGGCTAGTGCTAGAGCTAAAGTTAAGTCTGCTGTCAGGACAAGGGCTAGGATTAAGTGGATAGCGCTATAGCAAAGGTTAATTCTATTGTTAGGGCTAGAGCTAGGGTTAGATGGCTAGGGCTGGAGCTAAGGTTAAGTCTACTGTTAGGGCTAAGGCTAGGGTTAATTTGTTAGGGCTAGTGCTAAGTTTAAGTCTAGGGTTAGGGCTAGGGCTAGAGTTTAGTGGCTAAGGCTAAAGCTAATGTGTAGTCTAGAGATAGGGCTTGGGCTAAGGTTAAGTGGTTAGGGCAAGGGCTTAGGTTATGGATAGTATTAGGGCTAGGAATAGGTTGTGGCAAGGTGTAGAGCTAAGTTTATGCCTAGGATGTGATCTAAGGCTAATGTTTCCTAGCTAGGGCTAGAGTTAAGTTTAAGAGAAGTTTTTTTTTTTTAATCCTCTACCGGTATTTGTCATTTTGGTGTCCTGTTTTGCTGATGAGAATGCCGGCCGTTTTTTTAACGTTTATGTTTAGTTATTTCCTCTCGCTTTCTCTTGCTACCTTCTGCAGGCTGTACTGTATTTTTCTTTCCGTGCACTGAGTTATCTGCGTTTATTATATTGTTAAAATTGGGGTCGGCATTGACTAAACCTGACAGGACTTTTAGCTTGCTCAGAATTGTTTTACTGTGCAAGTTGAATAGAACGCGTGAGAAGATACATACTTTCTTAAAACCCTTTCTAGTTTTGTATATCTACCAAATACATTTCTTCTCCGTATACAAACGGTTACCTGCCAGTATAGGTTCTTGAAGTATAGATGTTATATTTAGATCGATTTACTGCATAATTTCCTGTCGTGACAACAAATTTCCCAGATATGTTGATTTCATTTGAATTCAGGATATTTCCTTTCATGAAAAGGAAGGATATATCTAAATCTAAACATATTCATGAATGGAACTTTGTCTGTGTGTGTCTGCTTGTGTGTATCCGTTACCTATAGACTCCGAAACGGCTGAACCAATTTTCTTGAAAATTTACACAGTTGTACTATAACCGTCTGTGAGTGTTCTTAGCTAGGTATCAAGGTACCCCCGATAAATATCGAAAATCGATAGTCGAAAAAATCGAGTTATAGAAGGAGTGGTGCAATTTTAATCAAATTGGATAGACTCATAGACAAAGACATAAGAAACGATATTCAGAAGTTTCAAGGTTGCAGTTATTACAATAGTGCAGAAAATTTGATATTGATAGCAGGAAACAAAATTTGACTTGCATCCATTCATTTCTTTTCAGTCTACGGTTTCGCTTTAACTGGAAACAACTATTGCATTTTAGTCTTTCGTGCCAACGTCCAAAGAGTCTGAGCTCCAGGACCATGGATTAGTTTTAAAGCTTTCATTACACCCGAGCAACGCCGGGCTATACTGCTAGTATATATATATATATATATATATATATATAAGTAATGGTTAATAATGGAAGTACATTCCATAGTTTGAAATTTACTAATAAAAGTGCCAGTACAAAAGTAGTACATAATAATAATAATAATAATAATAATAATAATAACTGCTACAGAACAAAGAATGGATAGATTATCGTAAGGCATTCGATAGTGTGCCACATTGTTGGATTTGAAAGACTTTAAATATACACAAGATATCATCCGTCATCATCAATGTCATCAAACAGTGCATGTCTATATGGAAAACAACCCTTTATCTCAATCATATAAATTGAACCTATAAGTCTGGTGAAATAAACATCAAAAGAGATATATTTCAAGGTGATTCTTTGTCTCCCTTACTATTCTGTATATCATTATATCATAGCTCTCTCTAACCAGTCAACTTAATAAGACAGAATGTGGTTATGAAATAGGCCAAAAGAAAATAAGCCATCTATTTTACATGGATGACTTAAAGTTGTATGCTAAGAATGATAACGAGGTGGAAGGTCTTCTGCAAACTGTAAAATGCTTCAGCAAGCACATTGGAATGAAATTCAATTTGAATAAATGTGCTAAAGCTACAGTTTTACGCGGATCAGTACAACAAACATCCTCAATTAGCTTAGACCCTGCTGTAACAATAAAAGAATTGAAACCAGAAGAAGCTTATAAATTACTAGGTGTAAATGAGAGTAAAAACATTCACCATAAAAATGAAAGAAATAGTGCGTATGGAGTACTATAGAAGGCTACGATTGATATTAAAAATTGAACTGAATTCTCAGAACAGAATTATGGCCATTAATAGCCTTGCAATCCCAGTTGTCCAATATAGTTTCAACATCTTAAACTGTACTTTAAACGAATGGATTTTAAAACAAGAAAGCTTCTTTCTAAGCATAAGATGCATCATCCAAAGGCTGATGTAGACCGTCTATACATACTCCGTAAAGAATGTGGAAGAGGTCTTATTCAGCTAGAATTGTCATACAAGACAACAACTATTGGCTTACTAACATACATAGACACAACAAAGGATTGAATGATACAATTAGTAAGGCAACATGAAGAAAGAAAGAAAAAATATTCAATAATAAAAGAAGGCAGAAATTATAAAGCAGATTTACAGTTAGTAGATTCTGTAGAAAAGCAAAACAGAAGCCAAGAACCAAATATTGCGACAAAAGATATGAAAATGAAAGCCAAAGATAAATATCTTGAATAGATGTAACAACGCTGGCAAAACAAACCTCTGCATGGCCAATATCCAGAACGTGCCAATAAATCCAATGTTGACAAAGTTAATACTCATCGATGGTTACGTGCATCTGGATTAAAGTCTGAGACGAAGATTTATTCTTGCAGCACAAGACCAAAGTCTTTTCACTAGAAACTTTCAGGCAAATATTATACATAATAATATGGATCCAAAATACAGGTTTTGTGATAAACACCAAGAAACAATTGACCATCTAAGCTCAGGCTGTTTTGTACTTGCCCCAAATGAATATAAAAATCGCCACGATAGTGTGGGGCAATATTTACATTGGACAATGTGTAAACACTATGGAAAATCTGTAAACAAACACTGGTATGAACATCACCCAGCACCGGTTACAGAAATAGAAGATGTAACCATTCTATGGGATTACAGCATCTACACAGACAGAAAAATTGAAGCAAATAGGCCGGACATTATTGTTAAAAACCAGAAAGAAAAACTTTTCTCTTAATTGATATGGCTTGTCCAGAGGATTATAACATAGCAACGAAGGAATTTGAAAAACTGTCAAAATATAAAGACCTGGAAATTGAAATAGAAAAAATGTGGAAATTGAAAACAAGAGTTGTGCCAGTGATAGTAGGTGCACTTGGAATGATAAAAAATGAAACAAAACAACCCATTGAAAGAATCCTTTGAAACCCCAGTTTAAGAGATATACAAAAAATTGTCTTAGTAAGTACAGCCCACACACTAAGGAGAAATTTGTCTGTGAAACGCTAGGGATGATGGGTAAGATAGAAAAAACATGAAATGGTGACATAGCAACACGTCACAACCTGCCTGAGGTCTTCCTGCAGACTTGGTAGGTAGTGCGACCATAGAAGAAATCGAAATAATAATGAAAAATGACATAATAATAATAATAATAATAATAATAATAACAATAAGTTTTATTATTATTATTATTATTATTATTATTATTATTATTATTATTATAGCATGCTGCAACTCAATGGCTATAAAGTTTCGGTGTTAAAACAACGTCATCAAGCAGTGGTTAATTAATGTGGTTAATTTCTTAACTACATTTTGCAACTTGATGATTGTGTTTTAACACCGAAACTTTATAGCTATTGAGTAGCAGTATACTATATATATATATATATATATATATATATATATATATATATATAGGTCACGATTCTATCGAGACATGATCACCTAAAGGTGTGTGACGGATGGCAATTAACTGACTGACAGTCAGTTCATACTCTTAGAGAGTAAGCTTACTGATAAATATTTTCACGTATGTTCCATCCTGTTGTCACACTCTGTCACCCATTTCCACAAAGAATAAAGAAAAAAATGGCGAATGAACAGTACGTGTTAAAATTTATTTCAGGAAATGAAATCGTAAATCTCCCGCCTGTTAGTCTGCCGTCTAATGTGCAGTGAGAGTGTCAATAAAATCACCTGGCCAGCACACTCATAAATTATTATGTAGTTGTTCTTCGTCTCTCTCCCCCTCTCTCACCCTCTCCATCTTTCTCCCTCTCTCTCTCTCTCTCTCTCTCTCTCTCTTATATATATATATATATATATATCTGTCTGTATATCCGCATGTATGTTGATTTTCTAAGCGCTGCTTAAATGTGGCACAAGACCAAACGTATGGCTACTCATTCAGCATCAAAGTCACCACTCAGTTTTAACAAGTTCAAGAGACAAACTTGCATACAATTATACCACGTCGAGGTACCCTTGTATATCTGCTTGTATGTCAGCGTCAGCCATATTTATATGTCTCCATATCTATATATCTATCTCATTGTTCATCCATCTGTGCCAATCTTTCCGTTATCTTTCTCTCTATCTAGTTATATATTTCTTTGTCTATCTATCTGTCTCAGTTCTTTCTTTATCTCCCTCTCTCTCACTCTTTCTCTCTCTATATATATAAGTGTATATATCATTCAGCTATTTTATATCTATCTATCTATCTATCTATCTATCTATCTATCTATCTATCTATTTTTGTATCTATCTATCTATCTCCTACTGTTTTCTATCTCTCTCTCTATCTATCTGTCTCATTCTGTTTTCTAACTCTCTGTCTATCTATCTATCTCATTTTAGTTTCTATCTATCTATCTATCTATCTATCTATCTATCTATCTATCTATCTATCTATCTCATTGTAGTTTCTATCTATCTATCTATCTATCTATCTATCTATCTATCTATTTATCTATCTATCTATCTCGTTCTGTTTTCTATCTATCTATCTATCTATCTATCTATCTATCTCATTCTGTCTTCTATTTCTCTTTCTCTCTCTCTCTCTCTCTCTCTCTCTATCTATCTATCTCATTGTAGTTTCTATCTATCTATCTATCTATCTATCTATCTATCTCATTGTAGTTTCTATCTATCTATCTATCTATCTATCTATCTATCTCGTTCTGTTTTCTATCTATCTATCTATCTATCTATCTATCTATCTATCTATCTCGTTCTGTTTTCTATCTATCTATCTATCTATCTATCTATCTATCTATCTATCTATCTATCTATCTATCTCATTCTATTTTCTATCTATCTATCTATCTATCTATCTATCTATCTATCTCATTCTATTTTCTATCTATCTATCTATCTATCTATCTATCTATCTATCTATCTCATTCTATTTTCTATCTATCTATCTAACTATCTATCTTTAATGGTTTAATGACAGTGACAATAAAAATATGGGTTGCCGTCTCACAAATTTAGATAGTAAGCATGTCTGCTCTCCTATTTGTAGGTAAATCGCCAAGTTATATGTAGAAAAAGTTGAATAACCTCCGGACGATTATATTCTAGTATATTCAAGTATGTGAAAAGGTAATATTTTATTTGCAATTGTGTCTACCTCACTCCAGCCTTCCAACACTTCATTCTTTCTTTTTCTCTCTCTCTGTCATCCAACGCGTGAATATTTGGTAGCGTATGCTCAAATTAGCAAATTATTTACGCCGAGTCTTAGTAACTGATTCTAGATACATTCGAAGAGAGTTAGATAAGGACAGTAATGTCATTTCTCCACTATGTAAGTAAGTGATAAAAAATTAAATATACTCTTTGATTAAAAACACAATAGCTACTCAAATACGAGTATCCATTGAAATGAATGAAAAAATTATATATATATTAATTCATATATTAATTTATTCAGAAATTATAACATGAATATCAGTAAGGATCACCGTATTGTTGACCAAATTCTATCAAAATTTACATGTCCATTCAGAGATTGCATCTCTGATACTAATAAAAAACCCAGTACATATATTGATTTTACTACAACCACGCTCTCCCGTAGACTTACATGTCATCTTTCTGATCAGTGTATAATTAAACAATATGTCTTTGAAAAACATAAACATGTAGGTAATATCAGACAGCTTATGGTCAACAATACGGTGATCCTTACTCATACACATAGTAAGAGGAACCTACAGATATTGGAGGCCATGTACATCAAATCTAAACAACCAACAATTAATAAAATCGTCTTTATTTGGGTATGTCATAATTTCTAATTTTTCTTCTTGGCACAGTCTACTTTTTTGTCCACTATTGTAAGTCTTGGCTGTTTTTACAATGCTCCAAGTTATGTATAGATCTTTTTCCTATTTTGATTTCAATATCCAGACATTGTTAGCCAATTTTGTATCGTTTTTTAATTTTTCTATTTTAAATGTAGATCTGTGGTTGAACCACCAACTGTCTTTGATTGAGCCCAAATATATTTTGTTTGGGCCATCAGGGTCATGTACCTCTACCTCATGTACCTCTACCTTATAAATTATTTCTAATTTAATACATATATATATATATATATATATATATATATATATATATATTTCTGTCTTGGTGTGTTTCTTTCTAAATTCTAATGAAAATGAAAAAGCAACCAACAAATATTTGCTAATATGCTCATTCTGGCAGTTTCTTTAAAATGTCCCTGGGAAGAAAGAATCCGTCTTCAACTTAGTAATTATTTAAAACTGCGAACCTTTCACGTACTATGAATTGTAATTTAAAAATTAATGTGCCACCAAACCCAAGTTACCTCTTTAACACTTTAGTGATATAATAAAAGTCTAATATCTTGGTACATGATTTTATAATGAAATCTTTGCTATTACATTTTGCAATCTCATACTCGTATCTTACATTTTGTAGAGTACATGCGATATGCTGTTTTATTTGCAGTATGTTGCTAATGTGCGTACGGAGTAGGGATTTTCACATGTCTTTCAATGCAAGACAGCCATCTGGTTCAGGGCAAATCAGAAATATTCCAATTTTGATTGAAGGTTTCTGTAGAACGAACCACACATTTAGAAAGTAATGACAGCACAAAATGCCGTAGCCTGTTCCCCAAATTCTCCAAAACAGATATTCTCAGATTTTAATCCAGTATTTAAATTTGCAATGAAATAGATGGTTCCGTTCTTAATAATAACACAGGATTTGAATCCTCGTTATACCTTTATTCATTTCAGAGTTCCGGCCGCTACTCTATGGTATGCAAGAGGCTGTGGATACCTCTCCACCTATAAGACACTGACGTGAAGTACATGAGGCAATTATTTATGTATGTATAGGGCCAACATTTTCTTTTTCAGGCTTGCAATACCGGATTAAGGTACGAGATTACGTTGTTCTGCATTCGCTGTTTACTAAAATAATTTTAACTAGCTCTTTATGATTGTAACTATAAGGGTACTACTCGTTTCCATTTTTAATAAAACCTCCTTAAACATACTCTGCCAGTTCGGTTAAATATACATAAAGTCCCTTTATTTATAAAAAGTCACCCAGCATTCACTGCCAAATAAGAGAATTCATATAAGACAGCAGTTCAGTACGTTTCTTTATTGCCAATGAAATCTACAGTTTGTTTTTAAATATAATTTGTTTATTTAATACATAGAGTGTGAGTTTTAACTAAGAAAATATCACTATATTTAAGTTACGTATACATGTCTGTGACATTTTGCTAAGACGGAATAACATCCCTTGCGTTACATAGACAAAGTTCTTCTTAGTGTGTGAGCTGTACTCATCAAAAGAAAAAAATCATTTTTATATCTCTTAAGCTGGCATTTTTGTTCCATTTTTTATCATTTTAAGCGTACCAGCCTTCATTGGTACTATTCTTGTTTTAAATTTTCACATCTTTCTATTTCAATTTCCAGGTCTTTATACTTTGAGAGATTTTAAAAGAAAATTGGTTGCTCTGTTACAATCTGCTAGACAAGCCGTATGAATTAATAGGTAAGTCTTTTCGTTTGTTTAGTTATTAAAATGTCATATTTAGTTACGGCACTCACTGAAAACACTAGTGTGAGTCAAGCAGACTAAATTTACTAGTGCCCAAGTACTAGTAGTCGTTATATGAGTGCATACAGCTGAGTCTCGAAAACTCGTGTAGCAATTTTGAAAGTGATAGAAATCGCAGAGGACATTATCACTTCCTATTATTATTTAGTGTATTTTCTCCCAATTTGATTTCTTGGTTGACCATCATCTAATCAATGTTTCAATCTAGTGCCAGCTTGTTAGCAGCTATAATCCATCTGTGTCCATCTTACAAGTGGTCAATGGCTGACCAAGACAAACGCCAATTGGGGTCAGGTTGAACAGGGGCGAGGAGGTAGCCACAGGATGTGAGCGACTTAGAATAGTGTCGGCTTGCGTCTGATGACATAGGCACAAAGATCAAGCGAGGGAAATTGTTCTATTAGGCAGCAAGGCGTGATTAGCCGAAATTGAGGCGTAAATGTGGCTTCTTCACCTGACAATTTCAAATGCTTCCGTCTCAGCTCTCCATTCGTTAATCGTCATTTCTGATCTCTTGTTTCACTGTTCTTTTTTCCTTTCTTTTTCTTTTTCTAATTATAAATATATGAGAATTCGAACTACTTGATTCAGATGGACTAGCGTTGAGGATCAAGTGACACAGTGTCTAATAAAGGTTTCATGCCTGATGCTTGTATAAAGAGATGCTAAATGTTCTTGACCCGCAACATTTCCGCCAATCTGACCCCAAAGACAAACCACCATAATTTTGTTTGTCAAAAGTATTCCTTTTAGAGCACACTGATAAATTATTAGCACCGCCTTGGGAATCATACCGGTGTAACGTTTTAGCTCAGAACAGACACTAGGTTCGTTACCAAACTGCAAATTCCTTGTAGTGGTGCACCTGTGGCTTTAAAATGATTCTTTGACCAGATCGTTCCTCACTAAATAAAGCCATGAGCAGCTAATAGCAGTGTACAAATGTTATAGAGTAGTTTTCCCTCTGAAGGTTATAATCGTGCTATGTCGGTTCCTAATCGACTTAACACATCCAAAATATTAGGAACTTGGTAATCTTCCACTGAAAGCTGACTCCTTAGTATTCGGCTAACTGCTGACTAATATCAACTATTAGTTCTACTGAACTCCAATAGAAATTTAAAGAATTCCTACGAACTTCCCCAAAACTCCTAAGAACTTCTCATTATTTATTGTATATAATACAATTGTGGCACAAGGCCGGTTTGGGGGAGGGGGTCAGAAATCTCATGTTGGTCTTCAGTACCTATCCTATATCTAGCTAATCCGACTCACGACCCAAACCTACTTTACAATTTTCTCATCCACCACAAGAACTTATCTATCAGCATTCTATCCTTCATATAGCAAAATACCTCAAACATACCAGGAGCCTAAAAAAACAAACAAAAATTAAAAAAAAAACAAATGGGCATAAAAATTTTATTGTGGACAATAAGTATAAAAATATATTTAAAAATAAATCATGAAAATAGTATGTGGGGAGGAACGTAGCATAAATTCCCAAAACAAAAAATTTTAAACAAAAAATACAAACAGAAATCATGATGTTAGTTGGACCGAAACAACCCACAAAACAAAGAGGTCGCTGTATTCTGCCCATAGGACATAGAGGAGGGAGAGTCCATTATCTGAGGAATAGGTGTGATTCACCATAACAACAAAATTCTTTATGGCTGAAGCTAGTATAGGGAGATGCTAGAATTTTTGGACGTATAACGTTTCCGCCAATCTGACCCAAAACGACAAAATATAAGATAATGTTTTTCGCAATTCCTTTTGAATCAAACCGAGAAATTATAACGGTCGTATTTGAAACGCCGTAGCGTTGAAGCGTAGACCACACATGAGGTTCATTTTAAGGTGCAGCTTCTACTAGTCAAATGTTTGTGGATTAAACATAACAATTTGACCAGATCGTTACCCAGGAAATAAAACCGTGAGGCGCTTATAATTTCTTTTTAATCATTTCACACCAAGCACGGCATTCCACTATTTCGCAGGGGGTTACATAGGGGAATGTGAAGAGAAATAGTAGTTAAATATAGGAAATGTCAGAAGGAGAGTGATAGACGGGTAAGAATACCGAGGCTGAGGGTTGGGCAGATGGGAAGATTTTTTTGAGAGAATGAATGCGAGTTAGTGAGTTAGGTGTCTATTGACCTAACATTTAAACTCCAGGAGATTGTAGCTGTCGTGAAAGCAATCATCTGGAAGGGAATTCCACAGGCGGGAAGTGCGAGAAAAGGAGCTGTTGGAGTAATAATTGTAATAGTAAACAAATGTGATTCGATTGTAACTTTCTGGCATAAAAGAGCGAGACAGTGAGGGAAGGTGAACAGTCTAACGAGCGACTTTCATTCGTGTTGTGGTAATACTGTCTTTTGCCGCTCTTTTGGTTTCTCTGTTTTCGGATCTGGTAACAACTTTGTTATTGAGAACATGCTGTTTTCAATAAAATAGTGGTAATTATCGTTTTCAGTTTTGTCTAAAAATGTTATGTTTATTAACCGCCCAAGTTCTGACCTCACTCATTGACATTCAGTCCAAGTTTAAAGGACATGTTCCTGTGAGGTTCACATCATATGTTTGATAATATTCAGGATAATAATTTCTATGAAAAAAAAGCTCTGTAACATCTAAACTTATTATATAAATGGAACTTTGTGTGTTTGTGTGCCTGTGTGTGTGTGTCCGTTACCTATAGACTCCGAAACAGCGGAAAGTAAAGGCAATTTACTGCGGGATAACCTTCTGCCCAGTCAGTCATGTCGAGACATGATCGGCAAAAGCGTGTATGACGTATGGCACTGAACTGACTAAGAGAATATAATAGTTGGAAACATGATTAAGGTTTCTACTGGGCATAAATTGGGGGACCGGTTTTCTGTTGTCATGAAATAATAAACTGATCCTCCACTAATTACAGCTTAATAATATGATACTTCTCTTCTCCCTCTAGCTATGAACCAATTAAGAGGACAGATTGGGTTCTATAGCCTTGGCTGGCAAACAGTCTACCGCAGAAAGTAATGGCAACATATTGTAAGATAATCTTCTGTCCAGTCAGTCATGTCACTTTCGAGACATGATCGCCCAAGCGTGTATCACGTATGGCGCTTAACTAACTGTGTGAATATAATAGTTGGAAACATGATTAAGGTTTTTACTAAGCATAAAGTGGGGGACCGGTTTTCCCAATGTCATGAAGTAATAAACTGATCCCCCAGTAATTATTGTTTAATAATATGATACATCTCTTCCCCCTCTAGCTATGGGTCAAATATTAGGACAGATTGGGTTCTATAGCCTTGGATGGCATTCTGTCTACCGTAGAAAGCAATGGCAAACTACTGCAGGAAAATCTTCTGCCCAGTTAGTCATGTCTATTTCGAGACATGATAGCCCAAGCGTGTATCACGTATGGCACTTAGCTAACTGATCTAACACATAATAGCTATCTAACTGCATAAGTTCAATGCAGTTATTCTTTATCATTTTAATAATAATCATCTCTTGATAATCGCTGAGATGGTGTCGAGATTAGTTTGGCGGAGGTTTGTGCTCTTTAACTAATCTGTCGAGCCTTAATTCCAAAAAAATACCTGGTTAATGCCAGAAGTTCGAAACAACAACAACAATAAAAAAAAAAAAAGATTTTAATTTCTAAAGTAACTTGCATTGAAGAAGCCAATTTTTTCTCGAAAAGATCTGTAGCTCAAGAAACATGATTTGACATCTCAATTCAAACAGCTGACTTTCTGTAAGGTGATCCCCACCTCCAATTCATTTCTGTCACGCTTTCTTCTTGTCTCTATACGTTCCTCTTTTTATATCTCTCCCCCTCTTTCTGTTTTACTCTCAGGCGCTTAACAAGGACTGATTTCCTTCAGTCCGTAACAAATTCTCAGTGGTAAAATTGAAAAAAAAAATCAAATATCACTTGCAATTCAGGAACGAACTGTTCAGTTGATTTATCTTAATGCTAGAAACAAATACATTTATTTTAAACTATCAGTATAGCCCGACGTTGCTCCGGTATAATGAAAGCTTTAAAACTAATCTATGGTCCTGGAGATCACTCTTTGGACGTTGGCACGAAAGCCTAAAAAGCAATAATTGTTTCCAGTTAAAGCGAAACCGTAGACTGAAAGACAAATGAATTGATGTAGATCAAAATAGCCTTTAAATTCATGCTTCTATTCCTCTTCTTCATCCTCTCAAATTCTTTGGCCCACACAGGATTCTACACACACACTTTCTTTCTGTACATGACATCATCCCTGGTTCTGAGTTCAATCCTTGAATTTTTCATTCCTCATCAATTGACACCTTTCCATCTAAAACACAATCTACGGTTGATCGTACAGTTAACTTTGCAGAAAACCATATCAAGGGAAACAGCACTTGAGGCCATCGTCGACCTTTTCCCGTATCCCATCAATTCTGAACTGTTCTATTCTATTAAATGACCATTTCAACAGCGAGTTATATAGACACTAGCAGTGCCATTGGCGAGGTACCTGAAGAATGCAAGAAATCAATTTTTCAATTTAGGTTTTAAAGAGTTCATTATTGATTGTCACAAACCTATGAATACACAAAATAGATAGATAGATAGATAGATAGACAGATAGATTTGAAAAGAAAAACGTTAAGAAAGACACAGAAAAAAAGAATTAAAACATAATGAAAAGTACGAAAGTGGGGAGGAAGTATAGAATGTAAAAAAATAATGAAGATATTTAGATAGATAGATAGATAAACTTGGAAAGAGAAAAGCTAAGAAATGCAAAGAGACAGAAAGAATAAAAAAGAATGAAAAGAACGAAAGTGGGAAGGAACGATAGAATGGAAATGTATCAAATAATGAAGATTTTTAGATAGATAGATAAAGTTTACGCACCCATATATTTAAACCCATTCGCATATATATATATATATATATATATATATATATGTGTGTGTGTGTGTGTGTGTGCATGTGAATAGCAAAATTAGAGAATTAATGGGCGTTGAGTTTCGATCCTGTAAATCCCTTTTTCAGACTCATTAATTTCTATTGATGGAATCTGCATCATATAGAATTGAAGGAATTGTAGAAAAACTATCGATGACCAGTGCCTGGAAGCTGATCTCTCTTCTGACGTTGGTTTAACAGGTCACTCTGGGAAAAGAAGAGTCTGTTCCCATTAGATGACTAAAAAATCAAACTAGTTATGTCAGATTGTGACGTTACATCATGACGAAATATTATCACTGGAAACTTTCTTTTTTTAGCAATGACAAGGCGCCTACTCTACCCAAGTCGCTTCCCAAGCTGGATGTCCCACAGGGGAGGGGCAAAAAATCTCTACAAAAGGCTACACCTGCAACGGAGAAACCAGTGACAGATAAACCAGAGGCAGACAAGTCAGTGGCTAACAAACCAGTGGCAGATGAACCAACAGAGACACTGGAGAAGATGGAGGTGGAAACAACGCCCTCTTTGAAGCAAAGCAGGGAAGAAGAGGAAACTACAAAAAAAACCAAAGTGGTTCGAAAGAGGAGAAACACCGTAAATGTGAAAGACAAATAATATCTTACGTTCAAAAGGCAAGCAGCCTTCCCTCTTCTCCCCGAAAAATCCCATTGACCCTGGTTTCGCAGCTTGAAGGTCCACAAATGATAATGTGTGACAGACTGCGTATCGCTGCTTTCAGAAATTGTGTTCCAGACATTGGTTGTCTCTTCAGGAGGCTGTCCCTCACACTGCAAGACCGCCTATGCACTTACACAGGATTATGCTTTGTATCCGGTGGATAGGTCATCAAGTGTTTCGTTATAAACTGCTACCAACGGGCCAAACGGTCACTGGACACCTATACTCGCAGCAATTGAAACGTGTGCAACAGACATTGCGCCAGAAGGAGCCCGCACTGGTGAATCGCAAAGGTGTGCTTTTCCTCCATGACAACACCAGGGCGCATGTCGCGCGAGTGGTCAGGGATACGATACAGCAACTTGGGTGGGAGACTTTAGGCCATCCACCTTATTCACCTGACCCTGCGCCATCCGATTACCACCTCTTTCACTCCCTGGATAATCATCTTCGTGGGAAATCCTATCCTTCACCAATGAAGCAGACATTCGAAAATCTCTCACGGACTTCTTTGCGTCAACCCCCCCACCACCCGTGATCTACCGTGAGGGCATTGTACAGCTGAAGACACGTTGGTAGAAGATGCTGGATGCCGATGCCGATTACTTCGAAGACTAAATGTAAGTAAAACATACTGTGAAGCGTTTTTTTTTTCTTTAAAAACAGACAAAATGTTTTGGATACCTTGATATATATATATATATATATATATATATATATATATATATATATATATAATATTATTAAAAATGTGTAACGTAAGTATGTTATAAAATCCCTTAAAAGTATCTACGACACTTCTTGCATTATGTCAAGTGATGATGGTCCCTCACTTGGAAAAACAGAATATGTCAGTTTTACATAAATATTATTTATTTAAATTCATTGCTTGTTTTTAAATGAATATTATTCGCTCTACTTTGTATTTTGTATTAAGCAATTTTTATTAGCAGTTTTCTTTTGATACAGAATTTTATTCCATCCATCACAAACTTTTATATATATATATATATATATATATATATCCTAAAGTCATACGCAGACAGATCTGCTTCGCTGTCTTACAGCTCATCAGTACAGCTTAGACTCCGCTTGCTTCTTAACCAAGGATGGAAACCCGACCGAATTGGCGTCAATCAGCGATTCTACCTCTAGGCCACGAGAGCCCAGTAGAAGATTACAACAGATCGTGACAATAAATTCTATTAAAATAACTTTTTATAAAAATTAATTCTCAGGAAGGTTATGAAAAACCAACCACCCAAAGCGAACACGGCCAAGCGTGAAATGCCGTTGGAAATACATTAATTTGAGAAAATGAGATTTATTTTCTTATACCAGAACTGTTAGAAATATCGGTGATAAACTCGGAAAAAAGTCGTGTGACGAGTTTTGAATTATTCAACTTCAGCAGTCTAAATATCATGGTGATTTTGATGATCTCACAGTTCCTGGTCATAGATTTAATAACAGGATTGCGCCATATCAATAATATAAAAAGCGACAATTTAACCATTGCAACCTGTTTACGAAACAACTCTATCACTAATAAAATCATATCACAAAATCGTTTGCATTAACTTTTAAAACAATCTTATTTAATACAAAATGTTGAATTAGTTCAACATACTTTATTTCCGGGGATATTTTCCTGTCTCTTTTTATTTTGCTTAAATTGTAGAAGATATCTTTTTTGTATTGCGAGTCGCTTTGGAATTTCTACGTTTCAGGCGTCTGTTAGATGGGACTCTCAATGTCTCGCTCGAGGACTAAATCGGTTCGTATCAACAAAATTGTCCAGAATTCTAACATATCCGGAAGAATACATAGTATAGAATTTCTGCACTCAGCTTTTGCACAAGATGGCAAGTTTGGGACAGAAATAACTCATTTTCCATTTAAATTGCGCAATGAAGAAATGCAGTTTGTGTCGTTCAAAGCTTGTCATAAATTTAGGACAAAGCCACAATTAGAAAGAAACTGGTGAGGACTGAAATTTTGGTGAGTTATGATGATTGCGAGAATAGTTCTGTAGTCTATGGCAATGGATAAAATTATTATTGTGCATAGAATACTATTGCCATATATGGTCAGGCGCCCCTGCTGTTTATCTCCGGGTTCTCAACAGGCTTCAAAGGAGAATCTGTAATGGGATTGGTCCGGACCTGGCACCTAGACTCCAGTCCATTTCTCTTCTACAAATTATTTCATGGCTTCTGTTCCGACGAAATTAGGTCACTGGTAACCCCTCCTAAAGAATTTACTCTTGCAACCAGGTTGGCAACAAGGTCACATCCATTTACAGTTAGATCAACCAAATGCAGCCGACAATTCTACTCCAGCAGCTTTCTCGCACTTACAGCATGTGGAACTCCCCTCTGTGTACTTGCATTCCTGACGGCTACAACCTCCAGGAATTCAAATGCAATGCTAATTCCCATCTGTTATCCACTTGACACCAGCCCTGTCTACATCTTTCCGCGTATCTTGTTCTTTCTCTTCTCTATACCTTCGGCAGATACCTTCACACCTGTGTTCCAATCCTTCTCTTGCCCTTTCTCTGACACCCACTGTAACTGGTGGTTTCTCTTTATTCTCTCCCTGCCTTTTACACTATTACTAGCAGTATAACCCGGCGTTGCTCGGGTGTAATGAAAGCTTTAAAACTAATTCATGGTCCTGGAGCTCAGACCGTTTAGACGTTGGTAAGAAAGACTAAACAGCAATAGTTGTTTCCAGTCAAAGCGAAACCGTAGACTGAAAGAAAAATGAATGGATGTCAGTCAAATTTTGATTTTCTGGTATCGTTATCAAATACGTTTTTTCGTACTAAACTGAATTTTGAAGACTAAATAAGTCATCTGAGTAAATGGTATGATGGCTGAGACTAAGAACTACAATTATATCTACTTAGAGCCAAACCCGAGGCAAAAACTAAAATAAAAGGACTGAAAAAATACAGACATACAGGCAGATAAACACACACACACACACACAAACATCTTGCCCTTTATATATATATATATATATATATATATATATATATATATATATATATTCGATTTTCTGCACTATTGTAAAAACTGCAACCTTGAAACTTCTGAATATCGTTTCTTATGTCTTTGTCTATGAGTATATCAAATTTGGTTAAAATCGGAGCACTCCTTCTATAACCTGATTTATTTGATTATCGATTTTCGATATTTATCGGGGGTACCTCGACACGAAACCTAACTAAGAACACTCGCAGACGCTTATAGTACAACTGTGTAAATCTTCAAGAAAATCGGTTCAGCGGTTACGGAATCTATAGGTAACGGACACTCACACACACACACACGCACACACACGCTGACAAAGTTATATTTATAAATAAGTTTAGATACAACCCCTCTGCGAATCAGTGGCAGTACAGCGTTGCTTGGCGTGATATTATATGATTTTGGGTCACTGTGTCGGGGCAGTAATTTTTTCCCACCTGAAACCATCCTGCATATATACAAATCACCTATTCGTCCGTGTATGCAGTTCTGCTGCCATATATGGTCAGGTGCCCCGCTGTTCATCTCCGTGTGCTTGACAGGCTCCAAAGGAGATTCAGTAATGTGATACGTACCGACTTGGCGGCTCGACTACAGCCACTTTCCCACCGACGAAAAGTGGCTTCCCTTTGTCTGTTCTATATATACTTCCATGGCTTCTGTTCAAATGTGCTTGAATCACTGGTGTTTACTCGTGCAACCAGACTGGCAACTGGGTCCCAGCCATTCACAGTTAAATCAACCAAATGCAGACGACAATTCTATTTCTTAAGCTTCTTTTCCCGCACTTCCCGCTTCCTTATTCTTGCTTTCCTGATGGCTACATCCTCCAGGAATTTGAATGCAAGGTCAATTCTTGTCTCTTAATTACTTGACCCTACTTCTTTCCACACTGTCCTGTGGATCCTTTCCTTTCTTTCCACCTTCGCAACTGTCATCATACCTGTATTCCCATCCTTTTCTTGCTCCTTTCTAACTGGTTAGTCCTTTTCATTTTCCTCTAATCCTTTTTATTCTTATGTGCACTCCAATGGCCTTGCCGCCTTCCTCGGGATGATATGATTAAAAAAATTTAAATCATTAAATTAATGGATACTTTTCGATAATCGTCTCAGAAACTCGTGATGCATTTATTTTACAGGATTAATTTTTCATAATTATTTCCCCCAAGGAAGACATGAGCCCTGCTGGAGCACAGGGCGTTACAGTGAATAAAAAGCAAGTAGAGCTTCATGAAGAAATAATAGATAGATCGGAACCAATAGAAAGAAGATAGCGATTGATTTAAACTTTTAAAGATTTGAACTATCAGGGAAGTAATCAGATTTAGGGAGATCCACAAACGGTATGTGCACGTAAAGAAACACTTCGAGTAGGAGAGGAGATTATATTTAACTATTTCGAATGTAAGAGGGTGAGACCTAGATGCCAATCGAGTAACACGCGTAAATACATGTGGCCAAAACCAGAGAAATAGTTCGTCAGAGCGGTTACCATGAAAATACTTGTGGAAAAGCAGAGAGAAGCGACATCATGTCGTTGAGAAAATGACTCAAAGCAAGCTATTAAAACCCGATGGATTAAATTGTAGATCCTCCTTTGGATTTTGTCGTGAACTTCAAGATAAATAGCAATAGAACCCGACCAGATATGGCAACAGCATTCAATGCACCCTCAAAGGGTAGATTTATAGATGTGCAAGATAGATCCTGACAAGGACTACAAGATCAATAGCAGGAAAACCCGACCAGATATGGCAACATTATTCAAAACACAGACAAAGGGTAGATTTATAAATGTGCAAGATGTATTCTGGCAAGAACCCCAAGATGAATAGCAGGAATACCCGACCAGATATGGCAACAGTATTTAATGAACGGCAAAGGGTAGATTTATAAACGTGCAAGATGGATCATGCCGACAACTAGAAGATCAATAGAAGGAACACCCGACCAAATATGACAACAGTATTCAATGCGCGGACAGAGGATAGATCTATAAATGGGCAAGATGTATCCTGACGAGAACTACAAGATAAGTAGATGGTAGATATATAAATGTTTAAAATGAATTATGATGAGAAAAACTTTCTGGTTCTACAGAGTAATCCAACCTTCTTAGCAGTAGATTCAGCTATGTATTCAATATACTCATTCAATTTGAGACCATTTGAGAGGGTAACGCCAAGGAGCCTAAGTGTGTTGCTTTTTACGATATGAACGGCATTTATTCTGATGATAGGCAAGAAAGGTTTTCTACAGTGGCTACAAGAGGGCCGCTTCATTTTGAAGGCATTTAAATTTACGAGCCATTTCCTATTTCATTCAGTCACAGATTTTTGGGCTTTTTGAAGGGCAGCAGCCAGGATTACTTGGCAAGCATTGGCTGATTTCTAATTGAAATGGCTGTAAATGGTGTCATCTGCATAGATGCCTACTTGGGAACGGATTACATCAGGAAGATCATTGATGATCAACAATATTGATGAAGATCTAGATGTATTAAAAATAAGAATTAATATGAAAGTCGGTTCTCTGTGCAGGGCCCGGAATTTTTTCCCGCCTGAGTGAATCCTGCACTCATATAAATCTACCATCCGTCCGTGTATTGAATACTGCTGCCACATCTGGTCGAGTAACCCTGCTATTGTTCTCGGGGTTCTTGACAAAATACAACGGAGAATCTGTAATGTGATCGATACCGACTTAGCAGCCCGGCTGCAGTCACTTTCTCACGGGTGTGATGTGGCTTCCCTGTACCTCTTCTATAAATACTTTCACTGCTTCTGCTCCGATGAACTTAGTTCACTGGTGACCCCTAGGTATGAATTTGCAAGAGATTCTTGATTAGCAACTAGGTCCCATCCTTTTACAGTGAAACGGATAAAATGTAACCGCAATTTCTACTCTAACAGCTTCTTTTCTCGCAGTTCCCGCCTGTGGAATTCCCTTCCATATACTTGTTTCCCCGACAGCAACAATCCCCAGAAATTTAAATGTAAGGTCAATAGATATCTATCACACTAACTCGCATCCATTCCCTCAAACATTCTTCCCATCTACCCAACCCCCATTCTCGGTATCCTCATATGTCTACCACCCTCCTTCCGACATTTCCTATAACTAACCACACTTTCTCATCACTTTTCCCTATGTAACCCTCTGCGCAATAGTGGCCGTGGAATGCCTTGCTTGGGGTGAAATGCTTAAAAAATAAAACATATAATATGTGGAGTACTGTTGTCTTATTTACCCAAAACGCCATTTCCGGACAGGAGAGAGTTCAAAAGCCTCTCCGACTTGCTACTGATGAAGATTTTCCTATCACCAATCTCTCACGCACAGACAGGATGTGGCGATTCTATCACTGATCCATCCCTACTTCCATGGAAAGAGCTTAGACGATCTACGTTCTTTGGTTCTGTCAGATCTAATCTTCATGTCCAGGACAGGCCATTTCACATATTCCCCAAGAATACATACTAGCCAATTTTTTCTCTTTTTTAACTTTTTCGTCTCTTTGGGGCCAAATCCCAAAATGAAACTTCGCTCTGATTAGTTAGAAGAAACAACACATTTAAGTTTTATATCTCCCCACAATCATGCACAGCAAACCAAAGGTTTTTATTATTTAAATGTAAATCATCTGCACAACCAACCTCAACATTGCCTAATGAAGATAATCGTTTTCTTTTTTTTATGTTTTCTTGAAACATAGAAATTACTGTGCTGCAATGTACAATTTATTCATAACTATATAATTATATTAAACTCTATAATATTTACTATATTGAGCCTTGTTCATAATAAAATAAATGCCGAGGGCCTCGAAAAAATAAACGTTTGTGTCCTCTTTACCTGGAATTTTATTTTTCTATATAGATGTTTTACAAGCGACATATAATTAAGAACGACTTAACTTGAAACGATGTAACAAGAGGTATACCTGCATTTATTGCTCCGCTTTGAGGGATTCTCTTTTTAAGTCTGCTTAATTATTATTATTCTTAATGCAAGAAAGAGAGCTTATTGGGTTGAGTAATGAAATTTAAATTGTATTGAAGGCTCCTGCTATTAAAACTTTTGAAATTAATTTGGCTAGGTGTGCATCCTATCAGTTGAGTAATGTATAAAGAAACAAGACAATTTCGCTAAAAACAAAGAAAAGAGTACTGGATTGCAGTTTGATGTAATTTCTTCAATATGGTAGTGGATGCTAGAGAATATCATCGAAGATGAAGGAAAAACTTGCAACAACTGAAATGTGCTTCTACAGAAGGATGCGGCGGATATCATGGACCTAGCATGTGAGCAATGATGAGGTTTTGGAAAAGTTGGAAACGAAAAGGAAATCAATATTGAGCATCAGGAAGAGACAGTTAAATTTCCTGGGACATGCAATGAGGAAGGAGTGCTTGGAGAACCTGATACTAACATTCTAGATAGAAGGAAAAAAGAGACAGGAGAAAGCAGCGGATAACATATTTGAAGGACCTAATCAGGTGGATGACTGAACGAGGTTTGCGTGGAGTAACAGGAGAAAACGTGCTAAGAACCACCAGGGATAGGGACACGTGGAAAGCCATGATCGCCTACGTCCTGAAAGACAGGGCACATAGAAGAAAAAGAAGAAGAAGGTGCCCATATAAACAAACCTTACTTCTGTTAGGCTCTCTCTCACCGGCGCGACGTGGCTTCCCTATGTCTCTTCTTTAAATACTTTCACGGCTTCTGCTCCGACGAACCTAGATCACTGGTGCCTCCTAGGTTCGAATTTGCACAAGATACTAGATTAGTAACTAGATCCCACCCTTTTACAGTGAAACCGATAAAATGCAACCGCAACTTCTACTCCAACAGTTTCTTTTCTTGCACTTCCCGACTGTGGAATTATCTTCCGCATGACTGCTTCCCCGACGGCTACAATCTCCAGGAGTTTAAATGTAAGATCAATAGACACCTCCTAACAAACTAACTTCCATTCTTTCAAACACTCTTCCCACCCACCCAACTATCTATCTCCCCCCTTCTGACATTTCCTATATCTAACCACTCTTCCTATTTATCTCCCCCTATGTAGCCCCAAGCACAATAGTGGAAGTGGAATGCCTTGCTTGGGGTGAAATGATTTTTTTTAAAAAATTAAAAATCCAACTAGAATGTTTTTTTAAAATCTCTTTCCACGATTAAGGAGAAAGTAGATAATGTTGATGACTAACATTGGAATTGTGAGACTTTTCTATTCGCTTTGGTACGGTTTGCGTGCTTATATTATATATTATCTGAGCTGGTGCATAATTTCGAGAAGTGTATTATTGTGAAACAGCAAAATCATGCAAACTGGCTCGCAAAAGAAAAACGATATTTTGATAAATATTTGACTGTTGTCAAAGTTAAGAAAGCAAGCAAAATTTCTTCGTGTCAGGAAAATATTTGACTGTTTTGAAACCAGCGTCGCGAAAGTCAGATAATGTGGGTTTTAAAATGGGGTAAACAATATTTACCTTATTCGGACTACTGTCCTCATCTATGTTGCAATTTGTGCGTTGTTTCGGCTGTTGTACGCTCCGGCCTTCTTCAGGTGCTAGAAATTTCGAACCGAAAACTTTATCACAATCACTGGGATGTATCATTATCATCCCTTGCGTAGTAGTGCATCTTTTGGAAGTCATGATTTACCTCCCTCTGACACTGTAAATTACTTGTTCACCATTGTTGTAGCCTAGTATTGAATTCACAACTATTTGGATCAAGTCACAGGAACAGACCACTAGACAATGTGTACTTAAGTATATAGATGTTGGTTAGTTCCTGCGATTTGAGCCAAAGAGTTCTGAGATCAATACCAGGCTACAGCAGTGGTGAACAATTAATTGAAAATATCGTCATATTATCAGCGTGAAAAACGCAAGAGTATATATAAGAGAGAAGATCACAAGTTTTGGGACCCGTCATCGAATTGATAATCGCCGTTTCATCGAATGATATGCAACATATATCTCGTTTTGTTTGCACGTTAATATTTGACGACTTGCTATACAATACATTGATCGTTTTATCGAAATAAAAATCGTCTTCAACAAATTGATATACAATCCTTCTAACATAATATTTGTTTTATTTAAAGAAAAAATGCATCACTGCCTGGTTGTATCACACGTTGAGGACAATATTTAGTAACTTGAGAAATTTATTTTGCTAGGTTTTGCGTGTTTCTGTGAGTGCAACTGTTTTAATTAAGGACGAACATGACTTACACTACCGGCCATAATTATTAGGCCACCCCAGTGTTCAGAAAATGGTACTGTTGTTAATACTGCACTGTAACATGTCCATCAAATAAATTTATAAATATTTAAAAATTACCTATTCTTGTGGATTCCGGTTAGGAAACCACAGAAAAACAGATATGGAGATAGAAAATGTTAGATATATTGAACAAGAAATACAAACTGAAACACAGGTTAGTCAAATCAGGAATACTATTAGTAGAAATCAATATATACAGTCTTGCAGTGAAATAGTATGTCCGTTAATGAGTCTATATCCAAACAACTCCAACTTACTCTGCACCAACTTACTGACCAACTTGGGGTGATTTGACTTTGGGTGGATGCATAATGGGTATTCATTGGGTTTTATGTATGGTCAAATCACCCTCATTATAATCAAACATATACCCTCCTCCATAGAATAAATAATTAGTAAAAACTCTTCCAGTGAAGAAATATTTAACACACACAAAAGTCTTTATAATAAGTCCCTAAAAAAGTGGCTACAAAAACCAAGACAAAACTCAAGTACATAGCAATATATAACCAAAACAGGCAAAATAGAAATAGAAAAATTATTTGGTAAACACTTCCTTTCAAACAAATGGTAAACACCAAGTTAGGGCAGAAGTTCCTCAATTTAATTAAAAAAACACTTCCCAACCAAAAACCCTCTAATTGAATTTTTTAACAAAAATACACTTAAACTAAGTTATATTTGCAGAAACAACCTAGAAAAAATAACAAAAAATCATAACAAATATATCCTAAATCAACACGTAGATCAAAATAAAATTAACTACCAAAATAATAAAGATGACAACAGTAAAAACCTATGTAATTGTAGAAAACACAACAATTGCCCACTACAGAATAAATGTAAAATAAACTCAATAATCTACCAATACAACATAACATCAAATGACAATCCCACTATAAAAATAGTGTATATCGGATCTACTAAGAACACTTTTAAGCATCGCTGATACATGCACTTAACTTTATTCAAAAACAACTTATAACGAAAACAAACATCCCTTTCTGCATATTTTTGGAAATTAAAAGACTCAAAACAGAAACCCAAAGTAAAATGGAAAATCCTAGAAAAAACTAAAACCTGCAACTCGCTTAACGACA
This sequence comes from Ascarosepion bandense, assembly GCA_037127315.1. NCBI lineage: Eukaryota > Metazoa > Mollusca > Cephalopoda > Sepiida > Sepiidae > Ascarosepion > Ascarosepion bandense. The sequence goes on along the minus strand of JBBBDQ010001283.1, from coordinate 2,013,030 downwards.
TCTGACATTTATGCTTAAGTGAAAAGCTACACATTCTTCAGTACCCCAACAATAGCGAACTATTGAACCGTAGAGGTGAATTAACAGTATTATGTAAACATCGCAAATAATTCTCGTTAAAATTTAAATAACCAAAAATACCTCATCCACACAAAACAATCCCCCCAAAAAGTAACAAATACACATAATCAATCGTCAAAATAAAAAGAACAAATAACGTATAAATAAAAGAAAATAAATAAAAGAAAATAAATCTCACACAACATTAACAGCAATTCCGTCCACCTATAAATAGTAGTAAAATAAAACTATCTACACTTCCTTAAAAAATCATATATCCCAATATAAGAATTACTTAAACTAAACGAAAAAGTGACCTGTCCAAAACTAAGCTACCAAACACCTTTCTTCTAACCCAAAGCTGTATATCTATGACTAAAAACTGACGACTAGATCATACTAAACTCGTAACCCACATTCACTTACATCATTTTCATTAACAGCGGCGCCACTCCAATCACACATAGATAGCAAAAAAATAAACAAAAAATGTCTACCCTTCCTAAAAAAAAAACAAAACATAAATTCCAATTTAAGAAGTACCCAGACAAAATAAATAAGGAACCTGTCTTAAACTAAGCTACCTCTCCTAACCCAAGCAAACATGCACTCAAGTATCATATCACGATAAATAAACCGTTTTCACCATTTAATTTTCATTCTAACTTATCACTCGATGAGAAGCGCACGTACAAGATTCGAAACACGAAAAGTTTGTGTAATGATAGTATAAATTTATAAACCATTGTAACAAACATTACAATATAATGCTCTACTCTGTATCGAGCACTCTTTATAAAAGTAAATGCATGAACAGTAGGTAAAGAAACCTACGTGTTCTACAACTTTGTTACAACATATATATATATATATATATATATATATATATATATACTACCAGCCATAATTATTAGGCCACCCCAGTTTTATAAAGAAAATGATGTATTTAAAATTATTTTAGTATTTATTGCCAAGTGAATAATTGCAAATGAAAATAATATCGTTCTTTTGTTCGTACTGAACAATATCATTTGCATCAAATTAATTGATAAATATTTAATAATTATCTATATTGCAGCTTCATCAATGAAGAAATAAAAAAATTAGCTTGATTCGGACAAGTTCATCTTTGCTTTCTTGCCTTGTAAAATTTTGCAAAATAATAACAAAAGACCCATTCTATTTTCATTTGGCAATAAATACTAAAATTAATATGAAATACATCTTTTTTTAAAAACTGGGGTGTCCTAATAATTATGTCCGGTAGTGTATGTGTAAATATATATATATATATATATATATATATATATATATATATATACACTACCAGCTATAATTATTATGTCATCCTAGTGTTTTAAAAAAATATGTATTTCTTACTATTTTTTAGTATTTATTGCCAAGTAAATAATTGTAAATGAAAACAGCATGGCTCTCTTGTTAATACTTTCTAATAGCATATGCAACAAATGAATCTATAAATATTTAATAATTACCTATATTGCAGTTTCATCACTGAAAGAATAGAAAAAAAAATTAAGGTGATTCGGACGAGTTCATTTTTGCTTATTTGCCTTGTAAAATTTTTCAAAGTAATAATCACAAAAGAACCATTCTGTTTTCATTTAGAATTATCCACTTGGCATTAAATACTAAAAATAGTGCGAAATACATCATTTCTTTTAAAAAAATGGGATGGCCTAAAAATTATGGCCGGTAGTGTAATTTGTGATCTCATCTTTGCTACGATTGAGGAAGAAAATGACTGCCACGTTTGAGTAAATTTCGATTTTGAGCTCGGTTTGATACGCCTTCTAAGACTTATTTCTTCTTTTATGTGCCGTTTCATTTCAGGAAACAAAAATATACTTCATTAGAAACCAAAAAATTAAATTATAGCGGGTTGCTTATTGTTTTTTTCTAGTTGTAGTAGGATTCCGTTCTAGAGAAGGGTAGTATTATATTGTGCAGATTAACGGAATTTGGCCTTGTGGAAGGTAGCCCACTATAAGTCATAAAATGATTATAAAATCAAGAAAAGCAATTTGAGCTGAAAATAACATTTATATATATATATACATATATACATTTATATATATATACATATCAATTAATGTTTTTACAAATAAAGTAATATTTGAATATAAAGGTCTAACGGTCTCTAACGGTCTCATGGCAAATAATGAGCTGAAAGAGATAAAAGGCTTAGGAGTTCGAGGCGTCTTGTAGATAAGGAATGTTCATTTTGAAGTTGCCACTTCTTGGGTCCATAAGTCAGTAAGTTGGTTTGTGAGGAAACAGTCTTTGAAGTAGTCGCTCCTGAAGTCAGTAAGTACTTTTGAGACAAGGAAGAAGTGATGATAGGTGAAGGGAGGCGAATGTAGTAGCCGCTTGACTTAAGTCAAAGGGATATTGATTGCATTCTTCTCCTTGGTCTCTGCGTCAGTCTGTCTGACGATGCTTTGTGTCTCCGCTTTTTATATCTGCTTTTTGGATCAAAAGTAGCTCGTTTGAGATTTTCATACTTGTATTTGATTCTGGGCTTCCCATTGGCTGGTAAATAAAATTCGCGTAGGCTCGGGAAATGGAAATTTCATATTTGTTTAATTTTTATTTTTCAACCGGAACATCTGCGCGAATACACCTGCGCAGAGACGATTTTAGTTTATTTGCTTTCCGGCCGCTACAGAGCAAACATCCGGTCCCTCGCTTTTGCTCGGTCGGTATCACCACACCATCATATGTTATGTTTATCTATAAGTCTTTATATTGCGGGCAATCCCATTACAGATAAAAACGTGATTTGAAGCAACAGTAGTCTGATTTTACTGAAGGATATTGAGCCAAATATGTTAACAACGATGAGTTGCGGAGAAAATGAAAACAAAAACGAAAGTTGTACCTTAAATCCTGAAGAAACAGTTAAAATTTCTCGGTCAAGTAATGAGGAAAGAGGCCTTAGAGAATCTAATACTGACAGGGTCTTTAGAAGGAAAGAGGACTAGCGGAAAACAGCGCGTGACATATTTGATGAGCTTAAGCAAATGGATGGCAAAGCAGAGTTAAAAAGAAATAACAAGAAAAAATATATTAAGACCTACAATTTCTATGGCACATAATGAGAAAAAGGGCTTAGAAATTTCAATGCTCACAAGACCGATCGAAAGAAAGCGGGACAGATGTAAGAAATGCAAAGCTTACTTAGAGAGCTTGAGTAAACGGATGATGAAACAAGTTCTGGGTCTTTTTTTATAATCATATCGTCCCAAGCAAGGCATTTTACTGCCAGTTTTTCAGGGGGTTACATAGGAGGAAAATTATGAGAAAGAGTGACTGATTATAGAGAGTGTCAGGAAGTGGGTAAGAGAGGGATGACTGTGGCGATAAAGTGAGGGATCAGTTTATATATTGATTGCAATGTAGAATTCATCCCCCATTATAATAGTATAGGAATTTTTTTTTTAATCATATCGCCCCAAGCAAGGCATTTTACTGCCACTATTATGCAGGGGGTTAGATAGGAGGACATTTATGAGAAAGAATAACAGGTTATAGGGGGTGTCAGGAAAAGGATAAGCGAAGGATGAGAATACTGATGAGAGTGGAGTGGACAGAAAAAGGAGCATGAGAGAGAAGATGCAGGTTAGTAAGATAAGAGATGACTATTGACTTTACATTTAAATTCTTATAACCATATCGCCTCAAGCAAAGCATTTTAATGCCACTGTTTTGCAGGGGGTTACATAGGAGGAAAATTATGAGAAAAAGTTACAGGTTATAGAGAGTGTCAGGAAGTGGGCAAGAGAAGGATGAGAATGATGAAAGTGGAGTGGACTTAGAAAGGAATATCAGAGAGAGGATGCAGGTTAGTGAGATAAGAGATGACTATTGAATTTACAATTTAAATTCTTGGAGATTGTAGCTGTCGGGAAAGCAAGTAAATGGAAGCGATTTTCTTATAATCGTATAAGCAGTTATTTTACTGCCACTGTTTTGCAGGGGTTACATAAGAGGAAGATTATGAGAAATAGTGACAGGTTATAGGGGGTGCCAGGAAGTAAGTAAGAGTAGGAAAAGAATAACTGTAAAAAGATTAATTAGAAAAGAGTGAGGAGTACAAACTAGTTAGAAAGGAACAATAGAAAGCTGAGAAAGCAGGCGCGATGAGAGATATATAGGTGGGGAGAACTGGAAGGTTATACGGGGGTGGGGAGAGAGCTAGAGTCCAGTGGTTAGTAGATGAGTATTGACTTTGCATTTAAATTTCTGGAGGTTGTAGCCGTCAGGAAATCAAGAATACGGGAGCGAGTTCCACAGGCGGGAAGTGCGAGAGAAGAAGCTGCAGGAGTAGTATTGTCGTCTGCATTTGGCTAACCTGACTGTGAATGGGTGGGACCCAGTTGCCAGTTTGGTTCCACGAGTAAACACCTGTTGAGGAGGCATCAGTGACTTAAGTTCGTCTGAGCAGAAGCCATGAAAGTATTTATAGAACAGACAAAGGGAGGCCACATTTGGACGATGGGGAAATGGCTGCAGGCGAGCCGCCAGATCAGTACCTATCACATTACAGACTATCCTTTGGAGCCTGTCAAGAACACTGGACAGAGAAAGAGCATGAGTGAGAGGATGCAGGTTAGTGAGATAGGAGATGACTATTGATTTTACATTTAATTTCTTTGAGATTGTAGCTGTCTGGAAAGCAATAATTGGAAGGGAATTCCACAGGCGGGAAGTGAGAGAAAAGAAGATGCTGGAGTAGAATTTGTGTTTACATTTTCTTGGTTTCACACTAAAATTCTGGGCCTAGTTGTTAATCTTGTGGCTCGAGTAAATTCATATATAGGAAGCAGCAGTGAGCTAAGTTCATCGGAGCACAATATAATATGCATATATCTATATATATATATTATATTTCTCTAATAGAATGAGTAAGTATATTAGGTGCTAGGAAGGACAGGAAATCGTAGAGAGCCATGATCACTTATGTCTTGAGACACGGCACAGAAAGTAGAAGAATGTATGTGTGTAGACCAGAATGAATAAAACGAAAAATATATTACGTATTATGTCAAAAGAATGTATATAGTTGTCTCAATACCAATTTTCAGTTGATATTGGATTAGAGTATTCTTAAATTGTTACTCGACATGTTAAAGTCAGCATATTTCACCACTGGGTATCTGTCAGGGGGAGGGTTCCCCATTATTTCGTAATGACTATAATTAGCTGACCTCAACCAAGCTGGTATCAGGTTTCTTCTTCAAACATCCGCCCTTATACACAAAGTATTCTATAAAGATTCTAAATGGCCCTTTAGGTCTCAAACGAAACGGTCGCAATTCAAGACTTTTGGTTATTACGCCAAATAATAGAACAATTCAGTCGTTCAAATAACTAGGCACAGTTGATTATTGGTGGACTTCGTGATCGTCAGCAACGAAATATAAATAGTAATAATATCAAATCAATAATCTCCAAACAGAAGACTAGTAAACAAAATATTTCTCGTATGTGACATTTTGTTTGGCAAAAAATTGATTTGCATAAATCTGCCCAAGACAACAATGTCGTGTAAAGAATATTTTTGCAAATTTCAGAACAAGTGATACACTAGACCCGATAGAAAATTTCATCTAAGTTATAAGAATATGTATATATCGAGTGGGCCCTTACCATCAAAAAATGACAACAAAATATTTATATAGATATGCTGTCTAAAATTAAATATATATAAGTATAATCCGAACCCCTGAGCATGACATTAAGAAAATATATCACAGCCTGATTGAGCACTCTGGAAGAATGTTAGACTTTGAAAAACAGTAGCTACTCTAGCATCTAGGCATCGTTCATTTCGTAATGAATTAGAACTCTCTTGGCTACTGGCGTGTTTACATGGTATATCACACGATAAAAGTCTGCCTTCTTCTACCAAACACCCATTCGTGTTTCAATCCTGGCTAAAAGCAATTCGATGTCTAACCGTACTGATGGGCTGTGATGTAGCGAAACAGAACTGTCTGCGAATGATTATGTATATATACAAACTAATGCACAACGTTTTTATTATAATAGAGAGGATATATATGTATTTTTTTCGCGACTTGACAACATGATTATTGCTAAAAAATCGAATAAAGCACTATTAAAGAGAAAACACGCGGCGAGATCTTTTTTTTTTTTTTTTTTTTAATCATCTCACCCCAAGCAAGACATTCCACTGCCACTATTGCGCATGGGGCTACATAGGGGAAGGTAAAGAGAAGGAGTGGATAGACATAGGGAATGTCAGGAGAAAGGTGATAGATGATTAAGGATAGCGAGGATGAGTGTCGGGCAGATGGGAAGAGTGCTTGATAGAATGGGAGCAGGTTAGTGTGTTAGGAGGTGTCTATTGACCTTACATTTAAACTCCTGGAGATTGTAGCCGTCGGGGAAGCAATCGTTTGGAAGAGAATTCCACAGTCGGGAAGTGCGAGGAAAGAAACTGTTGGAGTAGAAGTTACGGCTGCATTTTATCGGTTAAATTTGTAACTCGTAGTAGTTTAACAATTGATACTAATGAGAATGAACTGAGCCGACGCTGCCTTGGTATTGTCTCTCTAATGAACTGAGCCGTCGCTGGGTTGCCATTGTCTCTCTTTCCATGAGAGAGACAGGATCGAAATATATGCATCTTAAAATGCAACAAAAAAAAGATGTGGGGTCTGCAACATAATAATAGAAGGAAACCAGTTCAAATTCGAAAACACATCGACATTCGAAATAAAAACAATTCTGAGCTGCAACATTAATCGATGCTCTAAAATGCGATAAATACATCAAAATATACGTGGGAGCGACACAAGGCCTGAATAAAAGAATAGCCCTCCACAGAATTAACATTACAAGCCAATAAGAGGAAATTATACGTTTTACAACATTTACCCGAATGTAGCGTAGATAAATTCAGAGTAATGCCTATCTACCAAAATGCAGATTATGACACGCTCAGGATCCAATAAGAAATACAAGCCTACCCTCAACAAGACAACATGAAAAACCTAAGACACATACAGACACACTAAATTCAAACGCGCTAGAAAAAATAGTATCCCAAAAGAGAACTAGCTGACTCGTAAAAGAGAATTCGATAAAAATCTCTGATAAGATTTTGAACTATAAACACAAAATCAAATTTCGCAAGTCAGTGTGAAAATTATTTGGCCATCGGAAGGTGACTGACTTCCGAAAGGAAAGAGATGTATTATGCGAGTGTAAAAAAAAACAAAAAACAACAAACACACACGCACACGAACTTTCTGATCTGCTCACTATCTATATACATTATTTTGGCCATGAAAAAACAAATGGATCTCGATATGTAATGTCACGTATTTATTCGCCTGAAGTGAGTCAACTTTAGACTCGAAACACGTGTAACAACACAAATACCATTATGGACACTTAATATATCATACAAAAAACGAGTAATATTAATAACAAGAAATCTAGACTTTAAACAATACGTTGACGGTTTCTCGCATTTTATATATATATATATATATATATATATAAACGAGATTATAATTATACTCGTCTCGAAAAACTTCCTCGAAAATTATCGAATGAAGGATAAGATGGTTGTAAAAAAGAAAGAGCTTAGGGCATGAAAGTCAGTAAAAAGTGTTCGGTCCGAAATCAGCACGAAGCCCCAAAAAAAAAAAAAACCCGACACGAATAATCATCTAAGAGAAAGCGCTCAATAGAAAGGTAGAACGAACAAAATAGTACCTAATGAGCCAGACGAACCTACCTAGGTTTCATCTAAACGGATCGTTAGGGAAAGCTAGCTAGCTTTCCCTGACGATCCGTTTGCGTAAAACCCAGGTAGATTCGTCTGGCTCATTAGGTGATATATATATATATATATATATATATATATATATATATCCGCAGACAGATCTGTTTCGCTGTGTCAGAGCTCATCAGTACGGTTAGACATGCCGTACTAATTCTTTGAGCCAGGATTGAAACCGACCGAATTGACATCAGCTAGCGATTCTACCTCTGAGCTATGAGCACTTGTTAGGGGTAGGCAGACTTTAGCGTGTAATATACAATGTAAACACACGCCAGTAGGCGAGAGTGTTCAAATTCATTACTGAATGAACTATGCGTAGATGCTATATTAGCTACTGTTTTTTTTTAAATTCACCATTCCTCTGTGACACCTGGCCCCCGACAAGCTCGCTTTCCTTATTTCGGAACCTGTTGTGATGATGGTGACCGGAAACTGAGTGGGTTGATGCTGTCGAAACGGCACCAATTATGACGACGCTCTCGGGTCGCTGATCGTGATGATGGCCTCGTCACAATCTTCAAGACGTCTATTACAACAGTGAACTTTCTGCCCACGGTGTGTTCTTTGTTCTCACGAAAAGTCACGTTGAAAACCCGGTAGCCGTCTCTCAAGCACCTCAAACCAGACAGGATACTCATGCACACGTGTGTTGAAAAAAATTCAATTCGACACCAAAAATAAAATAAAATAAAATAAAATAAATAAATAAATGTATAAGTTTCGAAGATGCCTGGATGAGTTACAAAAGAAAGTCTTTATAAAAGCAGAATATACAATCGCCGAATTTCAAAGATTAAAACTGAGAGGATTTGTCAAGCAATCAGAGCTTTCAAATTTCCCAAATAAAAAAGTCTTTTCATAACAGTGCGAAGTTTCGTTAAAAATAATCAGAGCTTTCAATTCCCCAAAATAAAAACACATCTTTTCCCAGCTCTCTACCGAAATTTTACGGAAGCGGCCGAACTGGGAGTGACGTGGCGGCGGGCGGTGAGGTTGTTTGGTGGTGTCGCTCGACAGCTCTGAAGATCTCCCAAATTCTCTCAAAATCTCTCCAATTCTGATTTTATCTCACTTGGTCTCGATTTTTTTATAGTGCTCCCCAATTCTCTTGAGGAATGGCCAGAGTATCTATGCGTCTCAAAACTTTGACCAATATTTTGTAGAGTCATAAGGAAACAGCCATTTGAATTAATTATCAATTATTTTATCATAGTAATTCTTCGATTACCATTTCTTCGATATTTTGAGCTTCAATTATCCGTTGATGAACTGAAAGGAAAAACTAAATTCGTGCGCAGAGGTCTCAATTATCCGAACTAAACACATTATATTTCATCACTGACAATTGTTTAGAGAATTTAGAAAACTACACTTAAATTTCAATTTCAAACATGGAAGCAAATGTTAATATTGGTTGAGCTTTCAGCCGAAAACTTCCTATAGAAATACAGCTATTTTAAATGGAAGTTAGCTTCGGGAGTCAGTGGCAGAAAACCAGGAAACCAGCTGAAAATAACGAAACCAGCCGAAAATAACGAGACCAGACGAAAATAACGAGACCAACCGAAAACAAGAAAAAAAAAAAAAAAGACCAGATGAAAATAACTAAGTTGAGAATTGCAAAGACCAGTCGAAAACTGGGAGAAGGCCAAAATTAACGAGACCAGCTGAAAATAATGGGGGACCAGACGAATATTACGAGAACAGCCGAAAATCGCAAGATCAGCAGAAAACGAGATCAGCCGAAAATAACGAAGCCTACCGAAAATGACCAGACCAATCGAAAATCCTAAAGACCAGCCAAATATCGCAAGGCCAACATAAAACTGCAAACACAAGTAAAAAATCGCCAGACCAGCCTAAAATCACGAGACCAGCTTAAAATTTCAAAAAAAAAAATCCATATACATTTTCTCAGTCGATAGAATTTCCTGCAACGTAAAAAAACAATAAAAAGTATTTTGCATGTCTTTGATGAAATATTTGGCGTTATTTATTTTTGAAGTAGTCTTTATAACTGTAGATGTATATTCAAATCCTCAGATTGCTTATTCAACAAGACGATCAAAAATAAATAAGAATATAATTTAGACAATTAACCCTGCTAACCCTGAATGAGCACTTTATAACGTAAAGAAACTAGAAATAAATTATTATACATATATTTAAATAGCATTTACTGAAATAATCGGTTTGGATGTGCGTTGTGGTGCAGTGGATATCATCGATTCAAAACGACAAATCGAGGAGCCGAGTTCGTATTCCAGTTGAATTCGTTGTACGAACTAATACCCTTAGGAAAGATATTAATCCGACTCTTCTTTCCAGTTATAGGTTAAATAATAGGAGAGCTTGGATTCTATAGCCTTGGCTGGCAACCAGTCTACCGCAGAAAGTAATAGCAACCTACTGCGGGATAATCTTCTGCTCAGTCAGTCATGTTTCTTTAGGGACATGACCTCCCAATGCTGTATAACGTATGGCACTTAACTGACTGACAATTTATATTTGGTCGGTGATTAAAGACGTTTAATTATCATTATTATGCAACACCTAATGGCAATTGATATCGCCAGACAATCTTGCTAACTATTACAGTAAATCGAGGTGCTTAACTCTTAAATATAGACTCAATTTGAATCCTCAGAATTGCTTATTCAACAGATCGGGTCAGAAATGAATTAAAATATAATTTAGATCATTACATCCACTGCAATGACAAGAAAATGAACACACATTGTAACGTGCGGAGATAAATTATGATAAACATATTTTAACTGCACTTACCAAAATAATCTGTTTGGTACAGTTTATATTTGGTTGGGGATTAAAGACATTTAAGTATTACTATTATGCAAAACATAATAAGTGGAATGACCACGTCGAATCCATTGCTAAATCCGCAGCTATGAAAGTCGACTCTCTGTGCAGGGCCCGAAAATTCCTTCCGCCTAAATCTATCCTGCACTTATATAAATCCACCGTCCGCCAGCGTATTGAGTACTGCTGCCACATCTGGTCGGGTGCCCCTTCTATTCTCCTCGGGGTTCTTGACAAAATACAGCGAAGTGTCTGTAATGTGATTGATACCGACTTGGCTGACCGCCTACAGTATCTCTCTCACCAGCGTGACGTGGCTTCCCTGTGCCTCTTCTATAAATACTTTCATGGATTCTGCTCTGACAAAATTAAATCACTGGTGTCCCCTAGATGTGAATTTGCACGAGATACTAGATTGTCAACTAGGTCCTACCCTTTTGCAGTGAAACCGATGAAATGTAACCGCAATTTCTACTCCAACATCTTCTTTCCTCTCACTTCCCGCCTGTGGAATTCCCTACCGCATGCTTGCTTCCCCGACGGCTACAACCTCCAGGAGTTTAAATGTAAGGTCAATAGACACCGCCTAACACACTAACTCACACCCACGCTCTCCAACTCTCTCCCTATGTACGTCCTAAGTCATCTACTAACCTCCTTCTGACATTTCCCATACCCAATCGCTCTATGTAACCCCCTGCGCTATAGTGGCAGTGGAATGCCTTGACACGATTTTTAAAAAATCTCGTCAGACAATCTTGCTATTACATCAAATTGAAGTGCTAAACTCTTAAATATAGATTCACTAGCAGTATAGCCCGGCGTTGCTCGGGTGTATTCAAAGCTTTAAAACTAATCCATGGTAATGGAGCTAAGACTCTTTGGACGTTGCCACGAAAGACTAAAAAGCAATAGTTGTTTCCAGTTAAAGCGAAATCGTAGACAGAAAGAAAAATGAATGGATGTAAGTCAAACTTTGATTTCCTTGTATCGATATCAAATAAGTTTTTTTCGTCGTAAACTGAATTTTGAAGGCTAAATAAGTTCTCGGAGTAAATGATATCATGGCTTAGACTAAGAACTACAATTATACCTACTTAGAGCCAAACCCGAGGCAAAAACTAAAATAAAAGAGCTGAAAAAATGCCTTATATATATATATATATATATATATATATATATATATGTTATCGATTTTCTTCACTATTGTAAAAATTGCAACTTTGAAACTTCTGAATATCGTTTCTTATGTCTTTGTCTATGAGTATATCAAATTTGTTTAAAATCGGACCACTCCTTCTATAACTCGATTTTTTCGATTATCGATTTTCGAAATTTATTGGGGGTACCTCGACACAAAACCTAGCTAAGAACACTCGCAGACAATTATAGTACAACTGTGTAAATTTTCAAGAAAATCGGTTCAGCTGTTTCGGAGTCTATAGGTAACGGACACATACACACACACAGACACACGCACACACAGAGAAAGTTCCATTTATAAATAAGATTAGATATTTAAAACCAATCTAACCAATATGACAATTCTAAACACTTTATTGACGATTAGAACTCTATTGCTCAGAGAAATTGATGGGATCATTATATCATCAGATTACACTTTTCTTTTTAGATCTCTTGAACACTGTAATGGGCCCTACCCTTTTTAGACTATAATAAACTCTTCTTATTACCATGAATACCGGGAGAATATACCTCTCGGAGTGGAGTTGATTTTAGTTGGGTTGGCAATCAGACTGACGTGTAACACTATTGTATTTATTTTTCGTTTAATATATATATGTTTCACTAATTCCCGAGTTCGAGTTTTCTTCCAGACCTGTTCTGGGTCCACAACAAACACCCATAACAGAAGGGTCATAAAAGTGAAAGACACGATTTGGAATCTAGTCTATGGCTACTAATTTAATTCCGATCTAAACTTAAAGTATTGAGGGAAATGCAATTTGTACATTTATATTTTCAAGGTGATCTCAATTGGAGAACACAATCTGTCCTGTTACTTAACCCATAAATGGAAGGAATAGACGGATTAATACCTTTCTCAAGGATATTTGCGCGTAAGTGAAGGTAATGGATTCAGCTGGAATTCGAACTCGGCTCCCCGATTTCTCGTTCCAAGCCGATATCAAATGCACCACAACGCACATCCTATATTGTCATATTTTAACAAAGGAGATCTCTCACTCTCTACGTCGGCTCGATGCAGAATGAACTAAAGATCGATCACTACAATGTTTACCTATTCAAATCTCGAGTTGAGCATCAGCTTGAACACATATCCGCATAAAATGTGCCACATGCTCTGTAATCCGCTTTCTTCAGTGTTCCTCGGGTCTTGCACAGGATGGCCCTCACTGAAAAGAAAACGTAGTATTATCATTTTGTGGATGTTTTGGTCTTGGGTATTACCGTAAATTACATCAAGTCCTCTGATTGGGAGGTTGTGAGGAGCATGGAACCACCTCTCAATTGCTGTTGTTCCCAGGTTCATCCTGACCCGGAGTGGTATCACCTGTTAGGGTCCCAGCTATGGATAAATAGTTAACCCCCAAACTGAGTTCAAAATGCTATGAATGTATTTACCAACAAAACTTTTTTCAAGGAAAAATATTACCAACAAAACGTTTAGAAGGAAAAATGTTACCAACAAAAATACGTGAAGGAAAAAAAATATTACCAGCAATACATCTGACTCTCAACGAAAATCACTTTACAAAAATATATATTCTATTCATACAAATCTATTGCAAAAATGTGGTCGGCATTAAATAACCCATTAAAGTTGCTATGCCGTAAAACAAAACAAACCAAACCAAACGTAGCTGTTTAAACGCAGCATATATAGTTAAGGATAGGCGTAACTTTTTCTGATATCACTCTTTTTTATATCATCCTTTTTCATGAAAGCGCGTAAAAGAGGTCTTAAGTTGCGTACAGATATCTCTGTTGAATTTAATCGCATCCTGATTTTCTACGCTAGCAGCAGATCAACTTGGAATGTCTATAGAGAGGCCTCTCTCATCTGTCTTTGGGCACTTCGACGTGGTGTAAAAGCTAGAAATCTTGACACGTTAACACAATTACGACTGGGTAGTGGGCGAATGTGGTCTTGCAAGTTACTAAAAAAAGAAAATATCTATTTTGTATAATATTTAGGACACATAACGGTTGACCTTCAACTTAAAATGTTTAAATTGTAGCAATCAGAGAAGAATTTTCTCTGGAATGTGCCCACAATGTAACACATCTCGGGTAGAAGCTGTCTTAGTTCACGTTCCTCCTTACCAATGGGACACAAAAGAATAAGGATAGTTTGAACTAAAGATGGATCACTACAATGTTTACCTGTTCAAATCTCGGGTTGAACGTCATTTTCCACACCTATACACATAAAATGTGGCACATACTCTGTAAACCTCTATCATCATGGATCCTCGGGCCTTGGACAGGATGGCGCTCACTGTAAAGAAAACGTAGTATTATCTGTGCGTAGCTGTTTAAACGCAACATATATAGTTAAAGATAGGCGTAACTTTTTCTAATATCCATCTTTTTTTATATCATCAATTTTGTGATGAACGCGCTTCAGTACAAACGTAAAAGAGGTCGTAAGTTGCGTACAGATATCTCTGTCGAATTTAATCGCATCCTGATTTTCTACGCTAGCAGCAGATCAACTTGGTATGTCTATAGAGGAGCCTCTTTCATCTGTCTTTGGGCACTTCGACGTGGTGGAAAAAGCTAGTAAGCTTGTCTTGTTAACTCAATTAGGACTGTGTAGTCGGCGAATGAGATCTTGCAAGTTACCAATTTTAATTAATATTTAAGATATATGACGACTGACCTTAAACTTCAAATGTTTAAATTATAGTAATCAGAGAAGAATTTTCTCTGAAATCTGTCCACCATATAACATATCTCGGGTAGGTTCTGTCTTAGTTCATCTTCCTCCTTACAAATAGGATACAAATGAATAAGGATAATTTGATATCGTGCATTGTCATGGCTGGGGCTAGCTGTGAAAACTTGAATTAGTGAAAATAATATTTCTCTTTTAAGCATTTACAACGAGCATAACGATATATTAAAGAAAGAATACTAACCTTAGGTCTGTGTGAAAGATGTTGAGGATGTGAGCAATGGTGAGGCTTTGGAGAGGATGAAAACGAAAAGGAAATTAATACTGATCATCAGGAAGAGACAGCTAAAGTTGCTGTGACATGCAATGAGGAAGGAGGGCTTGAAGAACCTAACACTAACAGGCCACATAGAATAAAATAGAGACAGGGAAAATCAGCGGATAACATATTTGAAGGACCTGATCAGGTAGATGACAGAACGAGAGCTGCGTGGTGTAACAGGTGAAAGAATGCTAAGAGCCATCAGGGACAAGGAAACGTGGAAAGCCATGATCGCCTACTTCCTGAAAGGACAGGGCAGATAGAAGAAGGAGATATATGCCAAAGAAATTATAATGTGGATATATAAAATACGGGTTCAATTCTATATTCTAATCAATAAATAAACTGATCCCTCATTTTGCGGCCATGCTAGTTTCTGTGCATTTGTATTCTAGATTTATGGGCTTGATCTAGTGGATGGTAGAGACGGGTTTGGGTGGTGCATCAGGAGAAAGAGTGCTAAAAACCACCAGGGATAAGGAGACGTGGAAATCTACGATCGCCTACTTCCTGAAAGGACAGGGCATATAGAAGAAGATATATGCCAACTGTCTATAAGAAATTATAATGGGAATATAAAATGGGGGATCAATTCTATATTATAATCAATATATAAACTGATCTCTCATTTTGTGGCGATGCTAGATTCTATGCATTTATGGGCTTGAGCTAGTGGATGGTAGAGCCGGGATTGGGTGGTGTAACAGGAGAAAGCCTGCTAAGAGCCATCAGAGATAAGGAGACGTGGAAAGCAACGTTCGGCTACGTCCTGAAAGGTCACGGCATATAGAAGAAAGATTTTGAAAAGTGGGAAAGGATAGGTTACAAACACTGCTGTTTTAAATCCCGATATAACTTCTAGTCAATTTGCAATCGTTTCGGCTGTACAAACTGAAGTAATTCATTTTTTAAAAAAATACGTCCTGGTCATATTCTACTTTCTATTATTTTATGTATCCAAGGCACTTGTACATTGTCCTCTGGTTAAACTGAATGTTGACATTATCAGTTGTGAATCATCATAAAAAACCTGACGACTTAAAAGTATAAACAGCTTCTTATTACATGAAGTTGCTTTTGTGTTTTAGAAAAAAAATATTATTTACACCTATTCCGTCAGACGTTTTTACAACAGATATGGAAAAGTTCAACAAAATATATATTAAATATGTGTTTACGACTCTGCAAGTTCATGTGGTGCATGAATGAAGCTAAATGTACTGAACAACCTTGCTTATTATTATATATTTTAGATGAGGTCAAATTTCGATAATCGTTCAGTCCAGATATCCGCATTAACAGTAAATAACAACTATGTTGCAACAAGCAACTACACAATATATATATATATATATATATATATATATATATATATATGTGTGTGTGTGTGTGTGTGTGTGTGTGTGTGTGTGTGTGTGTGTGTGTGTGTGTGAAATGAATTAGAGCACTCTAGCTATTGGGCGCGTATAATGATAATATATGCGCTAAAAAAGTCTAATTTCTTTCACAGAACTCCCATAGCCCAGAGGTAGAATCGCCGATTGACGCCAATTCGGTCGGGTTTCAATCCTCGGGTAAAAAGCAATCGGAGTCTAACCGTACTGATGAGTTGCGAAACATATATGTCTGCGGATGACCATATATATATATATATATATATATATATATATATATATATATATAAAGGGTGTCTATAAAGACATATAAAGTAACACCCTATATATATATATATATATAGGGTGTCTATAAAGACATATAAAGTAAAACGCTGTAGATATGGGTTTAAAAATGAAAAGGACATTGTCTCTATCTCTCACTCTCTTTCTGTCTCTCTATATAAATAATTTATATACAGAGTGTCGATAAAGTTCGTGAGTATTAAAAATAACTTTTAACTTTATTTTTGCGATAGAAATAATTTGTAAAAAGCATTCGAAAGAAGTATATCTATATTTCTTAAAGTTTTATTGAAATTTTATTTAAGTTTCCACATGTCCTCCATCATTAGCAATACAAAGGCTAATACGATTTTGAAGTTCACGGAAAACATTTGCCAACAGAATTACAGTAATGCCTGTAATTACATTAGTTATTGTAGCTTTCAAATCTTCTAATGAACTTGGTTTCGTTGCATACACAATTGTGTTCCCAATCCCCCATAAAAAAATCTAATAGAGTCGAATCCAGCGAACATGGATGCCAATAAAACAGTCAACCCCTTCCGAACAAACTGTTAAGAAATTCCTGAGTTAGAAACTAACACGCAGAGTAGATTGACAAGGAGATACATCTTGTTGAAACATTAAGCTTTATAAAATTTTTTTGCAGATTATTTCTATCACAAATACAAATAAAATTATAAACTTTTAAAGTGCAAACGGACATTATGAAAAACCTGTAACTGTCTTATCTAAAAACTACCAGCATAGCCCGGCGTTGCTCGGTTGTACAGAATGCTTTAAAACTAATCCATGGTCCTGGAGCTCAGACTCAGCCTAAAGAATATTTGTGTGAAGTTTGATGAACATCGGATAAAAATTGTGGATTTGTATAAATGACATACTGACAGATAAACACACACACACACACACAAACATTTTGCCTTTGCCTTATATATATATATATATATATATATATATATATATATATATATATATTATCGATTTTCTGAACTATTGTAAAAACTGCAACCTTGAAACTTTTGAATATCGTTTCTTATGTCTTTGTCTATGAGTGTATCCAATTTGATTAAAATCGGACCACTCCTTCTATAACCCTATTTTTTCGATTATCGATTTTCGATATTTATCGGGGGTACCTCGACACAAAATCTAGCTAAGAAAACTAGCAGACGCTTATAGTACAACTGTGTAAATTTTCAAGAAAATTGGTTCAGCCGTTTCGGAGTCTGTAGGTAACACACACACACACAGAGAAAGAGAGAGAGACAAAGTTCCATTTATAAATAAGTTTAGATTAGATATTGAAATCGTACTTCTTTCATTTAATTTTCCCTACATCTATTTTTAAACTTTCTAAGGCTCGCGGACTTACTGAATACTACCTGTCTCTTGTATAAGTGACTACGTCATTTTTTCACTCATTGCTTACCCCTTTAGTATTTGTCTATATTTCTGAGATGAGGTAGTATTTCCAGTATTTATTTTATTCGGATTATTGTCCTCATCTCTGTTACCATTTGTACGACGTTACGGCCGTTGTACGCTCCGGCTTTTTCAGGTGCTAGGGCTTTTGAACCCAATCCTTACGGATACATGGCCCAGTGGATATAGAATTTGGTTAGTTACTGTGAGTTTCATAAATAGACGAGCATTATAAAACTAGGTGACAGCACACCAGGTTGTGTGCATTGTGAGCCTTATCTGAAAAGTAAATAGCGTTAGGCCTGATATACGAGATAGGCATTAGTCTATGAATCTAGAACAAGGGTAAGTATTGTTTTTAAAATAAATATTTGCTTTGTTATAAATTACTTTTTCAGCATCAATGCATAGACTCATTAAAGCGGCCAATTTTTACAGTATGGTTCACCCAGTATAAGTCTCAAGGGTAACTCGAGATAGAGTTTACGTTAAGATTTGCTTTATATGAATAGGTGGGGAAGATAACGATCTACTGTAGACTTGAACAGGTGAAAATTCTATCACACGGACATCGGCGGGATTGTTCTAGACGGACGGATTACGTCCGATGTATGAACTGGTTCCCTAGGACAGTCCGTCGGGTTCCCTATTGCCAGAGATTTTTACCCCGTATGAGATTAGAAACAATTTCCTTTTTTTCTGCTTTCAGATCTAACGAATGGCAATCAAGTTAGCTATTTTGAATGTGAAGGGCTTGAGGGATCGGCGTAAGGCGGCCTGCCTGCTTCAAGAATTTTTATCTTTCGGCGTGGATGTGACCACGATCCAAGAGCCTCACTTTGTTTGCGACGTCGATGCATGTGTGCTGTCTAACAACATTGTCGTCTACTCAGCATATGGAAATTGATTGGCCAGAGGACTTTCTTTGCTGGTCAAATGCGGCTCGAATGGTGATATAGATGACGCGACTGGAGGAAGTCTTGCAGGGAGATCGACTTTCACATCAGGATCTTATCCATTATTTTGAGCATCAGCGCAAAATTAAGATTAGATATGATTAGAAACGATTGAACTGGACAGGCTTTAGTGAAAGGTGGGTAAATGTGGCGAGCCTGGTTCGTGTGAACGAGGCTAGCCTTGATTTTCTATTTTAGATCTACTAGTCACTTTGAGGTGGATTCCATTGAAACCCTTCCCTGGTTAACACATTTCTGTGTACCTAGTTAATGGAAACGAATGTGATTTCTAGCCTGTTCCCGGCATTTTGTTATGATCCCGAGTTTTATTTTTTCCCCGTTTTATTTCATCTGGGTCAGAATTATATTCTCACCTTCCATTTTATTTTCTCCTCTCCACTCCCTTTAGAAAGAGTGCCTCTTGATTTTGTCCTATGGGCAGAATACAGCGACCTCCTTGTTTTGTGGGTTGTTTGGGTCCAAATAACATAATGATTTCTGTTTGTATTTTTTGTTTAAAATTTTTTTGTTTTGGGAATTTATGTTATGCCCCTCCCCACATATCATTTTCATGATTTATTTTTAAATATATTTTTGTACTTATTGTCCACAATAAAAATTTTTATGATCATTTGGTTTTTTTAAGCTTCCTGGTACGTTTGAGTTATTTTGGTATATGAAGAATAGAATGCTGATGGATAAGCTCTTGTGGTGGATGAGAAAATTGTAAAGTATGTTTGGGTCGTGAGTCAGATTAGCTAGGCATAGGATAGGTACTGAAGACCAACCTGAGTTTTTGCACCTCCACCAAACCGGCCTTGTGCCACAATTGTATTCAGTTAGTTAAGTGCCATACGTGACTGGGCAGAAGATTATCCCGCAGTAGGTTGCCATTGCTTTCTGTGGTAGACTGATTGCCGACCAAGGCTATAGAACACAATCTGTCCTGCTATTTAACCCATCATAACTGGAAGGAAGAGACGGATTAATATTTTCCCAAGGGTATTTGCGAGTAAGTGAATACAATGGATTCAACTGGAATTCGAACTCGGCTCCCCGGTTTCTCGTTCCGAGCCGATATCCACTGTACCACAACGCACATCCTGTATTACATAGAATAAATAAAGAGAAGTTCTTGGGAAGTTCCTAGGAGTTCATTAGAATTGTATTGGAGTTCAGAAGAACTTTTAGGCACTTGATATTAGTCGCAGCTAGCCGAATACTAAGAAGTCAGTTTTCAGTGGAAGATTACCAAGTTCCTAATATTTTGCGATTAGCAACCGACATAGACCGATTATAACCTTCAGTACAGAAAAAAACTCCACAAAAATATCTCAGTAACAATTTTTACTAGAAATCAGTCTTGAAGCCAATGATTTTTACTAGCGTTCTGTATTACTGGTTACCGTATTGTACTGTCAGCTTCAACTTCCGAAAACAGAAATTAAGTTTTTTAGAGTATATGAAAATGAAAAATATATGGGGAAAGATGGCGTAATAATGTCACGCATTGGAAAAATGATATATATTGGGAAAGTAAAAGATGAGAACCCGAAAGGAATTGGAATCAGTTAAAGAAAAGGTTTATTGAAGAATAGCCTACAAGAAAGGGTAAAAAAAAACTACGCAAGGACTTTAAAAACGTATCAACACACCAAGCATTTGTTGAACGTACAAATGCGATTCCCAGGAAATAAAAAAAAACGTACGGATAATATAGAGATTGAAACAAAACGAAACAAATACAAAATTTAGTATGTGGCGAAATCTCCAGAAAGAGGTGGTGGTGAATACTGAGAAATAAAATATTTTCATGCATCAAAACAGTATAATTTTTACATAGGGTTTCACGAATCCGCAGAAAACCAAAATACATATACCAACATAATTATATTTTTGGCAGTGGGGTCAAGACACAGCCGTTTGATTCTTTAAAAACTTGGTCAGGAAAGCTTCACCGTTCATTAATGGAAAATATCGAGTTCAAAATAATTCAGTTTTATTTTTTATGTACCTATTCTTCTCCTCTCTCTCTCTCTCTCTCTCTCTCTCTCTATATATATATATATATATATATATATATATATAAAAAGATTCTAATATGGATATGTATATATATGCTTTGGTGGATATCTCATCCAGTAATGAATTACAGCACTCTATCTACTGGCGTATGATACACGATACGCTAAAAGTCTGCCTCCATCTACCGAGCGCCCATAGCTCAGAGGTAGAATTGCCGACTGACGCCAATTCAGTAGGCTTTCAATTCTGGGTTAAAAGCAATCGGATGTCTAACCATACTGATGAGCTGTGATGCAGCGAATCAGATCTGTCTACGGATGACTATATATTTATATATATATAAATTAGTCATCCACATACAAGCTTGTTTGGCTGTATCACAGCTCATCAATTTGGCTAGACACACACACACACACTTGCTTCTGGCCGGGATCGAAACTCGACCGATTTGGTGTCAGTCGGAGTCGCTACTCCCTAAACCATCGACGTATGGAATCAGATAAGGGAAATTTTAACGTGTTGTATATAAGCAGTGTATACACACGCCAGTCACTGAAAGAACTCAATTCACTTCTGAAGCGTCACACATATATCGCAGAAGTGGAAACTGTTTTTAAAATTTTCTTCTCGTGAGAGCATAATATATCAGTCATCCACATACAAGCCTGTTTCGCTGTATCACAGCTCATCAGAGTGGCTAGACACATCCACTTGCTTCTGGCCGGGATCGAAACTCCACCGATATATATATATATATATATATATATATATATATATATATATATATAATGAATACCATCAATTACACATGGCTTCTGGGGATACCCTTTACAGCCGATAGCAGAAACCAGGGATAACACTAAATAGAGACTCATTTCTGAGTGGAAAATCAGGTAAAGATATTATAGATGTATAAACAGTAGAATATAAAGAGAATTTATGATCAAAACCTTTTGCTTCATCAACAAATATTAGCACCACAAAATGAATAAAGATGTGAGAATAGAAGACTTACACTTATTTAATACATTATTACATAGCCGACTTTAATCTCAAGAACCAAACTAGTTAGAGGCTGTCAGCAAAAATATTTATTCCCCTTAAGGTCACCGTTACAATTAGTAAGAACAGAAACAAAGATATGTCTGTTGAGGACGGAGCTATTTCGCTGGGACATCCGCTAATAGCCGCTGATCAGCTAGGTGTGAAGCAAGAAAAAGATTGTAGTCCAACTGGTACTTCTGTCAAGGTATAACATCGATGCCGGATATAACCCAAGAAGAAACCTCCGTGTCAAAATCCTCAATAAGAATTTTAAGAATATCAGTTTAAATGAAATCTCAGTCTCGAAATGAATCGCTAGTCACAGATATAATGCAATATTAGCACATGCTACACGGTGATTTGTTTTTTTCAAGAGTACAAATTTGCGATGCTTGAAATCACTAAAGCGAGGAGGGAAAGAAGAACTCAAACAGAAAATAATGATTATAAGATTTTATTGTGGGGACCTACCTACAAATGGATACGTCCACACCTTTATAATATGTCTACCATCTCTGAGTGGAGTGACTGAGTAGTAGCCACAGAGCGGGTGAATAAGTGAGTCAGGTCGCCTGTGAGAGAAAGTACTCTTCAGTTCACGTTTACTTTTGTACTACGTTTTCCGAGAATATGATATTTAACCTTATATCCGAGTCCGTGTTATCTTTCTAATAGCCTTTCGGTCATGACGGATTTATTAATAAAGCAAGTATGGCCTTTCGGTCAACGACCTCCCAGATGAGATCAAGTCCCAAGTAGGCATCTACGCAGATGACACTACAATATACTCCCGCTCCAGTAAGAAACCTGTCGTGGCGGACAGACATAATCTCGCTGCTGACCTTGAGCGGGATCTACACTCTATGGTGAACTGGGGCAAGAAGTGGCTTGTCAACTTCAATTCCTCTAAGACCAAGCTGTTGTCTGTCAACCATTACAGGCAACCTCTTCTGCCTCCCATAAGCATGGACCAGATGCTTCTCCCGGAGAGTAATACACTACGCCTCCTCGGACTTACCCTGTCCTCAGACCTCAAATGGAAGCACTATATTGAATCCATAGCAAAATCTACTGCTAAGAAGATTGGGTCACTATGTCGATCCAGGATGTTTTTTCCACCTGAATCCATCCTGCATATATACAAGTCAACCATCCGTCCGTGCATGGAGTACTGCTGCCATTTATGGTCAGGTGCCCCTGCCGTTCTCCTCAGTGTTCTTGACAAGCTCCAAAGGAGAGTCTGTAATGTGATAGGTACTGATCTGGCGACTCGTCTGCAGCCACTTTCCCATCGTCGAAATGTGGCCTCCCTCTGTCTCTTCTATAAATACTTTCATGGCTTCTGCTCGGATGAGCTTAAGTCACTGATGCCTCCTCAACAGGTGTTTACCCGTGCAACCAGACTGGCAACTGGGTCCCACCCATTCACAGTCAGGTTAGCCAAACGCAGACGACATTTCTACTCCTGCAGCTTCCTCTCTCGCACTTCCCGCCTGTGGAACTCACTCCCGTATTCTTGCTTTCCTGACGGCTACGACCTCCAGAAATTTAAAAGCAAAGTTAATACTCACCTACTAACCACTGGACTCTAGCTCTCCCCTGTATAATCTTCACGTTCTCTCCGCCCATGTATCTGTCATTGCACCTGCTTTCTCAGCTTTCTATTGTTCCTTTCTAACTAGCTTGTACTCCTCACTCTTTTCTAATTAATCTTTCTACATTTATGTAACCCCCTGCACATCAGTGGCGTTTCTGCCTTGCTCGGGGTGAAATGATTAAAAAAATAAAAAATAAAACAAAAATAACATTAGCGACGAGGATGAGATCCGTGTTTGACAAATTAATTTAGAAACAGTCAAAAATACGTATGACCGAAAAAGTGCAAAAATAAAGATGTTTTCCCCCAGGTCAGAAAATCTTCTTCAAAAGTTTGCAAAAGAATATGCCGTACTGGGAGGAGGATACGATCACTAGAAGGATCGGCGAGATTGTGTATATAATAGAGGAACCAAGATATACCCACAAAGGACACATTAATCAAATTAAAAAACGCCATGAAATGGATTCTCACAGCACACAGGATGAAGTTGAAGAACCCATCGAGATAGTTTACGACATATTTGACCTCGATCGCCCGCAACATACGCCCGAACAACGAAGGTCGGGAAGAAAGAGGAAATTTACCGAGCCTTTGACAATCAATCCCAAAAGAAAAGGTTTAAAACATCAGGAAAATAATAAACCTTTTTACAGATTAAATGCTTGGGAGGGGGTATTGTAGAGACCTACCTACAAATGGAGTCACACACACCTTTATAATATGGCTACAATCTTTGGGTGGAATGACTGAGTAGTAGCCACAGAGTGAGTGAATGAGTGAGTCAGGACGCCTGTGAGAGAAAGTAATCTCCAGTCCACGTTTACCTTTGTACTACGTTTTTCGAGAATATACTATCAAACCTTATATCCGAGTTCGTGTTATCTTTCTAATAGCCTTTCGGTCATGACGGATTTATTAATAAAGCAAGTATAGAAATTCGCTATTTCAAAACAGCGGATTATTATTTATTATCAGAAAATTGAAAGTTTGAATATTTGTAGCATAAGCAAAATTACAATTTTTAAGCCAGTTACGTAATGATCATTCACATCACTAAACAAAAAAAATGTTCGCAGATTGATTGAAAAAGAAAGAGAGAGAGAAAGAGAGAGAGATAAAAGAAACGTTTCTAGCATGCTAGATATGTTATTAAAATATTGCAGTTCTGAGAAGACTATTAAAATTAAAAGAGAAAGCTAACAGAGTTCACTAACGAAAGTCGAAAGCACATGAAATCATCATCTGGCGAATTAATTAACAATTCTCTTGAAAATGGTACATGTTCTCAGATGTAAACAAGAAGTTCATGTTGATTTATCCTAGAATTAGTTCGGCAAAGAAATCATTGCTAGCAATTGAACAATATCGATTATTTTTGCAAATATATCTAGGAAACATTGAAATATTTCAAGAGAAATGATTTTCACTAGGTACCTCCACTAAATCGCTGAAAAAACAGCATAGTATAAAGAAAAAAAGGTTCCAAACAATAAAAACGAACTTTTTCCATCAAAATGTTTGTTATTATTAAGAGAAAAGTTCAAAGTATTTTTTAAAATTATTTTTCAAAATTTTTCAATCCTTTCTAACACGTTCAAAATTTTGGTTAAAATCTTGTTTTTATTTTCGTTACTGGGGAGTTTAATTGTTACGAGAGTCCCAATGAAAAACGCAATATTACATAACTCACTTTGTTTCCGGTGACAAAGACATTAACTTAGAAATTCTTGCATAAATCAAATAATTGTCGGATTTTAATGAAACTTTCAAAACTTATTCATTAATAAGTGAAAATATTTTTGAAATTATTATTTTTAAAAATATTGGTAAAAATATATTTTACATCTGTTACACCAATACCACATATATTCATGAAACTTCAAGAAAGTAAATTCTGTAGACAAAATTGTCTTTATTAGTTCAACGCAAGACTCGTTGTGGAACGCAAATCATCTATATATTTTAACAATTTAATCACATTTATCGAAAATCTGCACCGAGTACTGACAAAATTAAAGAAAAATATGACATTATTTACTTAGATAACCTTTTAATTATTTTTTTTTAATCGTTTCACCCCAAGCAAGGCGGTACTGCCAATGATGCGCAGGGGGCTACATAGGTGAGGAAAATTTAAGCAGGGGTAGATTGAAGGGGAATTTAACCGAAAATTAGAAGTTTAATACAAATCATCTAGCCATCGTATTTTTAATATAATTTTCACTTTTTTGTGTGTATTTAAAGTTTTTTTTTATGGTAATTCCTATGTGTACATTAAAATGTGATGTGCTTCGGTATTTCTTCCCCTTACCGGAAACAATTGTACAATTATGTCACTTTTTATCATCATACATTTATTTTATCTCGCATCTGGCAAGCTATCAGCAGATTTCAAACACGGCGGACAGGTCAAAATATTCAACTCTGTTTTATTCTACATTTCCCGCTATAAATAAGTCATACTTGTGTAAATCCGATTAAATTAAGAGTACATTTGCTAATTTTACAAGAATACTGTATCGCAAATGTATATTTTATTTTTGCATGATTTTTAAAACCGAGAATTAACATTTGTTTAAAAATGTGTCGATCACTCAAAATGGCCCAAAAATTTTAGTTTTTTAAAAATCTGACAATATAATTTCTTTTAAAAATGCACCAGACTATTTTGCTTACTGGAAATAGTAAATTAAATCATTTATCTTTCAATTGAAGCTAAAATAAAGTTGTTTTTTTTTTAATTCAATTTAAAAGTAAGTTATCGAAACTGAATGGAGGTACCTAAATTTCACTATAGGTATTCTAAGGAATTCATAGAATATTGAAGAAACAAAAGTCGTGGTGGATATTATTTTATTTTTTACACTAATTATCACTATCTATCATCTATGAATATACAAACTGGCCATAAAGTGACTAACAGTAAAGCAATATGGAGCCTTGAGTTTTTAGTGAAAATATATGCACGGGCATCTTTTTTTTTTT
Organism: Ascarosepion bandense; assembly: GCA_037127315.1. Taxonomy (NCBI): domain Eukaryota; kingdom Metazoa; phylum Mollusca; class Cephalopoda; order Sepiida; family Sepiidae; genus Ascarosepion; species Ascarosepion bandense. The sequence continues at coordinate 1,986,388 of JBBBDQ010001283.1, read as the reverse complement.
TTCACTCCAAGCAAGGCAGTACTGCCTCTGGTGTAAAGGAGGCAACATATGAGAAGAGTAAAAGGTTACGTAAGAGCAGACCGAAGAGAAAGAAGAACTGCTTACAGGGGGTGTCAGCGAATGTTTAAGAGAAGGATGGTTATAGTGGTGTAATGAGTAAAATGAAAAGGGAAAAGAACAAGATACAGGGGTTGTTGGGGAAAGGATAACAGAAGGATGAGAGTCAAGCGGATAAAAGATGGCGGCTGACGTTGCATATAAACTCATGACGACTGAAGCTATCAGGGAAGCTGGTATACGGAAGGGAGTTCCACGGGTAAGTAATGTTAGAAAAGAAACTGATACAGTAAAAGTGGTGGCTGCATTTGGTTGTTGTGACTGTAAATGACTGGGTCCTTGTTACCTGTCTCGTTGCTCGATGAAATTCTCGGAAAGAAGGCAATAGGGAACTAGGCTCGTCGGAGCAGAAGCCGTAAAAACAATTGTAGACGAGACAGAGGAAAGCCTCATTCCGTCGGTGAGAAAATGGCCGGAGTCCAGCTGCTAGGTTGGGATCGATTACATTGAATATTTTTCTCTGGATCCTGTTAAGAACCCCGAGATGAATAGGAGGAATAGCAGGGGATCCCGAACCGAAATGACAACAATATTAAATGCATTGGTGGATGGTTGATTTGCTTATGTGTAACATGGATTCAGGCAAGAAAAACATTCCTGGCCCGACATAGTAACCCAACGTTCCTAGCAGTAGATTTAACTACTCAGTGTAATCGTTCAACTTGTAGTCGGCTGAAAGGTTGTGACAAGGGAGGCGCAGTGCATTGCATTCGGGGAGACTAACTTGATCCAGGTTAATGTGGGGCGGGGGAAGAAGAAACTGTCTATGTTGGTTAACGGAGAGCAGCTTCGTTTTTGAAGAATTAAAATTTACGGGCCATTTCTTACCCGACTCCACCACAGACTGGAATCTTTTTCAGTGTCAGCAGCGAAATTACATTTGTCCGCCTTGGCAAATTCCTTACTGATTAAATGGTGTTGTCGTCAGCGTAAATGCCTACTTGAGATTTGATTATCAAATGATTATTATTTGGAGATTGTTGATGAAGATCAAAAAGAGCATAGTACCTAGGATATAGGCCTGGGGCACACTGCGTTGGTATGATAGTATTTTGAGTCATTCCTGTTCAAGACGAAATTCATTACCTGGTTTGATAGGAATGATTGGATCAAATCAAGCATGTATCCAGTGATACCATAGCCTTGTAGCTTGCGCAGAAGCCCAATGTGGCTGACCTTAACAAATGCTTTGGAGATATCCAGGGCAACATCACGAGCTTCACCTTTCTTATCGATTATATGTACTCCGCAAAAGAAAGTAAAGAGAAAGGAATGAGCATAAACCATAAGAAAATTAAATGTATGGTCATCAGCAAAAAGAGTTGACCAATATTCAAACTGCAAGTTAGAGAATCTAAAATAAAACAAGTAAAATATTCAAATACCTGGGAAGTGTATTGACAGAGGATGGAAAGAGCGATATGGAGATCCAAAGACACATTGGCATGGCCAAAGACGCATTTCAGAAGCTAACCAGAGTATTGAAAGACAAGAAAATTTCTTTAGAAACAAAGAAAATAGCGCTGGATTGCTATGTGATATCTGTCCTTCTGTATGGAAGTGAATGATGTACGATCTCATCAAAGACGAAGGAATGTGGTTTTACAGAAGGATTATGTGGATACCATGGACAAAGCACATGTGCAACGAGGAGGTATTGGAGAGGATGCAAACGAGAAGAAAACTGATAATAAATATCAGGAAGAGACAAATGAGGTTCCTGGGACACGTAATAAGAAAGGAAGAGCTGGAGAACTTGATACTCACAGGCCGGATAAATGGCAGGAGAGACAGGGGAAAGCAGCTCGAGATGTACTTGTTAGGTCTGAGCAAATGGTTGACGAAGCGGGACTTAGAAGAGATACCAAGAGAAAAATTATTGAGAACGACAAGAGACAGAGTCAAGTGGAAGTCCATGATCGCCTACGTCCTGAAGAGACATGGTACATAAAGAAGAATATGTACTCGGTGATGCTAGTATATCAGCAGTAGACCGGATGAAGTGGAAGCCATGCTGTCTTTCGGAAATATTTTATGGGCATTTTGAACTATTTCAGACGCTTTCCATTGGGAATATTATAGAGAAAAGAAGTGTTTAACGCCTACTGCCAATAACTCATAAATAATAAGTTGTGTCACAATTCATATCAAAGACGCTACGTGGTTTTAGTTAGAAGGAATAAAAAGGGAAGATATAAGAGCTTACATTTTATTTCTATGAAATTGAAAACGTTGTCAATTTCGAACCTTTTATTTTATTGAAATAAATTTTTAAACTTATGATTTTTAACGATTCGACCGGAGAATATCTAAGTATATCTTACTGTTGTAAAACCTGCCATTAGTCAGACTCCCTGTTAGACTAATTTTGAAATATGAATGAAAAACATTATCTCTATTTCTTCGCCATATTCTTTGCTTTGTTTTAATATATTCCTTTCAGATTTAGTTAGTTTATTTTATTTTATTTTTATCGTGTCGACCCAAGCAAGGCATTTTACCGCTACTGTTGTACAGGTGGTTACATACGAAAAATGTTATGAAAAGTAAGAGGTTGCAGGAAGAGTGTCGGAGAGGGAAGAGATTACTGATGAGAGTAGGTTGGACGAGGAGGAATTTTATGAGGAGTGAAATGTCCCAGGGCGTGTCAGGAAGAGAGTAGGAGAGGGAAGAGAGTACTGATGAGAGTGGGATGGACGAAGAAGAAGCATTAGAGAGAGGATGTAAGTTAGTTAGACAGGAGATGATTATTGACTTTACATTTAAATTCTTGGAGATTGTAACTGTCAGGAAAGCAAATAACCGTCGTTGAAAACATAATTGTACTTAAACACGAAAACAATAAACAAAAACTAAAGATTCTTGAAGCTATATACATAAGACCGTTGAAACCTAACCTGAACACAATAAATTATGAAATGTCTACAAATATCCTTAAATGCCTATAATCAATTACAGATGCTATTAGTTTTCTTCCAATGCCTCCCCATACTTAATATTTCTTGTTTTCATTCTCGGTTGGTCAAGTTTAACGTCATGAGATCTGGTGTGATATTCGCTTCCAGCGTCTTGTATGTCGAGTTTGTTGTTGCTTAGAAATCTTCCATAGAAACAAAGTCAGACTGTCATTATTGTTTTTCCGTGAATTCTTATACTATAATGTAATTTACATCTTTGAAAATGGCTTATGTAAAAAAATATGTATCAATATTGTTCTTTTCTTTCTTCCTTTAATGTTAATGCTATTAAGCTTATCAGACAATATGAAAAAATTTACACAAAATAAGTAGACAAGACTTGTCTATAGTATTTAATGAAACATGCATCAATATATATATATATATATATATATATATATATATATATATATATGATATTTCAAACCGGCCATGGCCTTTCATCAGAAACAAATGATTTTAAAATATAAACTAGAAGCGTCCGTCACGAGAAGCGTCCGTCGCGAGGAGCGTCCATCAGGTGATGCAGAAAGCAACAGAGTCTCAATATTTTTAAACGTAAATCTAACTGTAATAATACTTTTAAATGTTGTGAAAATGTTGTTAAATGTTTTAGAAAGAAAAAAAATTATGTGTAACTAAAAAATGTTTAACTATTGAAATATTTATAAATATTCAAAATACCTAAGTCCCTATTTAACCCTAGCCTATATGTATTTAATTTTAAAATCCAGTATTTTTCTTTCTTTCTGCGTGAGTATGTAGAACTAAAATCGGAATCTATCAGTAAACATTTTCAGTTTTCTAAAGTGTGTCCTGGTTGATTGAAGTGTTCAGCTATGGGGGAATAAGGATTGTTTTGGCGTATGATTAGTTTATGATTATTAAAACGGAATCTAAAACTATTTTCAGACTCACCAATATATCCACTATTTGGACATATTGAGCCGAAGAGAAAATATATTATATTTTGGCTGTCACAGTTGAGGCGTAGTGGTGTACTTTGATGTTGGTGTTGGGTATGGAACATTTAAAAGTTAGTTAGATTTACGTTTGAAAATATTCAGACTCTGTTGCTTTCTGCATCACGAGACGGATGCTTCTAGTTTAAATTTTAAAATCATTTGTTTCTGATGAAAGACCGAGCCCGGTATGAAATATCATATATATATATATATATATATATATATATATATATATATATATATATATATATATATATATAAGAAATAAATAAATACTGTCAAAAGAAATATATTTTAACTTACAACTTTTTAGTAGTTTTTCCTATACATATTAAGACAGTATACGTGGATTATCATTATGCTATATATATATATATATATATATATATATATATATATATATATATATATATATTAATCGTTTCATCCCATGCAAGGCGGTAACGCCACGAATGCGTAGGTGCTACATAATAGTAAAATATTAGATAGGAAGAGAGTGAACAGGAAGACGAACCAGTTACAGGGAGTATCAGAGAAAGGAACAAGAGAAAAACTGGGAATAGAGGTGTGATGTCAGTTGAAAAGGTAACGAGAGGAAAACATATACGGGGTGATGTAGAAAGAACTAGAGTCAAGTGGTTAAGAGATGAGTATTGACATTACATTTATATTCTTGGAGGTTGTAGCACTCACAAAAGCAAGAATATGGAAAAGTCTTCTACAGGCAGCAAATGCGAGAAAAGAAGCTGGTAGACTAGAATTGTCAGTTGCATTTGGTTGATCTAACTGTAAATGGCTGGGACCCAGTTTCCAGCCTGGTTGCACGAGTAAAATTCTGTAGCAGGGACAACAGTGAATTAAGTTCGTATAAGCGAAGCCATGAAAATGTCTATAGAACAGATAGAGGGAAACTACATCCCGTCCGTGAGAAAGCGGCTGGAGTCGAGCTGACAAGTCGGTACCTATCACATTACTGATACTCCTTTGGAGCCTGTCAAGAACACGGAGATGAACAGCGCCTGACCATATATGACAGCAGTATTCTATGCACGGTCGGATGGTTAATTTGGATATATGCAGGTCGGATTCAGGCGGAAAAAACATCCTGGCTCATGCTCAATGTAATATTTCCACTTGAGATCAGAAGAGAGGATAAGGACGATGAGGTGATGTATATTGCTCTCAGGGAGACTCGCTTGGTCCATGCTTATGGGAGACAGGAGAGGTTCCCTATGATGATTAACACACAGCAGCTTTTTCTTAGACGCATTGAAATTTACAAGCAACTTCTTTCCCCATTCCTCCACAGAATGCAGATCCCTCTCAAGATCAGCAGTGAGGTTATGTTTGTCCGCCTCGCCGGATTTCTTCTTGGTGCGGGTGTAAACTGTTGTGTCATCTGCGTAGATGCCTGCTTTGGACTTGATCACGTCTTGGAGTCTTTTATGAAAATTAAGAAGAGCGTCAGGCCTCAAACATATTACCGAAAATCGGTAGGAGGCTGATAGTTGGTTGGGTCCGAGGATTCCTCAGAGTTCTTCAATACAGGAAGCACAGAAGAGGACTTCCAGCATGCAGGAAAACAGGAAGCAGAAAGGTAGTGATTATAGAATATAGAGAGGACAGAAGAGAGTTCAGGAGCACATTCCATCACCTCCACTCGCCTTATAGGGCCAAGTTTTGATATTACCTTAGTGACTAGTGGTAATGTAAACATCATTCAGTAATGCCTTAGTTCGAATAAGGAATTGGGTGTGGGTACTCTAAACGATTCAAATATGGAGTGAGATGAGAATCTGCGAGCAAAGCACTCGGCCATTTCCGCTGGGGTAGTGAGGACCTCAAATTCAATGATTAAGGGAAGGGTAATTTGCTGTTGTTTAACACACGTTTGCATAGCTGCCAAAAGTCCTTGGAGTGGGGACTCAGGGTCAACTTTACCCTAGAACAGATTTTTCTTTACTAAAATTTCAGAATGTTATGCTTGTTTCTTATCTTATTCGCATTTAGAAAAGTTCAAATGAAATCAAAATGAACACAGAATTTTCTGAGTACGAATTCTGTATCACTTTCTTCTTAGTCTTGTGATGAGACACGGTCAAAAAGTAACTCCCTCGTTGTTTTGTTTCAATGGATTTAATTCTAAAGCACACAAACCACAACAAAATTTATAGAGAAATTCAATATACAACTTAAAAATATTCATTATCTTGGTTCTGAATCAATGAACGTGGGTTGGCAAAAGAAAGAAAGAAATAAAGAATTTAAAAAAAGCAAGAAATAAAGAAACGAAGAAATTAAAAAAGAAAGGAAGGACGAAGATTCATGGAAAATAAAGAAAAAAAGTAACGACGAAATCAAATAAAAGGAAAACGAGAAAAACGTTTTAAAGAAAAAAATTGTTAGGCAATTTCGAAAACTAGAAAGAAAGAGCATGGAACTGAAGATAACAAAATAAAAACTGAAGTAAAAAGATAATAAAGAAAAGAGATAAAAAGAAAAAACGGAATATTGTCAACGAAAAAAAAAATCTGTAGCCTGTCTTTCCTATTATAAAGTTAAGAATAGATCGCATTTGTCCCTTCTGCACTAAAAATCGATTAATCGATCCTTCTTCGGTCAAGCAAACTTCCGGTTCCGGTCAATGGCGGCTTTTGTATGCAGCGAACAAACGGAAGTCGTTCCTCTGGGAATATTTCGTACTAGACAGCGTCACCGTCGAGAAGTTCCTATTAGAGACCAATAAATGGAAAGAAAAACAAAATAAGTCTCTTTACTTTCGGGTAGAGGAATATACTGTTCTCGTAATATGAATAAAAAAAGACGAAGAAAACTATACTTTGACTAAGAATAGTTTTTCCTCTTCTTTCCCTTTATTCCTTTTCTTCCTTTACAGATACACCCCCGATCAGAAAGTAACATATATATATATATATATATATATATATATATATATATATATGAGTGTGTGTGTGTGTGTGTGTGTGTGTGTGTAGCAATGGTTAGCAAGGTTGTCTCAATAGAATCATCATAGCTGAGTAGTGAGTTCAATACTCACTGGGTAATCCCTACGCTTAAAAAGTCGCCCTCCACCAGGTTTGGGGGTTAGACGCAGAGCTAACAACCCTGCCCCATAAAAAAATAACAGTTTGTAACTGAACAAGCAAAAACGCTGCCATACACAACATTGGGTTAACGGAAAAGTTTATTTATTATATATATATATATACTTATTCCCCTGTCACTAACCCCACCAACACCTCAAACTAAACTAAATAAATATAAGGAAGGAGGATTTCCATTACTTTACACACCGCCTGACAAGAAGTTGAAGTTTCAATGTCGAAACGAATGTAACTTTGTAGCGGATATATATATATAGAATAATTATGTACATGTTCTAAAATATAATTTATAATAAATATTCACAGCTCTATATAGTATATATCGAGCACTGTTTTAAATTAATGTTTTGGACGTTGTAAGAATTCTTTCTTCGTCCTGTATTCACTCGTGTATATATATATATATATATATATATAATGGCAGGGATCGATATGTCCAACCGAGAGTAACTGAGTCGATATTTTGATTTCAACATGTAATTATACAAGATATATAGGTAATGTATTCTTACTATTAGATATTAGCTAAAGATATACCTAGCCTTGGGCAGTGCAAGCATAAGGCCTGACACAGCGATCCTATAATGAGGTAATACAAAGGTGAGTATCTATTCAGTTAAATGTTATAAAATCTGACCGATGTGGATGCAAAATTACTTTCGAATTCGTTCAAGTGAATTTAGTGTGACTCTCGGGACACGATCAAAAGGTACGGTCGGACACTATGTTAAAAACCAGATTAGGAAATATAAGATTTTATGCTATGTTTTTTAATAAAACTTGTCCAACCAAGAGAAGTCAAAACACAAGAGTTACTCGCAGTAGGGAAACATTAAATGTTAATGCTGACCGAGTTAAAAATGTTGACTTCAGATGTTCAGTTTATGAGGTTATGTAGAAAAGATAACGGTTATCCGGAGAATCGCCAGCGATTTTTATTTGTTAATTCGACATATTTTCTTCACTTTAAAGGTTTTTTTTTATTGTTATACCAACATTTGAGTAGACGCTCGGTTTAATATTTTAAACATCACTTTATTTCGTGTACGGGCGTAAGTAATCGACATTTACAGGAATCTGTTCAACTAACTAGCAGTTCTTGAAAAGAAACCGTCTGAAGGGAACTTCCTTTTACTAATAAAATCTCGACTGGATGGATCTTTCTAGTGTAAACGAGAATGTGAATCTTAGCTATGAAGGTCATTATATTTTAAATAAGGAATGTCGCACGTCAGAACATTTTCCATTGAAGACTGTTTTCTTGTGTTTTGAAGCGGTAACTGTTTAAGGAGAAGATAAACAATCTAATCGAAAACAACTTGAAGTGGAATTGACTAGGTCAGGCTATATTTCTACCCTTCGTACCAGTGCGGCTACAGCTACGTCGGGTGATATTACGACTGTCTTGGGTTACGGAAGACTTGCAATGGCATCTGCTTTCTGAAATGCCTACCAACATTTGTATATAATTTAACTCTAAATTGAAAATATGTTCAAATAAATGAAAATCTATGAGAGTCATCATGAAATACGTATGGCACAACACTATTTATGATTCCCTCGCATTGTTCTGAAAAAAAAATCACCCCGTAAAAATTTCATTACGTTGAGTATTAATACTTTCGTTTTATTTTTTTTACAATATTCATATGATATACGTGCACATGAGCATTAATAAGTACGTCCCGATTCTTATTAATACGTGGTCCTGGGTATGACGATAAACTGCATCCAGCAGCAAGGTCTCTGATTGGGAGGCTGTGAGAATCATGGGACCACCCCTTAATTGCTGTTGTTCCCAGGTCCACCCTGATCCGGCGTGGTAGCACCTGTTAAGGCCCCAACTATGTGCAAATATTTAACCACCAAACGGTGGTTTAAACACTATGAAAGTATAAAAATAGAATTTCATAGAAATATATACACTACCGGCCATAATTACGTTACCCATTTTTTTATAAGAAAAGATGTATTTCAAACTATTTTAGTATTTATTGCCAAGTGGATAATTCTAAATGAAAATAGAATGGTTCTTTTGTTAATGCTGCACAATAACATGTGCATCAATATGTGCGTCAAATGAACTGTTCTAGTATCCAGTTTTTGTGATTTCTTCCCCATGGTAGTCTCTTTTTCTTGTTGGCTGGCCGAAGCAAAGGCTTCCCGGCTGCCTTGTAAAATTTTGCAAAGTGATAATAAAAAAGATCCATTCTAATTTCATTTAGAAATATCCACTTGGCAATAAATACTTAAAATATTATGAAATATATCACTTTTTAACTGGGATTTCCCAATAATTATAGCCGGTAGTGTACATAAAAATAAACTTTTGTAGAAAAATATACATTTTTGAAAAGTAAAATAATACCAAAAATACATTTCAAAATCTGACAAAAGCAACTTTCTCACAGTAACCAAACATTAGAAAATACCTTAAAACCCCACTTTTTGGCATTAAATAACCCACAGAGGTTAATATGCCTTTAAACAAAAACTCAAACTCATAAAAACGTTGGACACTATTGTATAGGGGTTATATTGCAACCTAGCGATTATCTTCGCTCAGACACAATCCTGACATTGTCGGAGACTACATTCGGGCAGAGAGTAACCCAGTCAAGGCTATGAGTTGTGTAGGAAAAATTAGACATTTAATTTTTGCATGAGCTATATGACACGGATTACTCACATTAAGGAAGGGCTTTTACCACATTTTGCATCTGGTTGGGAGGCAAACAAATGCTATTTTTCCACCTATCGATTAACTTCACGAAGACTCAATTCTCACATTGTCAGGATCTCTGCCTACAGAAAGAGAGTAACTCAGACCTGGCTCCACCCAAGGATAGAGTCTCCTCCGCGGAAAAATAGACATTCAGTTTTTGCTTGAGCTATATGGCTCGGATTACCCACATTAAAAAAGCTTTGTACCACATTTTGTCTCAAGTGGAGAAGCAGTTAAATAATTTTCACCTAGCAATTAACGTCTATCAAAGATAATTCTTTCACTGTCGGACTCTCTCACTTTAACTAAGCTACGCGAAAATGTAGAATCTCGTCAGGGGAAGTAAACTTTCAACTTTTCTCCGAGATTTATAGCTCGGTTCGCCCATATCAAAATGTCTTGTGCCACATATTGTCTCAAGTATGGTGTCAGTTAAATAGTATATTACCGACTAGTAATTAACGTTGCTCAGACACAATTCTGACATTGCCGGATTTTCTGCTGGAAGGTATAGAGTAACACAGAAGAGGTCCTGCCGAATGGTGGAGTCTCATGTTGGGAAAACTAGACATTTAATTTTAGCAAGAGTTATATGGCTAGGATTACCCACATTAAAAAGGCCTTGTCTGTAGTGGTGAGGCAGCTATATACTCTATTGCTGTCTAGCGATTAACGTCGCTAAGACGCAATTCTGACATTGTGGGACTCTCTGTCGGAAGGCAGAGAGTAAATCAAAAATAATATTTGCCGATGGGTAGAATATTGTCGAGAGAAAATTAGATATTTAATTTTAGCCCGACCTATATGTCTCCGATTACCCACATTAAAGAAATTTGTACCACATTTTGTCTCAAGTGGGGAGGCAGCTATGTATTTACATTGTTTGCTAGCGATTGACATCGCTCAGACGCAATTCTCATTCTCTCAGACCCTCGGCCTTCGAGGAAAGAGTAACCTAGACTAAGACCTTATGCCACATTTTGTCTCAAGTGGGGAGGCAGCTATGTATTTACATTGTTTGCTAGCGATTGACATCGCTCAGACGCAATTCTCATTCTCTCAGACCCTCGGCCTTCGAGGAAAGAGTAACCTAGACTAAGACCTTATGCCACATTTTGTCTCAAGTGGGGAGGCAGCTATGTATTTACATTGTTTGCTAGCGATTGACATCGCTCAGACGCAATTCTCATTCTCTCAGACCCTCGGCCTTCGAGGAAAGAGTAACATAGACTAAGACCTTATGCCACATTTTGTCTCAAATGGGGAGGCAGCTATGTATTTACATTGTTTGCTAGCGATTGACATCGCTCAGACGCAATTCTCATTCTCTCAGACCCTCGGCCTTCGAGCAAAGAGTAACCTAGACTAAGACCGTATGCCACATTTTGTCTCAAATGGGGAGGCAGCTATGTATTTACATTGTTTGCTAGCGATTGACATCGCTCAGACGCAATTCTCATTCTCTCAGACCCTCGGCCTTCGAGGAAAGAGTAACATAGACTAAGACCTTATGCCACATTTTGTCTCAAATGGGGAGGCAGCTATGTATTTACATTGTTTGCTAGCGATTGACATCGCTCAGACGCAATTCTCATTCTCTCAGACCCTCGGCCTTCGAGCAAAGAGTAACCTAGACTAAGACCTTATGACACATTTTGTCTCAAGTGGGGAGGCAGCTATGTATTTACATTGTTTGCTAGCGATTGACATCGCTCAGATGCAGTTCTCATTCTCTCAGACCCTCGGCCTTCGAGCAAAGAGTAACCTAGACTAAGACCTTATGCCACATTTTGTCTCAAGTAAGGATGCAACTAAATATTTGTATTACTCTTTAGCTTCAGATGTGATATGACATCACACAATAATTCCCGGGCCTGACATTTAGATGGCACCAGTAATAAAACAAAATCCATATAATTTTTATGAAGTACTAACCTTCAAATAAAACGTGACAAAATTTGGGCTCAATCGGATTATGAATTTACAAATTACAGTTATTTAAGTGAAGTTAATGTTACAAATTTACAAAACAATAGAAAAATCTGAATTTCGTGTGTTGAAAAAGTATTGCTTTCTAATGGGAAAAATATTGTTCAAGCAAAGCAATGGATTGATAAGTGTTATTCGGATTCTGGTCAACAGGTGATATGCTAACTTTGCGGTCGTGCAGACACAAATGATACTGAACGCTCAGGTTAACCAAAATCAGCTGTTGTTCCGAAAAACATAAATTCATAAACACGCTGGTAAATTGAAATTGCGGGAAATAGCAGAAAAATTGGACATATCAGAAGGCAGTGCATTCACTGTTTTACATAAATATTTGTCAATGAGGAAACTGTGTTTAAAGTAGGTGCCGCGTTTGCTTATAGTCGATCAAAAACAACAACGCATCGTCGATTCATATCGTTACTTGCAGCTGTTTCAACGGCAGAAGAAGGATTCTTTGCGTATGTGAATGGATGAAACCTGAATTCACCACTTCACTCCGGGGTCAAATCAGCAGCCAGGTGTGTGGAATGCAGCAGGTGAAATCTGTCCAAAAGGACAAAAACGTAAACATCATCAGACAAAGTTTTGGCCACCGTATTTTGGGATGTGCATGCTATTTTTTAATCGACTATCTTGTCAAAAGAAAGAACTATCAATAGCGAATATTATATAGCATTTTCGGTGTGTTTGAAAGAAGAAATTGCCAAAAAATGGCCATTAATGAAGAAAAAGTGGACTTTCACTAAGGTATCGCACTGTGTTACATAAATTGCACTTCGAATTGCTTCTGCATCCACCATCTTCTCTAGATCTGGCCCCACTTCGAACTGCTTCTGCACCCACCCTATTCTCTAGATATGGCCCCCACGACTACTGACTGTCTACTGACCTCAGAATAATGCTTCAGGGAAAGAGATTAGTCTCCAAGGAAGAAGTGGTACCAGAAATTAAAGGTCAAAGAATTAAAATACAAAGACAAATTATTCTACAAATAGAAACCGGAACCGAATGGTTAGAGAAGCGTCGAAATCAATGTATCACCTTAGAAAAAGACTATGTTGTTGAATAAAGTCGAATTTTGCCTAACAGTTGTTTCATTAATTAGACCCGGGACTGATTGAGTGATATGTTATAACTTTATTTTTTGAATATACGATTTAATTTTTGAGTTGTTTTCTTTTTTAACTTTTGTGGCTATATATTTCGGTTTTTATATTTGTCTGTACTTTTTGTAGTCTTTTTGTGAATTTAATGTTTGTTTGTTTGTTTTTTGCCAACGTTTACAGCCGTTTCACCGTCGGTATGGAATGGGATTCTGACAAAAAAGATTCAGTCTATTATGACCAAATGAGAGAAAAATATATACAATATATTAACGGAAACGAACTGTTGGCTGTTCCGGAAATAACAAATGTGATGACAGCTAAGACAATCTCTCTGTTGATATCGGATGTCAAAACTCGAACGTTTATCGAGGTCAGCATGGAGAGTATGAAGGAGGCGCTAAAATTATTGCACCAAAAATATTGACAAGAAAGTCCAAGGAAATAGGGGATGTGCTGCTGGGATCCCAGGAAAAAGCTAAATTGTTACCAACCATGGCTACCTTGAGGCTTCCGACAGAGTGCATGGGAATACGACGGACGAGGATTGTGGTGCATGGTGTGCCTTTGAAAATATTCTGCGACCATATGGGAGCATTATTTTTGCATTTCGGCTCTGTAGAAGAGATTTCACGGATAGTAAGTAAGACGGGTGTGTCTACTGAGTATTTTGGACTATAGGCAACTCTTAACCCTACCACTTTTAATAAAATACCCGATATTTTTGGAGTGCACTGAGAGGAAATTTTTATCGTGGAGGTGAACGAAGACAATAATGCTGGACTTGTGGTGCCGTGGGCACTTATCCAAGATGTGCTCCACTAGAAATCCAGTAGTGGGACCAGTGCCTACCGTAATACAGGTAGTGAGGAAAACGTCGTCTGTGAAAGAAGCAATGAAAGAAAAGTCTCAAGAAGCCTAGTCATAGAGATGGACTTAAGTTTTGAGGAGGGGAAAGAAAATAGCTTCCCCTCCTCCTCAGCAAGACGTCCCTATAAGAAAGACGCTATCTCCTGAGAAGATATGACCCCACAGCAAAGGATATACAGCAGAAACACCCTGATGAATTATCAGAAAATATACGTGGGACGAAATATGAGGAAATGCCTCCACCGCGTTCCTCATCTCTAAAATGAAAGAGGGAAGATGTTGTGCAGAAAGGCACAAAAAATGACTTGAAAGCAAATTGAGGCAGGGCGGAACGGGACTTGGTTGCCCCTCCTTCACCGACTAGGGGACAGGACATGAAGTCCAGCGTTATACAGAATCGCTGACCCTGGTGGAGTACTGTGTACATCGATGACGTATTCATTTTCGTTTATTAGTGGGGAGAGTCGCGACGAAGGACACTACGTTATTTGCTTAGCTTGTCGATGACCGACTCCTGCTCTTTTTGGTCTTGTGCGCCAGCGGCGAATTACCTCAGTAACAGTGAGTTTTCGCATACCTGGCGATTGATTCTAAACAAACTACTCGTATTCCTTTGGAACTGCTTGTGGCAATGATCTCGCCTACGCGCGTGAAAATATATCGCCCCCGTCTTCTGGGGTGAAATGAATTGTGTTTCCTACGTGGGTGGAATGTAGCAAGTATGGTAATTGGAGCTTCGCGGATGGAGGGAATCATGCTATATGAACGTTATTCTTATCAGTATTTGATTAGAATCTTCGAGCATCATCCCAAGAGGAAGATCAGATCTGACAGAGAGCGTTTGATATTGACAGATTTCAGTTAAAGGTGAGTACCTGTAGCAAGTCTGGTTTACGTCAAATGGTCCAGTCTTGATTTTTTTTTTAAGTCCAATATTCCACAACGGGACGGTTTCCTGAAAACTCTTCCCTAGCTAAGTTAGACATATTTTGTGTACCTAATTAATGTGAGTAAATATTGTTCCTAGCCTGTTTCCGGTTTATTCTTTTGTTATGATCCACATAGACATTCCCAACCTCCTCAATTTGTTTTTGGCCTCATTTTTATCCTGAGTGGGTGAGTCTTTCATTTCTATTTCCGTTATTTAGTTTTCTCTTTCCCTCTCCGTTAGCGAGTGTGCTATTTGATTTCGCCGTTTGGCGGAATACAGCGGCCACTCTGTTTTCTGGGATGGACGGTTCTTACTAACATTGATTATTATTTTACTTCAAAAAATTTGTTGTATTTTTAGTTTATTTTTGGGTTCATCCCCATCCCATCATTTCATTTTTCATTAAATATTTTACATTATATTGTATATAAATACATTTTTATTGTCATGGGTTAATTTCTCTACTTTTTAGGTGTCCCTTGTAAGTTTCTGGCATTGTGGTGTATGAAGGATTGGGAGTAGATGGATGGGTTCTTTTGGTGACTGTGCAAATTGTAACGAGTGAATGGGTCGTGATAGTGTTTAGCTAGGTATAGGATAGTTAAGCGAGAACCAACCTCTCCCCCTCCCCTTTTAGGCCTTGTGCCATAATTTTGTATATAATACAAAATAAATACAGTGTGCTATTTGATTTCGCCATTAGGTGGAATACAGCTGCCTCTCTGAATTTTTGTGGAGTGGACGGTTCAGACTATTATTTCTTATTTTTAGCTTTAATATTCTAATTTGTTTTTGGGTTATTCACTCACTCCCTCTTTTAATTTCATATCATTAAATTTTGAAGTATATTTTTGTAATATTGTATATAAAATGAAATTTTTTGTCATTGTTTCCCCCCCCCCTTTTTAATTTATCTTGCTAATCTGTGGTAATATGTGCGTCGTGGTGCAGTAGATATCGGTTCAGAACGAGAAATCAGGAAGCCGAGTTCGAATTCCAGTCAAATTCATTGCATTCACTTCCGCGCAAATATCATTGAGAAAGGTATTAATCCGTCCCTTCCTTCCAGTTATGGGTTATATAATAGAACAGATTGGATTCTGTAGCCTTGGTCAGCAACCAGTCTACCACAGAAAGCAATGGCAACCTACTGCGGGATAATCTTCTGCCCAGGCGGTCATATTTCTTTCGAGACATGATCGCCCAAGCGTGTATCACGTATGGCACTTACCTGAATGACTGAATATGTGGTATTATGTTATATGTAGGATTGTAAGATGATAGACATCTTTTTGGGGTGAATGAAAAAATTCTAATGAATGGTCACATAACGACAAAGAATGGTTTGTTGAATATGATACTCAGTCAGTCAGTTCATACGTGATACACGCTCTTGGCGATCATATTTAGAAAGAGACATGATTGATTAGGCAGAAGTTTATCACGCAGTGGGTCTCCATTGCTTTCTACGGTAAACTGGTTGCCAGCCAAAGCTATAGAACCCAATCTGTCCAATTATTTAACCCATAACCGGAGAGAAGAGACTTATTAATAACTTTCCCAAGGGTATATGTGATTAAGTGAATGCAACAAGGAATTCGAACTCACCTCCTCGATTTTTCGTTCCGAGTCGATATCCACTGCACTACAACGCACATGCTGAATATGATTCTCACGTGACATACAAAGGAGAAAGTAATGCTCACGTGAGATATAAAGAAAAAAGTGAAACAGAGGAAGGCAAAGCATGACATTATTGGTGAACAACAAAACACTAATCGTGTCTGTTCTCGGGGTATACAGCACATAAAGAATAACTTAACAGGAAAGCAATAATCGGAGAAAAAAAACAATTCCATAGGCGAGAACTACGAGAGAGAAAACCATAGAAATCTAGATGCCAATCTCTTACCACGCCTAAACTCCTGAAGTCATTTTACGACAGAGAAAATTGCATCATCTTTTCATAGACATAAGCAACTCGTAAAATAAAAATTATAATGTAATATTTTTTTTATAATCATATCACCGTAAGCAAGGTATTTTATTGCCACTGTTTTGCAGGGCGTTACATAGGAAAAAAAGTTATGAGAAAGAGTTACAGGTTATAGGGGTGACAGGAAGTGGGTAAGAGAAGGATGAGAATACGGATGAGAGTGGAGTGGGCGGAGAAAGAAGCATAAGAGAGGGGATGCAGGTAAGTGAGATAGGAGATGACTATTGACTTTACATTTAAATTCTTGGAGATTATAGCTGTCGGGAAAGCAAGTAATTATATCTCTAAAATAATCTTGTAAATAAAATATTTACCACTGTAAAGATGTATGCTGCAAAATTTCAAATACTTTCAATAAGTGAGAGAAGATTAAACAGGTGAGATATAAAGGTATATATATATATATATATATATATATATAAAGAAAAACCCAAAACATCATTTGGAGTGTCTGTAAATTACTAGCAGTATAGCCCGGCGTTGCTCGGGTGTAATGAAAGCTTTAAAACTAATTCTTGGTCCTGGAGCTCAGACTTTTTGGAAGTTGGTACGAAAGACTTAAAAGCAACAGTTGTTTCCAGTTAAAGCGAAACCGCAGACTGAAAAAAAAAATTTGATTTCCTGGTATCGATATCAAATAAGTTTTTTCGTCTTAAACTAAATTTTGAAGTCTAAATAAGTCCTCTGAGTAAATGGTATCATGGCTGAGACTAAGAAGTACAATTAGAGCGAAACTCGAAGCAAAAACTCAAATAAAAGGGCTGAAAAATAGACATACAGGCAGATAAACAGACACACACACACAAACATCTTGCCTTATATATATATATATATATATATATATATATATATATATATACATATATATATATATATATATATATATTATCGATTTTCTGCACTATTTTAAGAACTGCAACCTTGAAACTTCTGAATATCGTTTCTTATGTCTTTGTCTATGAGTGTATCAAATTTGATTAAAATCGAACCACTCCTTTTATAACCCGATTTTTTCGATTTTCCATGTACCTCGACACAAAACGTAGCTAAGTATACTCGCACACGCTTATAGTGAATTATGTGAATTATCAAGAAAATCGATTCAGCCGTTTCGGATTCTATAGGTAATGGACACACACAGACACACACTCACAGACAAAGTTCCACTGATAAATAAGTTTAGATAATGAATATCTATAAACTAAATTAGCTCATTTCTTCAGAACACACTATATTCTTTTCATTCGGTACAATTATTTTTTCCCGGAAAAACATTTTTTTTAAATGAGAAATAAATCAATTAATTCGATCCACAATAAACATTTTGGTCTGATGTCTTTTAAGAATCATTAAAACCAGGTGAGAAAAGTTCATTGGGCGGAAGTAGTGACCATAAAACCACTACATGCTCCTACAGGAAAACATGAATAAGTATACACTTAAGACACTTCATACAAGCATGCTCACGCATGCACGCTTATATTCACATTCACTAATGTCAATACTTACACATGTAAATACAAATGCTTACATATATACTCATACACACATCCATCCAAATCCATATGTAACTATTGTGTTTGCGCATTCACATACATATTTATGAAAACCGGATATATACACGTATAAACAATTCTAACAAATATTTACACAAAAATACTCACAAATCTCATAAATGCTCTGAAAAGAAACATATATTTACATACTTACCCACACATACATATATATATATATATATATATATATATATATACATATTCCATTTGTAAACGAGTTATTTGTCGACCTATGTTTCTACCATGAGTGATGTCTTCAAGCGATTTTCAATAACTGATTTTGCCGTTAAGCGGTTTTTTTTATTTTCAAGAACGCTCACGTAACGGTGTTTTTTCTTCTTTTTTTTTTGAACGCTCACGTGGCAAGGAATCTTTGAACGAGCAATTTTTAAAATTACAAGAAATTATAACGTTTTCATCCATGGTTGTATGAAACTAGTAGGTACCATTTAATATGGTTAAACTTAGTCATAATTTCTGTTCGTAACTTCAATTGTTTATTTTTGTTTGGGAATAGCATAATCTCTAATTTTTCTTTCTAGCACAGTCTACATATTTTGTCACCGTTTTAAGGTTTAAAATAAATGTCCACTTCAAGGACTACAATACAAAAGAAGTCATTTACAAGGCAAAAGTACATAGGTGAATGGTCAAAATAAAATATATAAGAGATCAACGAAAGACACCTTTAAGACCAGGTGGTTCAATCATTAGTTTATATTCAAAATAGAAAACTTAAAAAACCTGTATAAAATTGGCTCGCCACGTGTAGAATTTAAATCAAAATATGGAAAAAAAACAGACATAACATGGAGTATAGTAAAAACAGCCAAGACTTACAACGGTGGCAAAATATGTAGACTGTGTCAGAAAGAAAAGATTATGCTATTCCAAATCAAAAATGAACTATTGAATAAAAGAAAAGAAATTATGACTTAGTGTAACCATACTAAAAATTACCTATTAGATTCATACAATCATGGGTTAAAACGTTATAATTTCTTGTAATTTTAAAAATTGCACGTTCAAAAATTCCTTGCCACGCAAGCGTTCAAAAATATGACCGCTACGTGAGTTTACTTAAAAAGACAAAAAAAAAAAATATATAAATAAAAAAAAACCGGTAAACGGTAAAAATTAATTATAGAAAATCGTCTGACGACACTACTGATAGTAGAAACTTAGGTCACTTAATTACTCATTTAAAAATTGAAAATATTCAAAAGTTCTACAATATAATTGCATTGAACAGGTTTTTAATACAAATGTGCATGGTCTAATTTTATTATGCCAAATATATATATATATATATATATATATGCACAAACTTTTCTGCGCATATATATAAATTTCTTCACTCTGGAGACTCTTGCCTTTCTCCATTCATGTACTCGGTAAAAAAAATTATAAGTGTATGTACAAGAATAATGCAAACAGGTACACACATACGTGTCTATTTTTCACACAGAACGATGTGGTATGCTTCAAATTACTTACATAATAAAAAAGTTACTTACATATACTGGCATAAATCATTTAGATTCCGATGCAAACAAGCACATAGTGATCAATACTGGAAGGTAAAATCAATTCAGGAGAATAAAATCAATTATATCTTCAATACAAAATTAGCATCAACACATATAATTAAGTACCCCCAATTGCACGAAAAATATATATAATTAGGTGCAATCATATACACTAAGCATATATATAACCAGGTGCATTCATATACCCAGAGTATACATACAATTAGACATAATTATACATATAACTATAATTCTCATAGAGCGCGCCCATATACACTGAGAATCCATATAACTAGGAGCACCCATTATACACGAAAAACCATATACAGCCGTAAAACTAGGTGCACCCATATACACTGAGTATATATATAACTAGGATCACCCATATACATGAAAACATATATAGCCGTACAATTAGGGGCACCCATATACACTGAGCATGCATATAACTAGGAGCACCCATATACTCGAAAAATCATATATAGCAGTACAACAAGGTGCACCCATATACACTGAGCTTGCATATAACTAGGAGCACCCATTATACACGAAAAAACATATACAGCCGTACTACTAGGTGTACCCATATACACTGAGTATATATATAACTAGGAGCACCCATATACATGAAAACATATATAGCCGTACAATTAGGGGCACTCATATACACTGAGCTTGCATATAACTAGGAGCACCCATATACTCGAAAAATCATATATAGCAGTACAACAAGGTGCACACATATACACTGAGCTTGCATATAACTAGGAGCACCCATTATACACGAAAAAACATATACAGCCGTACTACTAGGTGTACCCATATACACTGAGTATATATATAACTAGGAGCACCCATATACATGAAAACATATATAGCCGTACAATTAGGGGCACCCATATACACTGAGTTTGCATATAACTAGGAGCACCCATATACTCGAAAAATCATATATAGCAGTACAACAAGGTGCACCCATATACACTGAGCTTGCATATAACTAGGATCACCCATTATACACGAAAAAACATATACAGCCGTACTACTAGGTGTACCCATATACACTGAGTATATATATAACTAGGAGCACCCATATACATGAACACATATATAGCCGTACAATTAGGGGCATCCATATACACTGAGCTTGCATATAACTAGGAGCACCCATATACTCGAAAAATCATATATAGCAGTACAACAAGGTGCACCCATATACACTGAGCTTGCATATAACTAGGAGCACCCATTATACACGAAAAAACATATACAGCCGTACTACTAGGTGTACCCATATACACTGAGTATATATATAACTAGGAGCACCCATATACATGAAAACATATATAGCCGTACAATTAGGGGCACCCATATACACTGAGCATGCATATAACTAGGATCACCCATATACTCGAAAAATCATATATAGCCGTACAACAAGGTGCACCCATATACACTGAGCTTGCATATAACTAGGAGCACCCATTATACACGAAAAACATATATAGCCGTACAACTAGGTGCACCAATATACACTGAGCATGCATATAACTAGGAGCACCCATACACACAAATAACATATATAGCCGAACAACTATGTGCACCCATATACACTGAGCATGAATATAACTAGGAGCACCCATATACAGGAAAAACATAGATAGCCATACAGCTATGCGCACCCATATACACGTAAAATATTTATATTAACATACATCCATAATTCTTGGTGTAGGATAGTTGTGTTATCGATCATTATATTTTTATACTGTGAATGTAGACAGGAATGTAATTGCAGATGTTTAGAAAAGAACGAATGGCCATACAAGTATAATGTAAGATGTCTAGTTAATTTAGTTTTTGTAAATTCAAAATATATATTTGATTTTTAGTTTTTTGTCGTAGACACACTCTCCCAAGTGACATTTGAAATTATATATAATGTTGGTTTTACGTAAAACATCAGTTGGTGGGGAGGATTAATTACGGATATTTAAATTAGTAGTATTATATTTGTTTATAATATATTACTAATTTTAATTTTTTTATTAGGTTTGTAACTCCATAATATATATATATATATATATATATATATATATATATATATATATATATATATATATATCTTGATTGATTGATTCATTGATTATGTAGCACGTTCATTTAACTTTTTAAACAAATGTTAGATGCAAAGGCTAATTACATAATACAATTTAGGATTCTCTTGCTTCCTGTTCAGGATGTGGTTCCCGGTTTTTTCTTTTTTTTTTTTCTCCAATCTTCTTTCACTTTTTTTTCTTTTCTCTTTTTTGTTCTCAATTGGAGTAGATGGACTTAACTATCGCCCGGTTCACACTCCACTCGCGTCTTTTAAACAGGTGAAGAGGATCATCCCTTGTTTCCTGTTTAGGATGTGGTTCCCGGTTTTTTTCCCCCAATCTTCTTTCACTTTTTTTCTTTCTCTTTTTTTTTTTTGTTCTCAATTGGAGTAGATAGACTTAACTATCGCCCGGTTCACACTCCACCCACGTCTTTTGAACAGGTGAAGAGGATCATCCCTTGTTTCCTGTTTAGGATGTGGTTCCTGGTTTTTTTCCCCCAATCTTCTTTCACTTTTTTCTTTCTCTTTTTTTTTGTTCTCAATTGGAGTAGATAGACTTAACTATCGCCCGGTTCACACTCCACCCACGTCTTTTGAACAGGTGAAGAGGCTCATCCCTTGTTTCCTGTTTAGGATGTGGTTCCCGGCTTTCTTTTTTGTTCCTATCATTCTACTCTTAAGTTGCCCCATGCGCATCAGTGGCGTCACCGCCTTGCTTGCGGTGATATGATTAAAAAAAAAATACAAGGGCGTGTTACATATTCATTCTTTCTATCTTCATTTTTACTCCACTCGGGCAAAGAGAACAACAGCAATTTCAACAACAGAAAACTCTAAATACAATTTCTTTATTTGTTTAACCTTCTCTCACTCTATCGCCAACCTACTCTCAAATAGAGAAAGAACATAAAACTTTACATTCTACTACTATCTCTAAACACCTGTGGAACAGTTTAAATTCCTACATTTCTCTTTCAACAATTTTAACTACAAAACTACATGCATTTTCTCAATGAACATTTTTCTCATCATAGATATTTTATAGTGTTCAGTTAACAAAATTTAACTTCTATTTTTCTTCTTACAATTTTGTTATTTAGTTAATAAATTTTTACTTTAATATACAAACGAAATATTTTATCCTTCCACATTTCAATATCCAACCTTCAACCTTCTGCTATTTAAATTGTGGGACTTCGGACGTGTTTGGTACAAAGCCAATTTACCAAGCATCACCAAGGCCCCAACAATATTCTCTATTTTTGACATCACAGTTTGAAAGGATTCTAAGAGTGTTCATAGTAAGCAGTGGTTTGATATGTATCTTTTAAGCTCGTATCCAGAATAATTTTTGGACATATCAAAATTCGAAAAAGACTTAACGAGACATTTTCTTTTCTTCATGGTAGGTTTCCATTTGTGCTAGGTTCTTGCCATTTTCGGATAGTGAATTTATTATTATACCCTCCGATGTTCAAAACATGGTTACTTTCTCGCCTAACCCTGCTTTATGAATCTCAATTAATTTATACATAACCTCCGCTTGCATACGGACAGGTAATGAATTGAGTAGATATACAAAGATATAAAGGGGCGTAAGACAGGGATGGGTCTTTTCACCGGATCTGTCCAACTTGTACAGTGAGAGTATTTTGAGGACCCTAGAACTTAAGCCTGGATTCGTAATCGGGGGCCACAATTTAAACAACCTAAGGTACCCAGATGATACAGTGCTGATAAAAGACACGGAAAGGAAACTACAAGTCCTCCTGCAGAAGGTAGCAGAAGAAAGTAACAAGAAAGGACTAGAAATAAACTGCACGAAAACCGAATGTATGGTCATCAGTAAAAAGGGAAGCCCAAAATGCCAAATACAGGTCGGGGATACCAGAATCAAGCAGGTACAAAAATTTATCTACCTGGTAAACTTTATAACAGAAGACGGTAGGTGCGACACAGAAGGCGAAATGGCATGGCGAAGGAAGCATTCCAGAATTTTCAGGACAGTTTCACTAGAAACTAGGAAGAGAGCACTGGATTGCTATGTGCTGTCCGTCCTTCAATATGGCAGTAAATGCTGGACAATACCATCAAAGATGAAGGAAAAACTTGAAGCGCCTGAATGTGGTTCTAGAGAAGCATGCTACGAATATCATGGATCGAGCATGTGAGCAATGATGTTGTCTTGGAAATGATGGAAACAAAAAAAGAAATTAATACTGAGCATCAGGAAGAGACAGCTGAAGTTCCTAGGACACGCAATGAGAAAGGAGGGCTTGGAGGACCTGATGCTCACAGGCCAGATAGAGGGAAAAAGAGACAGGGGAAAGCAACGGATAACATATTTGAAGGACGTAATCAGGTGAATGACGGAACGAGGATTGCATGGTGTAACAGGAGAAAGCGTGCTCAGAGCTATCAGGGATAGAGAAAAGTGGAGGGCCATGATCGCCTACGTCCTGAAGATACAAGGGACAAAGAAGAAAAGAAGAAGAAGAAGAAGAATAAAGATAGTTGCTTGTTAACACACGTCTGAGGCCTGCATATAATGGGTGCATTTACTTTGAGATAGCATAATCAAGAGCTGTAACTCTTTTTTCTATATTTTACCTTAAAGAAATCATCATAATTACGTGGATTCCATTTGGTCATTACGTGATTTCTGTTGTCAATTGGTTGAACTAGATTGTACTTATGAGTATTATAGTTAAGATGGGTTGGAATATACACTAAATATTTTTAACATTTTTATTTGAAAATATTTTTAAGAGACATTATTTCATGATGTTGTACTATATTTGGTTGGTCCATTACAATAATGATAATACTATAACGTGGTAGTAAATCAATTTTTATAAAATGAACAGTGTTTTTACTTCCTATAATTGTTGTCGCTTAAGTGGAAACTACATTACTTTCATCGCATTCGTCTTGTATATCTCGTTTTATAAAGAAAATAATTCCACTGTCCAATAAATATTTTATCTGTTCAAAGTGGATTTAAGCATTGCATAAACAAATTCTTAACGTAGTTTCTTCCGTATTTGAAACTCGATTTGATAGAGTTTTATAAAAAGAGAAACAAGGGAAAGAGAGCACATTCTGACAAATGTTACCCGTGTGAAAACTGCTCCGAAGACATGTTTCTGTGGATAACCTGGTAGCAGAAAATTGATAATCATCGAATTGTGTTCTCATCACGACAAACTTCCCCAAAGTTCCGTGTGGATAAGTGCCAACTGCTGAGGCTGACTGATCAAGAAATTCCGCTAAACTAATAACGCCTTCTAGCTACCTCGTTTTTGTTCGTTCACGTGTTAAAACAAACAGGGCTGTCCGACACGGTGCACTGACTGGCTCAGTCGAATCACTCTGCACCTGTCAACCAAATTCAGGATTCTCAGACTGTGTATTTGGACGCGTTTGTCAGTAGTTTATTTTGTCAGAGTGCACTTCCTGTCAACTGATTTTCGGTCGAAGAGAGCTATCCTGGTGTCTGAAGCAGATGCGTGGAAGGTGTAATTTCAAATAATTCACAGTTTGAAAAGATTCTGAAGATTTTTGTAGTAAGCGGTGGTTTTATAATGTAGCAGTGACTTATCTCGGCGACCCAAAAGGGGCCAGAGTCGCGTGTATATTTTGACAGAGAGTGTGCAGACGGAAAAATCAACGAGCTTCGAACGGATGGTGAATTGGACAGCACTTAATATTGATAAATAGAAAAAGGATTGACCCCTTACTGTAAGAAAAAAACGAAGCCAAGTTTTGCGATCCGACGTGAAGTTTATGTTCTAACCAATGAAAGGAAGCGAGAAGAGAGAAATGTTAACAAGCCTAAGTGAAAAACTGAATCACTATAAAACAACGAAAGAAAGTCGAATCTATCAGTTAGATGGGACACAGTATGATGTGACAAAAGAAACTTCAAGCCTGACCCGGACATAAGGTCCCGTCACACATTTGTTCTCCTTTTCTTCATCTTCACCACTCTCGCAGTCAACCAAGAAGAAGACGACAACAACAGCAACAATAAGATACTTCAACTGACTCTTAAAAATTAACTTCGATAAGTACCATTTTCCTTTATTTCTTCACCTTACTTTTCACTTTCTCGTCGGTCATAAAAAGGAAAGGAACAGACACTTCATTATTATCCTGTTAATCTTTGCATACAGACAATCTGTCCTGCTACTTGAAACTACAAACTCTTTAATAATTTTAACTTTGTACTACACTTACTTTTTGAATATTGACATCGTAATTTCAATTCTTGTCTACGGCTATATCGTGTTGAATACACCAGTTCCCGTCCGATCACCGAAGTTAAGCAAAATCGAGCCTGGTCAGTACTTAAATGGGTGACCAATTGGGAATACCAGGTGCTGTAAATGTAAGGACCAAGAATGGTCTTACCGGTCCTTCGGGGTTGGGTGCAGGGCTAACAACCCTGCCCCGTAAAAAACATTTTGTTACAGAAACAGCAACAAAAAGTTGCTGCCCTATGCACCATCTGGGTGTGATGGATAAATGATGAATTTCACAAATTACAGATCATATATAAATGTTCTGTTTATAAAATTTACTTATTTTACAAATGAAACCCTTTTATTCTTTCAACATTCTGATATATTAAAACGTTGGAATTGTCTGCTATATTTTGAAGAGGACTTGTACCCGACATGTCCGACCATCCCTACAATAGCGTAAACTGTTTTTATATCTACATATTTGACTCCAGTGTAAACTGGATCAGCTTATAAATTTTCGACTTTAATATAGGAGGTGCGTTATGGTGCAGTGGATATCAACACGGAACGACAAGTCGGGAAACCGAGTTCGAATTCCAGTCGCATTCACTTACGCACAAATACCCTTGGGAAAGGTATTAATCCGTCTCTTCTCTCCAGTTATGGGTTAAATAATAGGACAGATTGGGTTCTATATCCTTGGTCACATACTGCGGGATAATCTTCTGCTCAGTCAGTCATGTCTCTTTCGAGATATGATCGCCCAAAGCTTGTATCACGTATAGCACTTTACTGACTAACTGATAAACGAGAATAAGTGTTGTTTTTTTTCCTCTATTTCAAACCGGACATATCATATATCTACTGATTTGATTTTAATATAAAAGGAATGTATGTATGACATCTTTTCACTCTCATGTAAATAGGATCAAGATATATCTGATTATGATTTGTGTACTCACCTTAAATCTCAAATTACTGAACACATGCTTATGACAGCCTCAAACGAACCGATTGTATAAATTAAATCACCTAAATAATAATAATAATAATAATAATAATAATAATAATAATGATGATGATAAGAAGAAGTGGGGTAATATTTACACTGGACAATGTGCAAACACTATGGAAAATATGTAAATAAACACTGGTATGAACATCACCCAGCACCGGTTACAGAAATAGAAGATGTCCCCATTTTATGTGATTAAACCATCTACACAGACAGAAAAATTGAAACCAATAGGCCGGACATTTTTGTTAAAAACAAAAAAGAAAAAAATCTTGCTTATTATTTGCTATGGCTTGTCCAGCGGATTGTTACATAGCAACCAAGGAATTCGAAAAACTGTCAAAATATAAAGACCTGGAAATTGATATGAAAAAATAAAAAATGTGGATAGTAGGTGCACTCGGAATGAAAAAAAATGGAACAAAACAACACATTGAAAGAATCCCTGGAAACCCCAGCTTAAGAGATATACAAAAAACTGTCTTGTTAAGTACAGCCCACACACTAAGGAGAACTTTGTCTATGTAAACTATGTTAAGGGAGATAGAAAAAACATGAAATGGAGCCATAACACGCTACGAGCTGATTTAGGTCTTCTCGCAGACTTGGTAGGTCGTGTGACCATAGCAGAAATCGAATTATAATGAAAAATGAAATAATAAGAAGAAGAAGAAAAAGAAGAAGAAGAAGAAAAAGAAGAAGATAAACAACAACATTAATATGAATAATAATCTTGAAAAATAAGGTTTCGGTTCATAACTTCGCCAAGACGACGAAATATTTTTGTAAAATTAAATTTCAGGCCATTAAAACCACTCCTGAGAAGTCAAAAGCGACGAACGACGAAAGGGCTCGAACGGATTTAAAAATAGAAAACAATTTTGGGAGAAGGCGGTGGTTCGGGTGCAGGTTAGTTGGTTGAGCAGGTGTATCTATAGAGGTGGTGGGTAGAGGCAAACGAAGCTATGTAAAGCGTGGAGTATTCAACGAATGAAGGGGAGGAAAAATTGAATTGACATCAACCAACGTAGCAATTGCTATGAAGGGTTGCCAGAAGGTGTAAAAAATTCAATTAATGGTTGGGGGGGGGGTTGAGGACGAACGGAAAAGAAAAGAACTTTTTAAAAATATGATTAATTAAAATATGAAAAGCAAAGGCGAAGTGATTTAGAGTGTGTTCATCAAATACTAATATTGTTATTGCTAGCAGTAATAATAATAATAATAATAATAGGAATGGTGATAAGAAAGTGAAAAGTAGTAATAATAATAGTAATGATAAAAATAATAGTATGTGGGGGAAAAACAAAATAGAAATAAAAATATTGATGATGTATAGCGTCTAAATTTGGAAATTTTCAAAAATAGTTTTAATTAAATTGTCATTTTGATTTTCACCTTATATTATCTGCATTTGAAAAGAGATAAAAGGTGAACAAATAGGAAGAAAGGAAGAAAAAATTAAAGAAGAAAAGAAGTTAAAAAAGATGGATGGCAGGAAGGAAGGAAGGAAGGAAGGAAGGAAGGAAGGAAGGAAGGAAGGAAGGAAGGAAGGAAAGGAAATGAAAGAAAAAAGAAGAATTGGAGGAATTAAGGAAAGATAAGATATGAGGAAAAAAAGAAAGAAAGAAAAAAAGAAAAATATAAGAAAGAAAGAAAGAAAGAAAGAAAGAAAAAGGAAAGAAATGTGAAACAAAAAGGATGGGCTACAAGAAGTAAAGAAATGAAAAGAAGGAAGAAAGAAAGAAATGAGATGAAAGAAAGGAAGAATTAAAGGAATTGAGGGAAGAATAAATAAATAAATAAAGAAAGAAATATAAGACATGAATAGATGGAAGGAAGGAACTGCAGAAAGGAAAAGAAGGAAGGAATGAAAGAAAGGAAGAAAGAATTGAAGGTATTGAGAAAGAAAGAAAGAAAGAAAGAAAGAAAGAAAGAAATATAAGACAAGGAAGGAAGGAAAAACAAAAGGATTGAATTGTAGGAAGAAAAGAAATGAAAAGACGGAAAAAAGAAATGAAAGAAAGGAAGGAATAATTGAGGAAATTGAGGGAAGAAGGTAGGAAGAAGGGAAAGAAAGAATCATGAGACATGAATGGAAGGAAGGAAGGAAGGAAGGAAGGAAGGAAGGAAGGAAGGAAGGACAAAAAGAATGAACGAAAGGAAAGACAGAAAAAGAAGGAAGGAAGGAAGGAATGAAAGAAAAGAAGAAAGAATTGACGGAATAAGAAAGAAAGAAAGAAAGAAAGAAAGAAAGATAGAAAAAAAGAAAAAAGAAAGAAAGAAAGGAATATAAGACGAGGAAGGGAGAAGGAAGGAAGGAAGAAATGTAATGTAAAAAGGAAGGAATAATTGAGGAAATTGAAGGAAGACGGTACGAATAAGGGAAAGAAAGAAACATTAGACATGAATGGAAGGAAGGAAGGAAGGAAGGAAGGAAATGGAAAAGCAAAATAGGATGGCGTAGAAGCAGGCAGAGAGAAGACGTAAAAGGAAAAGCAAACAACAAAGGCAAAATGGAACGGAATAAAAAGAGATAGATGAATGATAAAAGGAAAGCATAAATGAAATATGAAATGAGGAGTAATTTAAAAACAATAGGGTATCAAATGAGTTTGAAATGACCCCAAAATTAATGACGTTAAAACAATAAATTCAAAAATAAATGAATGAAAGACGAAGGAAGCAATAACAATAAATAATAACCAAGCAAATTTGGGCGAAGTAAAAGGCAAATGAAAAAAAAGCTGGAAAAGAATGAATAAATTTTTGAATGAATGAAATCATGAATGAACAACGACGGAAGAAAAGAAGGATGGAATTAAAAAAGGTTAGCTGGGAGGAATGAAAAAATGAAGGAAATTACAAAAATAATACACGAAAGAATAAATGAATGAAAGATAGAAGCAGTAATCAATATTATTAAGCCAGTGAGGGTGGAAGGAATTAGAAAAAAAAAACTGAAAGAAACGTAGGAAAGAATGAATGAATAAATTTATTAATGAATGAACGATAGAAAAAAGGAAGGATGGAAAGACTTGAAAACATTATAAACGGAGATATGTAAGTAAGAAAAAGCAAGAAGCTGAAAAATATCGGCAGGGACATGTGTACAAGGTCAGGCAGTTAAGTGCCATACGTGAAACACGCTTGGACGATCATGTCTCGAAAGAGACATGACTGACTAGGGAAAAGATTATCCCGCAGTAGTTTGCCATTTCTTTCTGCGGTAGACTGGTTGCCAGCCTAGGCTATAGAAGCCAATCGGTCCTGTTATTTGGCTCATAGCTAGAGGAGAAAGAGATGTATCATATTATTAAGCGGTAATTAGTGGGTGATCAATTTATTACTTCATGACATTAGAAAACTGGTCCCCCAGTAGAAGCCTTAATCATGTTTCCAACTATTATATTCACTCAGTCAGTTAAATGCCATACGTGAAACACGCTTGAACGATCATGTCTCGAAAGAGACATGACTGACTGGGCAAAAGATTATCCCGCAGTAGTTTGCCATTGCTTTCTGCGGTAGACTGGTTGCCGGCCAAGGCTATAGAACCCAATCTGTCCTGTTATTTAACCCATAACTGGAAGGTAGAGACGGATTAATACCTTTCCCAAGGGTATTTGCGCGTAAGTGAATCCAATTCAACTGCAATTTGAACTCGGCTCTCCGATTTCTCGTTCCGAGCCGATTAAGAGGAAAAAAAGGATAATAAAAAGTCAGTCAGTCAATTAAGTGCCATAGCTGATACACGCTTTGAGACACATGACGTACTGGGCAGAAGATTATCCCGCCATTAGATTGCCATTACTTTCTACGGTAGACTGGTTGCCAACCAAGGCTGTAGAACAAAATCTGTCCTGTTATTTCATCCATAACTGGAGGGAGAAATGACCGATTAATATACTTCTCAAGCGTATTTGAGAGTAAGTGAATGCAACGAATTTGATTAGAATTTGAACTCGGGTTTCCGATTTCTCGTTCGGAGTTGATATCCACTGCACCACTAAAAGCATCGAATATAGAGAAAGGTGTGCCTACAAAAATGAGAAGAAAAAAAAAACAAGCCGTACAAATTAATATAAAATAACATGAAAATAATGTAAAACAAATGCAAACGTTAATTACATTAAGGCAGAGAAACAATGGATGAAAGAAAGAAAGAGTAGAAAAGAGAAAGAACAAATAAAGAATAGATGGAACCAAAAGAAAGAAAGAAAGAAAGAAAGAGAAAAAGGAAGAACGAATGAAATAAAAGGAGTAAGCAGAGAGTAAAAAAAAAAAAACGAAAAAAGAAAGAAAAACGAAACGGTAAATGGTAAATAAAAAAGAAAATAGAATCAAAGAAGAAAAAAATAACCTAAAAAAATAATAAGGAAAGAAAGAAATTAAATGGAGATTGCGATAAGATTAAAAAAAATAAGGTAAAGGAATAAGTAAGAACAAGAGAATATCATCATAATCTGCAATTAAGCAAGAAATTTATAAAAGAGAAAAGATTTTACAAGAACAGAAAGGATTATATCGGCCTTGATAAAAGAAAGTAAAAAACATAACGTGTGGGTTGGGGAAGGAAACTGAAAAGACCAACAGTAAAAATAGAACTGAATTGAAATTAACGTTAAAAGAGAAAAACAATGAAAACTTTGAAGTTTACACCAAATATGCGAGAATTAATAAAACCCGCAAAATTCGTCACGCACAAAACCGAATTTTATAGAAACTAACAAAACATTTAGCCAGATTTCTTCGCAAAGAATCTTTTTCTTTCCAGAGACAAATGATTGGAGAATGAAAGGCGTGTGTTCATAGTTTAGAGAGTAACAAAAAAAAAAAATGAAAAAGATGAGAGATACTGAAACTAACTTGAATAAATCGGAGAAAGAAAGGAAAAAGCAAAGGAAATGTTGAAGAAAGAGGGAAGAAGAATAATGAAAAAAACTAAGCATAAGTAAGAGTTAGTGAAGCAAGAAGAAAAAAGAGGAATGAAAAGAGAACTCTGATATTTAAGAAAAGTAAGTACGATTAAATGAAAAGAATAATAGAAATTAAAGATAAAAAGAAACAAAAAGAAAAAATTAATGAAAGAAAGGAAGGACGAGAAAAATGAATGAAAAAATGAATGAAGAAAGAAAGAAAGAATGAATAAATGAGAAAAGAAGAAACAAAGAATGAATAAAAGTAAGAGTGAACGAAAAAGTAAGAGACGAAATAAAGAAAGAAAGAAAGAAAGAAAGAAAATAAGAAAGAAAGAAAATAAGAAAGAGATGAATTGAACGAGAAATGTTAAAGGTGGAGAAAAAGTAGCGAATGAGTTGAAAAAAAAGAAACATGAAAAATAATTAAGTGTGGCTAACAAAAGTGAAAGAAAGAATAACTTCAGCTAGGGAACAATCAGAATTTGAAAGAAAGAAAGAAAAAAGAAAACAAGCAAGAAAGAAAGAAAGAAAGAAGGCATGCAAGAAAGCGAGAAATAAACAAAGAAAGCAAGAAAGAACGAATGAAAGCAAGAATTAAATAAAGAAATAAAGAAAGCAAACAAGAAAGCAAGAAAGAAATGAAAAATGAAAGAAAGAAGGAAAGAAAGAAATAAAATTGAAAAAAGAAATGAAAAAGAAAGAAAGCAAGCAAGAAAGAAAGAATGGAAGCATAAAAGAAAAATGAAAGAAAGAACGAAAGAAAGAAAGAAAGAAAGAAAGAAAGAAAAGATGATTGAAATAAAGCTAGCAAGAAAGAAAGCAAGCAAGCAAGACTAAAAGGTAGTAAGAAAAAAAGAAAGAAACAAGAAAGAAGCAAGAAAGAAAAATGAAAGAAAGAAAGCAAGAAAGCAAGCAAGAAAGAAAGAAGGAAAGCAAGAAAGAAAGAAGGAAAGCAAGAAAGCAAGCAAGAAAGCAAGCAAGAAAGAAAGGAGCAAGAAAACAAGCAAGAAAGAAAGAAAGAATGAAAGAAAGCAAGAAAGAAAGACTGAACGAAAGAAAGCAAGTAAAAAAAAAGAAAGAGAGAAGGCAAGAAAGCAAGCAGGAAAGAAAGAAGGAAAGCAAGAAAGAAAGAAGGAAAGCAAGAAAGCAAGCAAGAAAGAAAGAAGCAAGAAAACAAGCAAGAAAGAAAGAACGAAAGAATGAAAGCAAGAAAGAAAGACTGAACGAAAGAAAGCAAGTAAAAAAAAAAGAAAGAGAGAAGGCAAGAAAGCAAGCAGGAAAGAAAGAAGGAAAGCAAGAAAGAAAGAAGGAAGGCAAGAAAGCAAGCAAGAAAGAAAGAAGCAAGAAAACAAGCAAGAAAGAAAGAAAGAACGAAAGAATGAAAGAAAGCAAGAAAGAAAGACTGAACGAAAGAAAGCTAGTAAGAAAAAAAGAAAGAGAGAAGGCAAGAAAGGGAGCAAGATAAAAGAATTAATGAAAGAAAGAAAAATGTATAAGCCTAAGAAAATATTTCAAGAATAAAAATAATATATAAAATAGAAGAAAGATTTGAGAAAGACTAACATAATCAGAAAGAAAAAAGAAAAAAAGAAAAGATGAAAACTGAGAAAATTTTAAGTGTGGCTAACAAAAATGAAAAAAAAATTAAGCTATGCAACAATCAGAAGGTAAAAAAAAGAAAGATAGAAAGACAGGCCCAACATAATTAAGAAAAAAAGAAAAATTAAAGAAATAAACGGTTGAAATTGTTGATAGAGAAAAAAAGAGAGAGAAAAAACTTAAAATTAAAAAAAAAATGAAGTGCTTAATGAACGAAAGAATAGAGAAAGTTACGCTTCAAGACAATCGAATAAAAGAAATAAAAAAAAAACAGGTACTAAAATAAAGTAAAAAAAACAAAAAAAAAAACAGATAACTATATGAATGAACAATGAAAGAGAAACAAAAAAAGAAGTAAAGATCTAAAGAAAATGTCGATCAAAAGAAGAAAAAAAGACGATGAATTTAAAACGTAAATCTCCCTTGAAAGAAAATTATAATTACAAGCAAAATCAATGCGAACGGAATAAATATAGAAAATCATTTTAAGAGAAAAAGCAGTAAAATGTGATATTAATTCATGTCGTGTATTCTAATCAGAGTTTTGCGATAAATAGTAAATAGAGAGAAAGAATAAAAGAAATAAAGAGATATAAGGAAAGAGAGAGAAAGAGAGAGAGAGAGTGAATGGTAGGGTGAGTTCTATGTGCCGAACCGCGACGATCTTAGTGTCGCTCGAGGTGCCGACGTGATTGGATAAAAATCAGCCGGGCGAAAATCTCGTTACTCAAGTCTCGTCTTGTCTTCTCTCGCCTTGTGATGCACACACCTCTCTGCAGTATTCAAAATATGCATATAATTGTTTATTTTATTTTTGGTTACTTTCATAATTTTTCCTTTATTTACTGCTTGATTTTTCTTTGAGTTGTTCGGATTTTAATCGCTTTCGCTGTCAATATATATATATATATATATATTGATATATATCTGTGTGTGTGTGTGTGTGTTCATGTTATTCAGTAATTTTTGCAGGTATACGCTTATGAAATGTGAACTAATACTTTCTATAGACTTGAGTTTTCATTTTGAGTAGTTCCTCTCTGTTTTGTTAACTATAACATGTATTCTTTTACTTTTAAATCATTTAAAAAACACACACTATGAGAACAGATATAGAGAGAGTGAGCAGAATGCTAAAATCAAATGTTAATATATATATATATATATATATATATACATATATATATATATATATATATATATAGTAATATTAATTATGGTAATAATATCAATAGCAACAGAACTGATTCTGTCAAGACTAGCAATAATTAAACTACATATGATAGTGGTAAGTTATTGGCTCACTCTGACGTTTTCTATTATATATATATATATATATATATATATATATATATATATATATATATATATATTCAAGGTAATAAAAAACGAAGAAAGTATTAACAACGTTCAAAACATTAATTTCAAGCAGTGCTCAATATAGAAATACAGCTATGAATATTTATTGCAAGTCATAATTTACAACATATACAAGTTAAAATTTACTTTATCCATGTACAAATTAATATTAATAGGAAAAGTGATCAACTGAATAAAAGAACAGATTATCCCAGTTTTCTTTTTTTTTTTAATCATCTCACCCCAAGCAAGGCATTCCACTGCCACTATTGCGCATGGGGCTACATAGGAAGGTAAAGAGAAGGAGTGGTTAGACATAGGGAATGTCAGGAGGAAGGTGACAGATGAGTAAGGATACCGAGGATGAGGGTTGGGCAGATGGGAAGAGTGTTTGATAGAATGGGAGCAGGTTAGTGTGTTAGGAGGTGTCTATTGACCTTACATTTAAACTCCTGGAGATTAAAGAACAAAGAAAGTATTAACAACTTTCATAACATTAACTTAAAACAGTGCTCAATATAGAAATAAAGTAACAAATATATATTATCAGTTACAGATTAGAACATGTACAAATTATTATTAACTTTATCCATGTTCAAATTAGTGTTAATGGTAAAAGTGCTAAACTTAATATAGGAACAGATTATCCAAGTGAATAAAGAAGGGAGAACGAATTAACAATGTTCAAAACAATAATTTAAAACAGTACTCAATATAGAAATAGAGCAATGAATATTTATAAGTTATAGCTTAAAACATGTACAAATTATTATTTACTTTATCCATGTTCAAATTAGTGTTAATGGTAAAAGTGCTAAACTTAATATAGGAACAGATTATCCAAGTGAATAAAGAAGGGAGAACGAATTAACAATATTCAAAACAATAATTTAAAACAGTACTCAATATAGAAATAGAGCAATGAATATTTATAAGTTATAGCTTAGAACATGTATAAATTATTATTTACTTTATCCATGTTCAAATTAGTGTTAATGGTAAAAGTGCTAAACTTAATATAGGAACAGATTATCCAAGTGAATAAAGAAGGGAGAACGAATTAACAATATTCAAAACAATAATTTAAAACAGTACTCAATATAGAAATAGAGCAATGAATATTTATAAGTTATAGCTTAGAACATGTATAAATTATTATTTACTTTATCCATGTTCAAATTAGTGTTAATGGTAAAAATGCTAAACTTAATATAGGAACAGATTATCCAAGTGAATAAAGAAGGGAGAACGAATTAACAATATTCAAAACAATAATTTAAAACAGTACTCAATATAGAAATAGAGCAATGAATATTTATAAGTTATAGCTTAGAACATGTACAAATTATTATTTACTTTATCCATGTTCAAATTAGTGTTAATGGTAAAAATGCTAAACTTAATATAGGAACAGATTATCCAAGTGAATAAAGAAGGGAGAACGAATTAACAATGTTCAAAACAATAATTTAAAACAGTACTCAATATAGAAATAGAGCAATGAATATTTATAAGTTATAGCTTAGAACATGTACAAATTATTATTTACTTTATCCATGTTCAAATTAGTGTTAATGGTAAAAGTGCTAAACTTAATATAGGAACAGATTATCCAAGTGAATAAAGAAGGGAGAACGAATTAACAATGTTCAAAACAATAATTTAAAACAGTACTCAATATAGAAATAGAGCAATGAATATTTATAAGTTATAACTTAGAACATGTATAAATTATTATTTACTTTATCCATGTTCAAATTAGTGTTAATGGTAAAAGTGCTAAACTTAATATAGGAACAGATTATCCAAGTGTATAAAGAACGGAGAACGAATTCATATTCAAATTAATATTAATGGCAAAAGTTCTTCTTCTTTTATGTACCGTGTCCCTTCAGGACGTAGGCGATCATGGCCTTCCACGTCTCCCTATCCCTGGTGGCTCTTACCACGCTTTCTCCTGTAACGTCTCACAGCACCCGTCCTGTCATCCATCTGCTCAGGCCTTTCAAATATGTTATCCGCTGCTTTCCTCTGTCTCATTTTCCCTCTATCTGGCCTGTTAGTATCAGGTTCTCCAAGCCTTCCTTCCTCATTGCATGTCCCAGGACCTTTAGTCGTCTCTTCCTGATACTCAATATTAATTTCCTTTTCATTTCCATCATTTTCAAAACCTCGTCATTGTTCACATGCTCAGTCCACGATATCCGCAGCATCCTTACATAAAAATTGGAAACAAAAAACAACTAAGAATTATGGCAAAAGTACTCAACTTAATATCGGAGCGGATTATCTAAGTGAATAAAGAACGACGAAAGTATTATATATATATATACTGTTAAATGTAACAGATAATGAATATTTATTATGTTTAATCTTGAGCCGTTCTAAACATCGTATTTTGGCTTTGTTTTACATGAATATAAAGACAAAATTTCACCAACATTTGGATATTATTTCATTATGTTGGTTCTAAGATTTCGGCTCACATGAGCCATCTTCAGAGAGGTTACAGGGACGTTAACATAAAAACATACTCCATCAAAGATGAATTTTTTATCTTGTGTTGACATAAAACTTTGATAAGCAACGATACCATTTACCAAATAGCAAACGCAGTTCGTAAATTTGTAATGCTGGTCTATCTTTGATATCAGATTTGATGGTAGATGTTTTAATGGAGTGGTAGCATCTTTTAGAGTCCTAGCTATGAGCAAAATGTTAAACCCCAAATTAGGGTCAAAACACTGTGAAAATATAAAAATTAACTTTTATAAAAATATATACTTAAAAATAGACTTTATAGAAAATATACATTTTTTACGGAAAAATATTACAGCGGGATAATCTTCTGCCCGGTCAGTCATGTCCCTTTCAAGACATGCTCGCCCAAGCGTGTTTCACGTATGGCACTTAACTGACTGAATATTAAATTATCTAGTAATTAAGTAAACTAGGGTAACTATTTGCTTGCTAGCTGACAAAATAAAAAAGTTTTTTATCAAAATTTCGGAGTTATAAAGGATTAAAAAATTTTAAAAATAGTTTTGAACATTTTTTTTCCAATAATTACATAAACATTTTAACTGAAAACGTTTGTTTTTAATAAGTATGGGGCCTTTTTTATTCCCCCTATTCTGTTTTTAGTTGGTTGGTTGTTTTACTTTTTATGGCATATCAACCTCGGCGGGTAATTTATTGCCAACTAAATTTTATTTATTTATTGCTAGTAATACCTTTATTTTTTCAACAATTCATTGTTGTTGTTTTTTTAATATACGTTTTGTGTCTAATAATATTTTTCGAGTATTAAGATTCCATTAGGATTTCTTTTTAAGGACAGGGTCCCCAAGTCTTACCCTGTTATTTAACCCATAACTGGAGAGAAGGGACGGATTAATACCTTTCCCAAGAGTACCAGTGCTTAAGTGAATGCAGAGTATTCAACAGGAATTCGAACTCGGCTCACCGATTTTTCTTTCCGAGCCGATATCCACTGCACCACAACGCACATCCGTCACTAAACGCTTACAGCACCTGGTATTCCCAAGCGGTCAGACATCTAAGTTCTGACCAGTCTCAACATTGCTTAACTTCGGTCATCGAGCGAGAACCGGTGTATTCAACGTGATATGGTCGTAAGACACGCTGTTTTTAGTGAATTAGTGGAGGTACTTACAGTATAGTGAAGAAACTTGTAGAAATGTAAATAAAAAATACAACTTGTGCATGGACATGAAAATAAAGTCATAAGTAATACGTTAAATAACACATTCGTCATACATAGAGGTAAATTCAACAACTTCGATCTAAAGAATAGCAAACTTATCAAAAGACAAAATATTAGGTTGTCCCAAAAATTCGTAAACACTTGTAAAAAATTGAAATTTTACTCGCAAAAACTACAAAAGTTATTGCTCAAAATAAAGACCATCATCTTCCAAGACCTTCTGCCATCGATCTACAAGCTTTCGGATCTGGTCAAAGTACCATTCATCTGGCTTCGAATCAAAGAATTCTTGCCACGCTTCCTCGACTTCATCAAACGAGGCGAATCAGCGGCCCTTCAGAATGTGTTGCATTGAGCGGAAAAGGCCGTAATCTGATGGAGCACAGTCAGGACTGTAGGCTGGATGTGACAAAACTCAACGCCGTCCAGATCTTCAAACTTGTCTGTTGTCTTCC
Source organism: Ascarosepion bandense (assembly GCA_037127315.1). NCBI lineage: Eukaryota > Metazoa > Mollusca > Cephalopoda > Sepiida > Sepiidae > Ascarosepion > Ascarosepion bandense. The sequence continues at coordinate 1,947,097 of JBBBDQ010001283.1, read as the reverse complement.
TGGTGGTGTGTGGCTTGGCATTGTCCTGCTGCATTAAAGCGCGTTTTCGGTTAATCAGAGCCGGGTAGTTTTGCTTCAACTTTTCGTAGACTTGCACAAGTTGCTGACAGTAAAGTTCGGCACTGATGGCACGACCATTCCGAACCAACTCAAAATGCACGATTGGTTCAAAGTTCCACCAAACGCATAAAATGACTTTCTTGCCGAATCGATCTTGTTTTGGAACCGACGGTGTCTCTTGCCCTTTCTGAACCCATCGCTTGGCTCGATTGTGCTGGACCAGATAGACCCATTTCACAAGTGTTTACGAACTTTTGGGACAACCTAATAACATAGACGGAATGTAATTGACGTACCACTATTGCATCTTGCCAAAATGTAAATCTACGCTACGGATCTATTTAAATATCATTTTTTTCTTAAAATATATACCTCTTCTATGTAACGACTTCTTCTATGTAACGTGTTCTTTCAGAACGTGGGTGAACATGACTGACCTTCCCCAAATCCTTATCCCTTGTAGATCTTAACAGCCTTTCTCTTGTTAAGTCTCCCAAAACCTGTTCTGCCATCCATTTTCTCAAGATCATGAATTATATCATGCATTACATTCCCTGACACTCTTTTTCTCTACACGCCATGTGAGTACCAGATTCACTAAGCTCTCCTTCCTCATTACATGTCCCAGAAACTTCAGCTGTGTTTTTATGATGTTAAATATAAATTTCCTTTTCGTTTCTAAAGCTCATCGCTATTAACATGTTCGATCCATGGTATCCTCCTACTTTAAAACTATATTTCGGTTTTTCAAGCCTTTGCTTTTTCTATGACTATCAGTATAGCCCGGCGTTGCTCGGGTGTAATGAAAGCTTTAAAACTAATCTACGATCCTGGAGATCAGACTCTTTGGACGTTGGCACGAAAGAAGAAATTGTTGTATCCAGTTAAAATGAAACTGTAGACTGAAAGAAAAATGAATGGATGTAAGTCAAATTTTGATTGCCTGGTATCGATATCAAATAAGTTTTTTTCGTTGTAAACTGAATTTTGAAGGCTAAATAAGTCCTCTGAGTAAATGGTATCATGGCTGAGACGAAGACCGACAATTATACCTATTTAGAGCCAAATCCGAAGCAAAAACTAAAATAAAATGGCTGAAAAATTACAGACATACAGGCAGATGAACAGACACACACACACACAAACATCTTGGCGTTTATATATATATATATATATATATATATATGTATTATCGATTTTATGCACTATTGTAAGAACTGCAACCTTGTAACTTCTGAATATCGTGTCTTATGTCTTTGTCTACGAGTGTATCAATTTTGATTAAAATCGAACCACTCCTTCTATTACCCGATTTTTTCGATTATCGATTTTCGATATTTATCGGGGGTACCTCGACACAAAACCTAGCTAAGAACACTCGAAGACGTTTATAGTACAACTGTGTAAATTTCCAAGAAAATCGGTTCGGCCGTTTCGGAGTCTATAGGTAATGGACACACACACAGACACACAGACACATATACACATATACACACACACAGACAAAGTTCCATTTATAAATAAGTTTAGATGAGGTTGTCCAGGATTCTCTTCTTTGATTCTAGTGAAAGTTTCCTGTCTCTTAATACTTTTCTCGGCTTCTGGAACGCGTCTTTCGCCATGCTATGCGGATTTCTGTTTCGAACTTTCCGTCTTCTGTTAGAACACTTCCCAGGTATTAAGATTTTTATACCTGCTTGATTTTAGTATCCCCCACCTGTATTTGGCATTTTGGGCTGCTCTTTTTGATGATGACCATGCATTCGGTTTTGTTGCAGTTTATTTGTAGTCTTTTCTTTCACTCTCTTCAGCTATCTTCTGTAGGAGGTCTTGTAGTTTCCTTTACGCAACAGCAATCAGCACTGTATCATCTGCGTATCTTATGTTGTTTAAATTATGGACTCTGATAACGAATCCTGGTATAATATATAGGGTCCTCATAATAGTCTCACTGTACAAGTTGAACAGATCCGGTGTAAAGACGCATCCTTGTCTTACACTCCTTTCTATATTTATATATCTGCTGACTTCGTTACCTGTCCGTATGCAGGAGGTTTGCTGCTAGTAAATATTCTTAATTACTCATATGTTTTTTCCCAAATATGTCGAAGCTTCTAAGCATCTCCATTATTTCTTTGTGGCGTATTTTGTCGAATTTTCCTTCTTTTTTTTCTCATTAATTAATTCATTTAGGTTTTCTTAATTTTTCACTCTTTCTTTCATTCATTTATTCATTTGCTTTTACTTACTCTTTCGATCACTCTAATAATAGAGAATTCATATTCTCCTTCGATTTACTTTTTAACACATTTTTCTCTTTCCGCCTTTATTCACTACTGTTTCAGTTTATAATATTGTTGCTCATCAGATTCGATTCACGATAATTTTACTGCATCTCATGTTTCACAAATTCTTATATTCATCGCACTGATTGTATCAGTGAATCATTGAATCTGTGAATCACTATTCTGTCTTTACTTCTTTTTTGTCCTTGATTCATTTGTCTTTCATTAATTTTACAACATTTGAAAGAATTAGCATTTTCAAGTCACGAGTATTTTTCATGATTTTAAATTTTAAACGTTTGCATTTCAAATCAGAGAATCTACACAAAAGTTTTGTAACATATTTTTTTACACACAAACACACTCACATACGGACAAATAGATAGATAGATAGATAGATAGATAGATAGATAGATAGATAGATAGATAAAATTTCATGTTTTAAATTTTAAACGCTTGCATTTGAAATCAGAGAATCTCCACAAAAGTTTTGTTCCATATTTTTTGCACCGCAAACACACTCACACACGAGCAGATAGACAGACAGACAGATAGATAGATAGATAGATAGATAGATAGATAGATAGATAGATAGATAGATATGTATGAAGAGGTTTAATAGATAGATAAATAGAAAAAAAAGGAGATATAGGTTGACATTTATATATATACGCTTTCACACCCTGATTGAAAAATGATAGAATTTGAAAAAAACAGTAACTACTCTAGCATCTACGCATTGTTCATTCAGTAATAAATTAAAACACTCTTAGCTACTGGTGTATGGTTACATGGTATATCACACACTAAAAGCATGATTCCTTCTACCGAGCGCCCATAGCTCAGAGGTAGAATCGCCGACTGATGACATATTCTGTCGGGTTTCAGTCCTGGCTAAAAGCAATTGGATGTTTAACCGTTCTAGTGAACTGTGATAGAGCAAAACAGACTTGTCTGCAGATAACTATATATATATATATATATATATATTATTATTATTATTATTATTATTATTATTATTACTAATTATACTCTAGAACATGTACAAACTAAAACTACTACAAAATTGTACATCTTTCGACATTTGTAGTTTGTACATATTCTAAAGTATAATTAATAATAATAATAATATATATATATATATATATAAATGTCTAACTGTCTCTCTTTTTCGCTATTTATCTATTAAACATTTTCATACACATCTATCTAGCTATTATTTAAAGTTTCTTCACAAACATCTGTCTCTCAATCAGTGTTTTCAAAACTATCTATCTATCTATCTATCTATCTATCTATCTATCTATCTATCTATCTCAGTCTGTTTCTATCTATCTATCTATCTATCTATCTATCTATCTATCTATCTCTGTTCATATCTATCTATCTATCTATCTATCTATCTATCTATCTATCTATCTCTGTTCATATCTATCTATCTATCTATCTATCTCTGTTCATATCTATCTATCTATCTATCTATCTATCTATCTATCTATCTATCTCTGTTCATATCTATCTATCTATCTATCTATCTATCTATCTATCTATCCGTGTGCGAGTGTTTGTGTGTAAATAATATGTAACAAAAACCGTGGGTTATTTAATGCCAAGATGTGATTTTTGGGTATGTTTTAAAATTTGGTTATAGTGAAAGATTTGATTTAGTCAAATTTTGATTTTTTTTCTTTGAAAACTCATGATGTCTACTGGTTTTGTAATTTTGAAAAGTAATTTGCAGATCAAGTTTCATAGACATATTTTTTCTTTTACAGCACATCGACATCTACTGGTTATTTAATGCCGACAAGATTTTTACAATAGATTTGTATGAATAGAATATATATTCTTTGTAAGAAATAAGTTTGTATCTTTACCCTTGTTTATTTGTATGTTCCGACTAAGGAGTCTTGTTTATACGTATTCATCTTAAGGAAGTGTGTGTTACTTTCCTTTACCCATTTAGTTTGGTTTTGTTTGTTTTATGGCATATCGACACATCAGTGGGTTATTTAATGCCGACAAGATTTTTACAATAGATTTGTATGAATAGAATATATATTCTTTGTAAGAAAAAAAGATTGTACATCTGCTTTCTTTGATGTATTTTGTAAAGTCGTTTTTGTTGAGTCAGATGCATTGCTGGTAATAATTTTTTTTTCAAAAATGTATTCCTGGAATTTTTACCAGAAAAGTTTATTTTATACATTCATAGTGTTTTGACTCTAGTTTGAGGATAAATTATTTTCCCATAGCTAGGATCCTAACAGGTACTACCACCTCAGGTCAAGGTAAACCTGGGAACAATAGCAATTTAGAGGTGGTTCCATACTCCTTACAACTTCTCAGTCAGAAGTCTGTGCAGTTTATTGCCTATCAAGGACCAAACAAGAAAAAGGTGATGGAGTACTTTAAGAATAATGTCAAGATTGTAGAAAATAAGAAATTAAGAATTAAAATCAACGTTGTTCTTCACGTTTACAAAAATTCACAATGACGTGTGAAATCCTGAAACTGAATTTTGCTAGTAGATGTTAAATTCATTTTTGACTAATGGAAACGACTTGCAGGACCAAAAGGGACTTAGTGATCAAGTGCAAAATTCAAAAAGGTCTATATAAATGACCTCGGCGTCAGCCAAGACAGTCACAGATGGACACAGCAAAGACAACCAGCTAAACTGTAACGAGATAAGCTTCAGGCTGATCCGGATATTCGTCCTCTTTCTCTCTCCTTCTTGTGTGCTGATTTATTTTACTTCTTCTTCTCCATCCAAAGAAATTCCTACCAAACAAGCAAATACATACGTACCTATATACTATTTCAGCAATTACTTCGATGAACATTTATTACAAATCTTGATACCCATAATTTTATCATTGAACAAGAACTCTACTCTTAACTTCTTAATAATGTTTCTAATTGCACATTAACTCCTACAACTTATGTTATTCTTTTCATTTTATAAATTTCTATTTTAAGATGAAAAATGTATATTTTTATTCTTACACTATTCTACACTAATTCACACATTCCAACCTGCAACCAACCTTCTGATGAAAACCTGATAATTCTGATGATGATAATTCTGCATCAACTTGTAAATATGACACAAGGCTGAATCAAAGAAATATTTACCATCTCCCTACGGCCACACCGGTGACCCTCGACATACAAAGAACACACATTCCATAGCTTCAAGATCATTGCACAATTTCAGCCCTGTTAAAATGTTTTAGATTATGAAAACAGCATACGACTTCTTTATCCAATCTAAGATATTAAATCACATTTTACGTTATGAATTTATATATATATATATATATATATATATATATATATATATATATACGCTAAGGTTCCCCCTTTACAAGACTCAGAAACTTCTCGAGGTAAGGTGTTTCGTCAAAAAGTAATTTATATGTATAGAAGTGTAAGATACTGGTTACCTTTAGATTTGACCAGGTTAAGATTATAGTAATCGGGTTGACATCCTCTTAGAAGTATGTTTTTTTTTGTTTTTTTTTTTAATCATTTCACCCCGAGCAAGGCAGAAACGCCACTGATGTGCAGGGGGTTACATAAATGTAAAAAGATTAATTAGAAAAGAGTGAGGAGTACAAGCTAGTTAGAAAGGAACAATAGAAAGCTGAGAAAGCAGGTGCAATGACAGATACATGGGCGGAGAGAAAGGGAAGGTTATACAGGGGAGGGGAGAGAGCTAGAGGCCAGTGGTTAGTAGGTGAGTATTAACTTTGCTTTTAAATTTCTGGAGGTCGTAGCCGTCAGGAAAGCAAGAATACGGGAGTGAGTTCCACAGGCGGGAAGTGCGAGAGAGGAAGCTGCAGGATTAGAATTGTCGTCTGCGTTTGGCTAACCTGACTGTGAATGGGTGGGACCCAGTTGCCAGTCTGGTTGAACGGGTAAACACCTGTTGAGGAGGCATCAGTGACTTAAGCTCATCCGAGCAGAAGCCATGAAAGTATTTATAGAAGAGACAGAGGGAGGCCACATTTCGACGATGGGAAAGTGGCTGCAGACGAGTCGCCAGATCAGTACCTATCACATTACAGACTCTCCTTTGGAGCTTGTCAAGAACACTGAGGAGAACGGCAGGGGCACCTGACCATAAATGGCAGCAGTACTCCATGCACGTACGGATGGTTGACTTGTATATATGCAGGATGGATTCAGGTGGAAAAAACATCCTGGATCGACATAGTGACCCAATCTTCTTAGCAGTAGATTTTGCTATGGATTCAATATAGTGCTTCCATTTGAGGTCTGAGGACAGGGTAAGTCCGAGGAGGCGTAGTGTATTACTCTCCGGGAGAATCATCTGGTCCATGCTTATGGGAGGCAGAAGAGGTTGCCTGTAATGGTTGACAGACAACAGCTTGGTCTTAGATGAATTGAAGTTGACAAGCCACCTCTTGCCCCAGTTCACCACAGAGTGTAGATCCCGCTCAAGGTCAGCAGCGAGATTATGTCTGTCCGCCACGACAGGTTTCTTACTGGAGCGGGAGTATATTGTAGTGTCATCTGCGTAGATGCCTACTTGGGACTTGATCACATCTGGGAGGTCGTTGATGAAAATAAGGAAGAGCGTTGGGCCCAGGATAGAGCCTTGTGGGACACCAGCATTCGTGCTGTAGGACGAAGAGGCACGCCCATTCAGAACGACCTTCATTTTGCGGTTATTTAAGAAAGATTGGATTAGGTCAAGCAGGCGACCGGTAATACCATAACCGCGTAGTTTGCATAGGAGGCCAGGGTGCCAAACCCTGTCGAAAGCCTTGGAGATATCCAGAGCAACCGCGCGAGCCTCGTCAGACTCATCAAGGGCCTGTAGCATGTACTCCGTTACAGTAGTTAGCAGGTCGGCTGTGGACCTGTCAAATCGGAATCCATATTGCCTGTCGGAGAACAGTTTGTGGGCGGTGAGATGATGAACTATTTCAGCATTTATTATAGCCTCGAACACTTTCCCGAATATTGGTAGAAGACTGATAGGGCGATAGTTGGATGGGTCCGAGGGTTCACCACAGTTCTTAAAGACAGGAACGACTGAGGAGAATTTCCAGCATGCAGGAAAGCAGGAAGCAGAAAGGCAGTAGTTAAACAGTTTAGAGAGGACAGGGGAAAGTTCAGGGGCACACCTCTTAAGGACTATCACCAGGATACCATCGTCTCCACACGCCTTATGGGGGTCGAGTTTTGAAATTACTCTGGATACTATTGTCGGGGTAATATATACGTCGTGCAGTTTGGCCTCAGTTCTAATAGGGAAGTCGGGTGGGTGCACTCCGGACGAGTCGACTGTGGAGTTGGATGAGAATCTGCGGGCAAAGCACTCAGCTTTCTCAGCAGATGACGTGAGAACATCAAATCCATGGATTAAGGGAGGTATTGAGGATTTCCTATTGTTGAGCACTCGTTTACAAATCCTCCAATAGTCCTTGGAGCCGAACTTGCGGTCAGCTATGTGCTGTCGCATTCTCTCAGCAAACAACTGTTTGGCGTCATTTAGGGTTCTCTTGCACTCACTGCGAGCGGATGTGAACAGGCGCCTATTGTGATCAGTTGTCTGTCTCCGGAATAGACGGAAGTAATGGTTCCTGTGGGCAATGGCGGCTGAGCAGGCCGGAGAGAACCACGGAGAGGAATGAGGTTTTAAGCAATACTTCCTGGTGGGTATGAAGGCATCAATGCCAGCTTTCACCCATGACGAGACCTCAGAGGCACAGTCAACTGATAGGTCAAACACTTTTCCCCAAGGGACGTCGCAGAGGAAATCGCGAAAGGCATCCCAGTCAGCTTTTTGGTAGAGGTAGGAGGTTCTATAAGTAGGGGGCTCCTGGGGGGAGTGAGATTGGAAAGAAATACTGAGGGAGACTACAGCGTGGTCGGAGTTGCCGAGAGGGCAAAGCTGCGAGACTTGACAGGCGTCGGGCGCAGAGGTGAAACATATATCTAGCAGTGAGGAATGACCCGAGGGTGTGCTTGGGAAGCGAGTGGGGAAGTCCACCACTTGCGTAAGGGATTGGGAAATAGCAAAGTTCATGGCGTGAATGCCCGCCGAATCAGTAACAGCGTTTTCAAGCCACTCAGAGTGATGGGCATTGAGGTCTCCAAATACAAATATGTGGGCAAATGGGTGATAGGAAATAGCCTTATCTATGTCGTCGGCAATGCTATCTAGTAGGGAGCAGTCAGGAGAGGAGGGAGAACGGTAAAGGAAGAATAGGTAGCTAACCGAACTGAGGAGAGACAAGCGGAGACATATGTATTGGTGGTCAGTAGATTCGAGTGAAGTCACCCTAGTTATGGGGAGGTGTTCGCTGACATAAACACCCAGCCCATGCATTTGGACAGTAGAATCCTTCCTTATGTTCTGAAAGGAATTGTTTTCCGACATAAAGCTTTTTGAGTAGAACCTCCTTCGCGTCATGGAAATACGAAGGAAGTTGTTACTATGTTAAGCGCAATGCTGATTCTAGTCGTTAAGAATAATGTTGTTCATTCGGGCACTTTCCATGGCGGTAGCGATAGATCAGTGACAGACTCGCCACATGTCGCCCGTGAGAAAGAGGTTAGAGGTCGGAAAACAATTATTCTCCATCTGGCTCTTATAAAGGTAGATGATAGTTTACAGAGTCGGGTAGTTACTATAGACGTATACGGAGCTAACTAGTTTACCATAACCCTCTAGGGCCATTCGTATCATATTTGATACAAGCCTTGAAATAAATATTTTCCTGAAAAATTTTTTAAAAGAGAAATATTTTATAAATTTCAAATGAAAGCAGTACTGACTGCTCAGTCAATGAATACCAAATGTTGCCTTATAGGGAAATACCAAATGTTTCCTTATAGGGAAATACTGTATCAAATATGATACGAATGGCCCTAGAGGGTTAACCTTTAGATATGTATCGTATATTAGAATTCCAATAAAGGTCGGGTGTGAGTTTTGTTGATGTTGTTTTAATAGTTGTTGTTGTTGTTGTTGTTGTTGGAATAGTTGTTTTAAGCCCCTTTTTTCTTATAATATATTCTGTTAGAGATTCGTTTTCTTGTCTCTTTAAAGAAATTAATTTCGTATATAAATCAATAATTTTTTATTTACCTTTTGACAAGATAGATTCACGCAGTATTCTTAAACCTTGCCTGCCTTCGTCTCAGGCCTCACTCATTATTAAAGATAAACTCCTGTCATCCAGGAATTGTATTAATTAGAAGAACTCTGTCGCATTTCTTTCCATGAAATCGTCATCTTCCATCTGGTCCTCTTGGCAAAGAATTATGTCATGAAGTTTTCGTATTCTAAGGTAGCCTAGGAATTTCACTTCCCACAATTCTTATTTTGATTCGTCACCGTCAAAATACAGTCGTAGTCTGGACACATAACCATTGTTGACAATGTCCACCATAGTTTGTGGATATAGTGTACAGCGCAGTACGTAATCTGTTCTATGAAACAACGTCAAAGATTAACACTCCCGAATCAGACACTCTACTGAACCGGATTAGATCGGCAAAATATAGCCGCCTTTTATACACGTAGCATTGAATATTTTGAGCATTCTGATTGGTTAAGCTTTCTATTGGTGAACTATAAAATGGGTCAGCCCATGGCTGTCTGCCCAGTATACATGTTCGCAAAAAGTCCAACAAGTTTAAAACCTAATAATCTCTCAGGGCACGTTGTCTCCTCGAGGGTACATCCGTTTATCGTGACTCGCAGAAGTTCTGCGACCGATCAGCGAAGATGGAATGTAACTAGTTTAGTTTTTGAGTTATTGAATGAAACAAGCCAGTTATTTACTAGTGTTTTATCGTTATACTGATATCCAAATTGCTGCTATGAAAAATATGCAATTTTTAAAATTTAAATTTTGGACCTTACATCCAAGTAATTTCATAGCTGGATGTGTGTTATAGTTCAATGGGTATCGGCACGAAATGAGAATTAGGAGAGCCGAGTTCGAATTCCAGTTGAATTCACTTGCGCGTAAATACATTGGTAAAATGTATCAATCCATAAACTCTTCCTACAGCTATGGGTTGAATAGCAAAACAGATAGATTGCTATAGCCTTCGTTGGCAAATAGTTTACCGCAGAAAGAATGGTTACCTACTGCGAGAAAATTTTCTGCCTTAACTGTCATGGATCAAAAGAGACACGACCACCCAAACGGGTATCACGTATGACATTAAATGACTGATCGAATTTCATAGCATTTGTTAAATTTATTTTTTAATTTATACGATCTGATCTTTTTAAGAGAAATCTTTTTTCTATGTGCCGTGTCCCTTCAAGCCGTAGGCGATCATTTGCTTCCATATCTTCCTATCCATAGTGGCTCTTAAGACGTGTTCTCCTTTTACCCCTCCCAAACCCAACTCTGATATCCATTTGTCCAAGCCTATATGTTATGCGTTCCTTTTCCTGTCTCTCTTTCTCTCTGTCTGACCTGTGGGTATCAGATTCTCTAAGCTTCCCTTCCTCATTACAGGCTTCATACATTTTAGCTGTATTTATCCTGATGTAACTATTAGTTATATGTTTGTTTCGGTCTTCTTCAAAATCTCAACGTTGCTCACAAGTTCAATTCACGATGACCTCAGCATATACTGTAGAACCAAATTTCGGTTGTTTAAATTTTCTTTTGGTGAGTTTTTTTAATCGATCAGCGTAAGCAAGGCAGTACTGCCACTTGAGTGCAGGGATTTACAAGTAAGAAGGGCAAAAAGAAAGAGGAACAAGATACAGGGGTGTTGCGGAGAAAATAAAAGAGAAGCACTGGTACATAGTGTACAGCGCAACACCTACTCTGTTTTATGATACAACATCAATGATTAACACTCCCAAATCAGACACTCTACTGAACCGGATTAGATCGGCAATACTCGGAAAAATATGGCCGCCTTTTATACACGTCGCATTGAATATTCTGAACCTTCTGATAAAAGATAGCAATTGACGTTGCACATATACTCTTAGAAATTGTGGCCATCAAGAAAGCAGGTGTACGAAAGGAATTTCCAAAAGAGGGAAAAGAGACTAGTAGAGTAGGAGAGATGTTTACATTGTCCAGCATTTGCTGCCATATTGAAGAACTGACATCACATAATTATCCATGTTTTTTCTCTTGGTTTCCAGCAACATTTTCACGTTACTCAATACTCTACTCAGTTTCTGGAAGGTACCTTGGCCATGTCAATTTGCCTTTAGTTCTCAGTGTTGCATTTTCTGTCTTCTGAAAAATAGGAAATGCATAAAAAGCATTCTCTGATTTGAAATATCATCCAGCTTTTCAAATGCCAATATATTACTTCTGTGACTTTTTATTTTCTGTGTATTCGTCTTAATGCTAAAAGGAATGCATTTGTCTACACCTCAGTGAATATCACTCAAGTTGTATGGTGTACATGCACAACAGCGTGTGTCAGACTTGTACACGTGCTCGATTAGGTTTTCCGTAAACGAGATCGGGTGTTAAGCAAAACCAAATATGAAATTTTAAAAAAATGCGCATTTTAATGAAATGTAAGATTGCTATTTTCGGGTGCTAACTGTAGAATCAATATTCCTTAAAGAATACTCGAGACATTGCAGCAACGATGGCCTCTATCCTCGGGGGAAATTTCTGTCTTTGTTTTAGAAAAAATAGAAAAAAATTTTGGAAAAAATACGGAGAGAAATGGAGTCTAAAATCTGCCGATGACATTTTTATTTCGCTCTTTTGTTTTATGCTTCTGTTTCTTTGTCATTTTACTCTACGTAAATTTTGTTACTGTTTAACGTTTTGGCTTTTGTCGCATCTTATAATTGATTCTATTTTGCTGTTTTTTTAAATCTTTACAGTGTTTTTTCTTAGTCGATTTCATAATCGTTTAAAAGTTCTTTTATTAGTTTTGGCATTGGAAAGCAACAGTATGGGAATGGCATAGATGATGATATGGCGAATAGTTGAGGTTGCATTTGCACATGTGAACACAGAGCAAAACAACCTTATATATATATATATATATATATATATATATATATTGACTATATATATTTTATATATGTGATATATAAGCCCCTAAAGGTGTATAATTACTTTATTATATGTGCAAAGAAGTGTATCTATTTGTGTGTATACATGAGGTGTGTTTGTATGCTTGTGAGTAAATATGTGTATAAGTTTGAGTATATGTGTGTGCCTGGTCAGTCCTAGATGGGTGACCGTTTGGGAATATCAGGTGCTGTAAGCGATTATTGACAGATGTGCGTTGTGGTGCAGTGGATATCGGCTCGGAAAGAGAAATCGGTGAGCCGAGTTTGATTTCCAGTTGAACACTCTGGGAAGGTATTAATTTGTCCCTTCCCTCTAGTTAGGGTTTAAATATCTGAGGTCTGCTGTTCATGCTATCCGTGGTGAACGTCTGCGCCGATTGCTTGTTATCAACAGTTCCAAAACGTGTGGATGGTGTTACACAAGCCTTCACCACTCTAAACAATTCTTTATGGGGCAGTCTAACTCATACGTTGAAATCGACGGGAGAGTGCATAATGTGTGTGTTTATTGTTTTTATGTGTGAGTGTGTGCATTTTATATGTGGATATATATATATATATATATATATATATATATATATATATATATATATAATTAAAAGCTAATGTGTTCTAGATCTACGGGAATTTATCTTTAATTTATGGTAAAAAAAATTAAATTAAAATTAAAAAAATTTAAATTATGGCAACCCGTATCGCCATTCGCTACACTTGACTGATGAAAAGTTTAATTCTCACCGTTTTTCCATCTATAACAGTAACTTTATAACGGCCTAGAAATTATTTTGTGTGTCATGTCGCGTGACTCCCTATTTTTTAATATTCTAATAAAATTAAACCATTTCTGATTTGTTGATCGATTGGTAATATAAACATAGATATTGTTGAAAACCACTTTAGAAGATGTGTTGCGTTTTTCTTTAATATATATATATATATATATATATATATATATATATATATGCAGAGATTATATATGAGACAGTATAAAAATATTCTTGTGACAGTTCCCGTCGTTTAACACATAATTTAATTAGAGTTGTTTATATTAAGGCGTCTACACATGAGTCCAAAGAAAATATGCTGGAAAGTTAAAATTTAGAAATTTTCTAGATATATACTGGTAAATATAAGAGACAATGAATGTCTAATATGTTTAATCATGAGCCGTTCTAAACATCGTATTTTGGTTTTAATTTCAGGTGAAAATAAAGAAAAAATCTCTCCAATATTTGGATAATTTTTTATTAAGTTAGTTCTAAGCTTTCCGCTCACATGAGCCATCTTCAGAGAGGTTACAAAGACGTTAACATAAAGACATCTACCATCAGCGACGATTTTATCTTGTGTTGACATAAAACTTTGCTAAGCAGCGGTAACAGTTACCAAAAATAGCAAACGCAGTTCGTACATTTGTAACAGGGTTCTATGACACACCGCGTGAGAGCTCAAAATGATAACAAAAAATACATTTAAATGCAATGTAATGTGTTATAACCAGATTTTAGCGTGATTTTATTTAGTGTGGGTTATTTGGATTTAATGTAGATGGCATCCTATATCTGAAGGTTCTTTTTAATGTGTGTATGAGTGAGGATTATTGTATTGTTGACTAAAATCTGTCTGATATTACCTACATGGCTATGTTTTCTAAGATATGTTGTTTAATTATACTCTGATCAGAAAGGTGACAGTTAAGTCTACGGGAGAGCTTGGTTGTAGTAAAACCAATATATGTAGTGGGTTTATTATTACTACCAGAGATACAATCTCTGAACGGGTATGTAAATTGAAACACTACATTGATTTTCTGTAGAAAATTTAGTAGAATGCTTGTAGGATTATTTGAGATTATGAGGTCAATTGTTTTGAATTTTCTATTATATATGTTAAACTTAATTTGATTATTATTATTTATTGGTTTAACATTTCTACGTATTATGAGTTTTGAAATTGTTTTTGAAAGTTTCCTGTCTCTTAATACTTTACTCAACTTCTGGAATGCTTCTTTCGCCATGCCAGTTCGCCTTCAGATCACTGTGTCGCACTTTTCCTCTTCTGTTAAAACACTTCCCAGGTATTTAAATTTTTGTACGTGCTTGATTTTAGCATCCCCGACTTGTATTTGGCATATTGGGCTGACCTTTTTACTGATGACCATGCATTCGGTTTTCTTGCAGTTTATTTGTAGTCTTTTTTGTCACTCTCTTCAGCTACCTTCTGTAGAAGGTCTTGTAGTTTACGTACTGTGTCTGCTATCAGCACAGTTTCGTCTACGTACCATAGATTGTTTAAATTGAATATGGATAAATATTTACCGCTAAGGTTACGATGAAGCTATAGGGAGGGGGGTTAATATTTATTAATTCGGCCTTGTGTCATACATAACTGAACTCCTTACAACTTAGTATTATTTGTTATCATCAGAAGGTTGTCAGCAGTTTGGAATGTATGGATTTGTGGAAGAATAAAAGTATATATTTTGTATGTTAACAGAGACATTTATTAATGGAAAAAATAACATGAATTGGTAGAAGTTTATGTTCAATTCTTGTTCTTCTATGTGCCCTGTCCTTTCAGGACGTAGGTGATCATAGTTCTCCACGTCTCTCTGTTTACTCATGTTACACCTCGCAACCCCCGTTCCGTCATCCACCTGCTCAGGCTCTGCAAATATGTTATCCGCTGACTTCCTCTGTCTCTTTTTCCTTGTATCTGGCCTGTCAGTATCAGGTTCTCCAAGCTCTCCTTCCTCATTGCATCTCCCAGGAACTTCAGCTGTCTCTTCCTGATTCTCACTATTAATTTCCTTCCAACACCTCATTGTTGCTTGCATACTCCAGGATATCCGTAGCATCCTTCTGTAGAACCGCTGATTCAAGTTTTGTCCTCATTTTCGATGATATTGTCTAGCATTCACTGCCGTTTTGAAGAACTGGCATCACATAGTAATCCAGCACTTTTTTCTTTGTTTCTAGTGAAATTTTCCTGTGTGTTAGTACTTTGCTCAGCTTCTGAAATGCGTCCATTGCCATGCCAATTCGCCTTCGGATCTTTGTGTAGCACTTTCTATCTCCTCTTAGAACACTTCCTAGGTATTTAAATTTTTGTACTTGTTTGATTCTGGTACCCGCCACCTCTATTTGGCATTTTGGGTTGCTCCTTTTGCTGATGACTATGCATTCAGTTTTCTTAAAGTTTATTTTTGTCCTTTTTTGGCACTCTCTACCGCTACTTTCCGTAGGAAGTCTTGTAGTCTCCTTTAAGTGTCTGCAATCAGCACTGTGTCATCTGCATACATTATCATGTTCAAGTTGTGACCTCCAATAACAAATCTTGGCGTATCATCTAGGATCCTCAAAATATTCTCGTTGTACATGTTGAACAAATCCGGTGAAAAGACACATCTTTGTCTTATGCCGCTTTCTATCTTTGTAAATCTACTGAAATCGTTACCTGTCCCTATTCAGGCAATTAGCTTCCAGCAGAGATTCTTGATTACTCTGATGTCTTTCCCAAAAATGTCGAGGCTGCTGAGCATCTCCATCAATTCTTTGTGTTGTATTTTGTCGAATGCTTTCGCATAGTCAATAAAACATAGATACAATTCTGTCTTCATTTCTATTGCCCTTTTGGAGAGCATCCTAATCATAAATATGGCGTTCCTTGTTCCAGTGTCCTTGACGAACCCGCACTGTTCCTGTCCTATCTGTGGCCTGATTCTACTTCTCGCTCTGTTCATCATGATTCTGACAATCAGTTTTGTAACGTGACTCATTAAGCTGATAGTTCTGTGTAGTTCGCACTCGTTTGCACCTGGTTTCTTCGGCAGTGCTATAAATATCGACTTGCATAGGTCGTCTGGTATTATTCCACTATAATAAATTTCGTTTATTATGTCGGTAATTTATTCTATGCCATATTCTTCCAGGTCTATCAGCAGCTCTATTATGACCCTGTCTGGACCAGCTGCTTTGTTTCTGTTCAGTTTGGCCATTGCAGCTTCAACTTCGGATTTTAATATTTTCGGTCAATTCCTCCTGGTTGCGTATTCTCGGTTATTCTCTCCTGTCGCAAAAAAGATCCTTTATATATTCTTCCCATCACTGGAGTATTTGTTCTTTCTCCAATATGATTGTCCCAATATTTGATTTCTCCAATATGATTGAGGATCAACTTTTTTGTCCTGTCATTTCTCTTATCTCTTTATAATTTTCTGCTTTATTGGTCCTGCTCAGTCTCTCTACTTCTGCGCATTTGTTGTTGAGCTATTCCTCTTTAGCCTGTCTGCATTTGTTCCTTATCTCCCTGTGTAGTTTCCTATATTCTCCTGCATGTCTGGGTGTTGTTTTTCTGTCTTTGCATCATGTGGAGAATCTCTTCAGTCACCCACTCGTTTTTTCTTCGCTAAGTTCACCATCGCTTCTTTTAGTGAGTCCCATTTTCAGTGTCCTTTTCCAATTTGTTCTTCATATTTCTTTCTTACAAACATTTTTAATAAGTTAAGGGTAGAGTTCGTATTAGTACTTGCAAGAGTGAATTTATATGTACGTAGGCAGAAACGTATGTGTGTATGTAAGTATGTATGAGCGTTTGTTGGTAGGAGTGCTTTTGAAGTATTCTTTCAGTTTTAAAGGTTTCTTTGCGTTTGTTAAGTAGACGAGTGAACGATGTAAAAGAAAGAGGGGAATAGTGAGAGAGAAAGATAAAGGCAATAATAATAATAACAATCGCTCGATGTTTTTCAAGGGTACGTGTTAATTGCTCTTCATCTTAATTCTCTGACGAGGGTCGTTTTCTTTTGTTTTTTTTTATTTCGTTTGAGAATTCACTCCTGGATGTGATTCTGGCCTTTCCATTAGACAACAATCATTTCGCATTGAGGTGTGATATTTCGCAAGTTTTGTGTGTGTTAAGTAAAGTTTGTAAATTCGAGAAAATTCGTTTATCAAAGAGTAAGTGCTTAGTATTTGAATTTTAAAATCTAGAACTTGTTTTGTTCACTCTTCAACGAAACATGGAAATTAAAATCGCTTGTATTCTGCAAGTCAAAACAAACCGAAAAGAGAGAGAATGGAACTTTTGCTTCTTGAATATAGATAGAATATTGATAAAATCCGATAACCTACAAATAAATGCATATAGTTTGCATATTTTTCCCGATGTATAAATATCTATTATATTTTCAATTTTCTGTTTATGTTATTGATTAAAAAATACTATTATAATTAAATTTGTTCATCTTTCGTTATTTCGCAAGACCATTGCACCCTGCCAGTATTTCATGAATAATGGACAATTCCGTTTTGATATCATGGAAAGAGGAGAAGAAAAGATGCTGTTTGATTTCAATGAGAAGAAGAAATAAAGAAAGCAAGATTGGGCGATAAAAATTTTCTAAGGGCCATTTCAATAAAAAGGGTCTCAATTTCAAATTTTTTTTTAATCATATCACACGGAGCAAGACGGTAACGCCACTGATGTTCAGGGGGCTACGTAATAGTGAAAAGATTGGAAAAGAGAAAGTGGAAACCACATCTTAAACAGGGAACAAGGGATGAGCCTCTTAACCTGTTCAATAGACGTGGGTGGAGTGTGAATAGGGTGATAGATAGATCTATCTACTCCAATCGAAAAAAAAAAAAGAAACCAAAGTGAGAAGATTGGAAAAGAAAAACCGGAAACTACATCCTAAACAGGGAACAAGGGAATATTTTTATTTGTGCTCACTTCTTAAAATAACAACCATTATTTATATATCTCCCAGTATTTTTCCCTATTAGGAAATATTTTAACAAAGTTGTTCAGATCAAATAGACGGACAAATTTCTACGGATGTTTTATTGCCATATAACTTGCCATAACTTCTTTATTAATTTAAAAATTATGATTCATAAGAAAATAAAAATCGGAAAACCGTGAAATTTTCACTGTGTAAACATAGTAGATAATAATTACAGCACTTGTATAAAAAATGACTTATATATACGCTCCTCTAGTGAACTAATGGCCACTAAATCTTAAGTCAGTTGTACCAGGAAACAGACGATAATATCGATTATTAAATTAAAATTATTAAATCAATGTTTCCCAATAACTTAATTTTCACATTGAGTTTATATATGCAACATATTCTGTGATTTTCAGCTCATAACAAATATTTAATATAAAAAATCAATATTGATAAATGTTGTTGTGGTGTCAGGATTTTAAAAAAAGTAAATAGTTCCGAGAATAATTTTTATTTATAAATAAATCCGTAAATCACAGACCACTGAAGCGGATATTCATCGTTGAAATAATAAAATTAATGGTCTTCAGTTATTAAAAACACACGACTTAAAAAAAAAGTTCGACTTGTGCTATTAAAAGTTTAAGTCAGTAGAACATAGACTAACAAAAAAAGTATTAAATAACAGAAATGAGTCATAGTGCTCGATACCTTGATAGAGATAAAGCGTTAATAGAATGTGTTAATTCTAGTTTGTCATTTAACCGAGCAGAGTTCATTTTGATTTCTTCGTTCATCAGAGCTTTTCTTAAAATCATATTACCTCAAGCAAAGCAGTTTACTGCCACCGTTGTGCAGGGGGCTACGTAGGAGGGAAGTTATGAAAAAGAGTGAAAGACTGTAAGAGAAAGATGAGAATATAGATGGGAATCACAGGGAAGCCAGATTATGACGGTGAGAAAGTGATTGTATCTGAGCTGCCAGGTCGGGATCGATCACATTCAGCAGGAGCACACGACCAGATATGGCAGCAGTATTGTCCGGCTCTTTCTTTCGTCAATGTTGCTACTCTGTTTCCTTCATTACATTACTAGCAGTATAGCCCGGCGTTGCTCGGGTGTAATGAAAACTTTAAAACTAATCCATGGTCTTGGAGCTCAGACACAGCCTAAAGAATATTTGAAATAATAAAATAATTGCGACAATTTACCAATCGCACCCGTATATATATATATATATATATATATATATATATATATATATATATATCTAGCAGTATAGCCCGGCGTTGCTCGGGTGTAATGAAAACTTTAAAACTCATCCATGGTAATGGATCTCAGACACAGCCTAAATAATAATTGTGTGAAGTTTGTTGAGAATCGGATAAAAATTGTGGATTTATATAACGGACATACAGACAGATAAACAGACACACACACAAATATCTTGCTTTATATATATATATAATGAATTTTCTGCACTATTGTAAGAACCGCAACCTTGAATCTTCTGAATATCGTTTCTTATGTCTTTGTCTATGAGTGTATCAAATTTGATTAAAATCGGACCACTCCTTCTATTACCCGATTTTTTCGATTATTGATTTTCGATATTTATCGGGGGTACCTAGCTAAGAACTCTCGCAACTGTGTAAATTTTCAAGAAAATCGGTTCAGCCATTTTGGAGGCTATAGGTAATGGACACACACACACACACAGACACACACACTCACGCACAGAGACACACACACACAGACAAATTTCCATTTAGAAATAAGGTTAGATATTTTTCTTTTTTGTCTTTTTTCTTTCTTTCTTTCTTTCTTTCTTTCTTTCTTTCTTTCTTTAGATGTAGATCAAAATTTTAGAACGCAAACGACACCTTGAAATTTCTCAGAAAACTAAAATTTAAGAGTAGAAAAAATATGATATCACCCCACAAAATCAAGGATCAGTTTATGTATTGATTATAATATAGAGTCGATCGCCCCACTTCATATTATCTATATCTATATATGTTGCCCCTCCCCCCAGAATTCAATAAAGACATTCTACATTGTCCTCTATATCTATAAAAGTGACCAAGGTTGACGTTGTTTAAGTATTTGCTATGTAAATTCATCATATGTTTTTTTATTCATATTATTCCTTAAACAACCCGAGTGAAACCGGGTTAAACTGCTAGTTAAATACATATAATGAGTTAGAATGTTTAAAAAATATATTGATATCTTAGTAAAATGATTGTCAATCATTAACTAATCTGTGATACCCTTATTTTTCTGTTAGATTTTGAAATATGTATTTAATTCGGTTAATAATAAGTAGAATAATTGAAACGTTGAATTTGTTAAAATTTAAATTCAATGAACTGCATATACATTTTGTATTCATGACGATCATAGGTTTATTTTATTATTGTCATCATCACAATACCTAATCTATTCAAAATTATAAATACCAACTCTATTCTATGTAGGTTTCAATATTTTTTACTATGTTGGCAGTAATCAAAAGATTTTACAGTTGTTAATTATTTTCATTCATTATATATTTCCTTATAGACATTGGTCTATTTCTCGCAAAGATTTGCTGAAGTTAAAGTTTATTACAAGTAAAGTGTTAATAGTTCACAAATAATAATTTGGAAATGCGGAAAAGTGTTTGAAAGGATATTGTTCGCTAATATCTTTGTTCATAGCTTGAATATCAATGTGTTTATTTCATGTCCTAGTACAGCACCATACAGAATAATGCACATAGTCTTCGTCATAAACATACTATCCATATATATATATATATATATATATATATATATATATATATATATATATATATATATATATACTACCGGCCATAATTATTAGGCCACCTCAGGTTAAAACATAAAATGATGAATTTCATAATATTTTTAGTATTCCAAATGAAAATAGAATGGTTCTTTTGTTATTACTTCGCAAAATTTTACCAGCCAGCCGTGAAGCAATTGCTTTGGCCAACCAAAAAGAAGAAGAGACTAGCATGGGGAAGAGAGCACAAAAAACTGGACACCAGAACAGTTCATTTGATGCACACGTTTTTGTGCAGTATTAATATAAGTACCATTCTATTTTTATTGAGAATTATCCACTTGGCAATAAATACTAAAAATTAAAAATAGTATGAAATACATAATTTCTTTTAAAAAACAGTGGTGGCCAAATAAATATGGCCGGTAGTGTATATATATATATATATATATATATATATATATATATATATATATATATATAATCGTCTCACCCGAAGCATGGTAGTAATGCTACTGGTTCGCAGGGGCGAACATAATTGGAGAGTGTAGAGAGACGAGAACAGGTCATAGTAGGTGTGGGGGAATGAGTAAGAAAAGGACGGGTACATTGGTTTGAAGAGAGCTGCGTAAGGGTAAAGTGGAAAGTGAGTAAAAGGATGAGAGTCAAGGAGATAAAAGATGACAGTTTACGATGCATTTAAGTTCTTGGAGGTTGTAGCTATCAGGGAAACAAGAATACGGAAAGAAATTTCCAAAGACGGGAAGTGCGAGAAGAAAAAATGTCTGCTAGAGTATAATTTGTGGTTACACTTGATTGTTTCCACAGTAAAAGAGTGGGGCCTTGTTGCTAGTCTAGTAACTCGATAAATTCGGGTTGGGAGGTGGACTAAGGAGCTGAGCCCGTCAGAGCAGAATCCATAAAAGTACTTGTAGAAGAAATAGAGGAAAGCCACATCTCGTCGTTAAGAGAAAGACTGGTATTGGCCAGCCAGTTCAGGATCGACTACATTGCAGATTCTCCTTTGGATTTCGTCGAGAACCCCAAAGTGAATAGCAGCGACGCCCGGCCAGATAATCAAACATTAATATACTTATGAGAAGTAATTATTTAGTATAAATGAAATTGAAAATATTTATAGTAATTAACAAAGGTTTGTTTGATTGGTGCCAATTAAAAGTCATTCCTAGTAAGAAAAGAGGTAGAATATAGAGAGATATGACAGAATTTTAAATTATGGATTATAGTTTAGGTATACGAAAAGCGATTATCTCCCATTCGTTTATATGAATTCATCAATACCACGTAATGATCGCTTAATGTAGTCAATTCATCAGGGACAAAATGGCAGTCACTCAGTCAGCTTCCTGGAGTTAAACCGGACAGTTGCTTTTTAATTTAGCTAAAGACAAACGGCTGTAACAAAGCTTATGTTATTGTGTTTTTTTAGAAATATATCTTCATTAAATATAGTAATTACTTCCGGCTTGAAGTCTTTATATTGGATAAAAACTCACATTTCTTTATTTCAGGAATATGCACTCATTAGTGACACAACAGAAGATACATCCGGTCCCCTCGATATTTTGTTATGAATCCTGAGTATCATTCGACAGCTCAAAATTTATTTTTTTTACCTTTTAATACTGCTTGTTACATTCATGTGTTATCGCTTCTTAGGGACAATGTTGAATGATGGTTGACTTAATGCTTCAAGGATCAGGTGAAGACATTCCTGTCACAAGCCAACATCGACCATGAGACCTGCCACGTCCACCATCCAAACTCCTCTGTGACTATTGCTCACAACTCTTCAAGAGTATGCTGGGCATTCACGGCCATCTCTAATAACGACACCAGAGGAGAGAAAAAGAAGAAGAAAAATGATGGTCCCGATGCGCGGATGCGAGTGGGTGATGACTAGGCTATAATGCCAATAATGGGGAAATGAAAACTGTAGATTTGTTCTTTCTTCCATATCTCACTATTCAACTGGTCAACTCGACGTGATTTGATATTAATACTTCATTAACAAAACACTAATAGAACCAGGGTCGTCATAGTGGTTAACAAACAATGGTTGATGATGTTGTTGATTATATGTAAGCGTACGAGAATGCGGTAAAACGTAGTCAACAATCCCAAAGTTCTTTTCGTAAAAGAACATGATGGTTAGCCATTTCGTTAGATTATGAGAAGTTAGTAAGGCCGAGAACTTATGAGTTAATCCTCGTCTCCTGTTGTTGCCTTCTCTTTTTCTCTTTCTCATCATTTCTCTCCTCTATTTATTCCATTTTCTTTTTTCTTTTCTAAAATATTTTCTTTATTTTTTATTATGATTTTCTTTTTGTCATCTCCCTCGCCTCTTTCCTTTTGTTCTCTCCTTTCACATTTTGCCTTCGGCCTTTCAGTCAGTATTTCTTCACATTTACATTTCGCTCTGTCATAAAGGGAAAAAAATCATATCAGACTACTTTTTATAGCTCTTTCTCAGGGCCATTGACGATTTTTAATGAAAAAAAGGACATGAAAGATTTTACTGGCTTCGATCAATCCCTCAGGCGCGTGTGTTCCTTTAATTAAGCTATTAATAACTCGCTCCCATCTTTCGCTTTAAGAGACTACGACCCACAGTATCAATACGATTATTGTTACTGCTAGTAATAATAAAAATAAAATAGCGGGTAGAAATATGAAGAAAATATAACAAATGAGAGGAAGGATGTTTGTAATAACGTGTTGTTAATAATAATAATAATAATAATAATAATAATAACAACAACAACAGCAACAGTAAGAATGACGAGCTGAGCTAGTGAAAATTCCACGGGTTTTGAGAAAATATTATCATTACTCCCATACAATTATTTTTTGCAGTTATTTTCAGAATAGGGCTTTTATATTCATACTTGATATAAATTTACGAATAATGCTTAACAAACTAAATCAATACGAAGGCTGGGATTACGAGAAAAGAGAGGGGACTTTTTTTTTGAAAGGACAAAGAAATTTTGAAGCGGAAAAATCGAACAGAGGTCGAAGCGTAAAAAAAGAAAGAAAGAAAGGAAAAGAAAATCCATTGAAGATATTAATATAAATTAAGACGTACAACGTTAAAACAAAATGACTACAGATCTGGAAGTGACACTACAAAGAAAGAAAGAAAGAAAGAAAGAATATTATAACGGAAAAAGAGAAGAGAGTGTCAATATTAAAGAAAGAAAGAAAGAGCGGGACAAATCTCTAAATATATATATAAAGAAAGAAAGAAAGAAAGAATATTATAATGGAATAAAGGAAAGACTGTAAGAATATTAAAGAAAGAAAGAACCGGCCAAATCACTAAAGGAAGAAAAAAGAAAAAGAAAGAAAGAAAGAATACTATAATGGAATAAAGAAAAAATATTTGCAATATGAAAAAAAGAAAAAGCGGGATATACCTCAAAATATCGAAAGAAAGAAAAAAGAAAAAAGAATATTATAACGGAATAAAGGAAAGAGAGTGCAATATGAGATAAAGAAAAAGCGGAACAAAGCTGTAAAGAAAGAAAGAAAGAAAGAAAGAAAGAAAGAAAGAAAGAAAGAAAGAAAGAAGGAAAATATAATAAAATAGAGAAAAGAGAGCGGAAATGTTAATGAAAGAAAGAAAGTAAGAAAGAACAAAGGAAGGAAGGAAGGAAGGAAGGAAGATAAATGAGTAAAACAAAACAAAGGAAGGAATGAAGGAAGGAAGGAAGGAAGGAAGGAAGGAAGGAAGGAAGGAAGGAAGATAAACGAGTAAAACAAAAGAAGGAAGGAAGGAAGATAAACGAGTAAATCAAAGGAAGGAAGGAAGGAAGGAAGGAAGGAAGGAAGTGGATACATATTGAAACAAAAAGAAATGAGAATAGAAAATGGTAAAATGTTAACAAATAAATAAATAAGGTATTAAGAGTTTCAAACAAAAGTTAAATCTTTTTGATTCGTTGAATCAAAGTTATCGTGTCCATTCCTGTTCGGAGAGGTTTGTTCATAGAATTATTATTACTAGCGGAACCTGTGGAATTTCCCATGTAAAGATAATTATGATTTCCTGGAAAAAAATTTACTTTCTCATACTACAAATGATATTAACGTCTTCAAACATAAAGGTATCTCGATAATAAAATAACGATAACCCAGAGTGTAATTTTATTAAAATATCTATAAAAGTAATGTCCATAGAAGCTACTTTACTGTAATCTTATATTATATTAAGCATTGTATGCACAGACCATAACTAAAATACTGTAAGCTATTTTGTGAGAGATTTTGAAAGAGAATTTTTTTTTTTATTACTGAAAAATCATTGCTCCTGTGCCCATTGTAAACAGAAAAGACCACCTGAGAAATGGCCAAGAGCGTAGAGGCCAGAAATTTCGTTATTAGCTCGTGGGATACTACAACAAACCTAACTATTTTTGCTATATTTTAGAATATATGCACATATACACACAATTACTGATATAACCACAAGTTTAAGTTGCTTCTGATACGGTAATGCTATAGGCTCTCTCCTTCAACTCTCTCACTCTTTACTACCCTTCCGTTTGGCAAAGATGAGAGAAAGGCTGAGGAGAGTAGCGTTTAAAAAGATACAGGGGAAGGAAAGGCTCGCATAGAGAGTAAGTGGCGTGACGCACGGATGTACTAAGTAACTAACTAAGAGACGAACAAGCAAAATTAGCATATGATTATTATTAATAACAATAATAATAATAACAATAATAATATAAACTTATTTATAAATGGAACTTTGTGTATGTGTCCGTTACCTATAAACTCCGAAACGGCTGAACTGATTTTCTTAGAAGTTTACACAGCTGTACTATAAGCGTCTGCGAGTGTTCTTAGCTAGGTTTTGTGTCGAGGTACCCCCGATAAATGAAAATCGGTAATCGAAAAAATCGGGTTATAGAAGGAGTGGTCCGATTATAATAAAGAAGGCCCAGCATTGCAGTATATGAGGTTCCTCCTCAAGTCATCGGGGAGCATCTGGCTGCTTGTTTTACGCAGTATGGGCAAATACGAGATGCCTACTGCGGTGACCTGACCGAGAGAATGATCGACTGATATGCATTCCTGACCATCCCCATTTCCCTTGACGTGAGGGTCTGAGCTTCCAGAGAGGAAGGCCAGTCCCCAGCTGACCAAAATCCCCCTCTGGCCGCTTCTTTTTCAAATTCTTTACTGCATGCCAATACCCGGGACTGGTGCGACTGGTTGGGAATAAAAAAAGTTCCCTCACACCCCGAAAATCCGTCACCAGCTTTTAGTGCAGTCTCGGAGAAGGAAAGGGGGAGTGGCTCGTTGTTGGTAGGGCAGACTTGCGCTGTAAAGTGCGGGACTATTAAGGACAACGTTCATTTGGTACACTTGATCATCGAGAAAATCGACAGTGAATCCGCACTGATCAATTTAGATCAGTCCAGTGCATTCGATAGGGTTGACCATCGGATTTTGGAGTCTGTACTTTCCGCCGCGGGTTTTGGGCCATACTTTTGCTCCTGGATCCGACTACTGTATGCGTTCCACGGTGGGCTGGTGGAAGTGAATGGGGTAAGATCGAGGCCTTTCACTTAATCTCGTTCCATTCGTTCTCTTTCGCTTTTGCTTTACGTTCTTGCGTTGGAGCCCTTCCTTCGCAAGATAAAACGAATCCAGTCCTGCACGGAATTTCCCTTCCTGGTGCTACCACCTCGACCATTTACTCCGCCTATGCATACGTTTCGGTTTTTGTGTCGAGCAGAGCCGAGATTGACGAAGTTAGCAAAGGGATCAGAGGTTATAAGACGGTGACAATTGCGATAATTCTGTGGGCTGGCGATTGGGCCGATCCAAATTCTCGGCGTCTGGTTCGATCCCGATCTGCAACAGTGTTGTTGTCCCGCTGTACAAGTTCCTTGAAGATCTCATGGTTCGTTTGTTGCGTGGAAAGTTCTTTGTCTTTGAGGCTAGTTCTGTTTGTAGCAATGTAGCACCTCCGTTAGCTAAGGCTGAGCACTATGTGCTCTTTTGCTTACTAAGAGTCGTGATTTGAACAATGCGACAGAAGGAATTTTATGGCGAATGAGAAGTTTATTTTTCCCAATTCATCTCGTACTTTAAGCATCAGCTTAATGTCAAGATTAGGACGGAGAGGAAATGACTCCCTCCATCAGAATTTGGCAAAAAGTCTTGCGTCTTGAGTCTTGCGCGTCTCTGTCGAGTGAAAGTTGCAGTTGTTTGATGCTGTTTAGGCATCAGGATTTTGGGTGTGCTAGGTGGAACATGTGCAGCCCTTAGCTGTTAGCTTAGAATAGAAGTTTTTTGATTTTTAGGTTTTCTCTTTAAAATTAACTTAGCTAGGTTATGAAGCTTTATTGGCCCCTTTCCTTTTTTGTCCCCATGTTTCTTTTAGTTTAATCCCCATCCCTTTCCCCTTTTAGGTGACCAGGAATGTTAGTTCTCTGGTGGATGCGGGGCGGTTTTCGTTTGTCGAGTGTGCTTTTTCGTTCTTGTTGTAGTGTTTACATGTGAGAGTGGTTGTCTGAGTGTTTGCTGACTGGATGGGAGGTATTATTATATCCACAAATCCGTGCATTATTTTCATCCAGTAAACTGACTTTTCTGTGACATTTTAGAGTGGGGGGCTTTTTACTACTTTTATTTAGTTTCTTGTAAATATTGTTTATCATTGTATATATTCAATGGGGAAATTTTTAATGTAGTTATTTCTGCCCATGTCCTCCACTCAGTATCTAAACTTATTTATAAATGGAACTTTGTCTGTTTGTGTCTCTATGTGTGTGTGTATCCGTTACCTATAGACTCCGAAACGGCTGAACTGATTTTCTTAAAAATTTACACAGTTGTACTATAAGCGCCTGCGAGTGTTCTTAGATCTGTTTTGTGTCGAGGTACCCCCGATAAATATCGAAAATCAATAATAGAAAAATCGGGTTATAGAAGGAGTGGTCCGATTTTAATCAAATTTGATACACTCATAGACAAAGACATAAGAAACGATATTCAGAAGTTCCAATGCTGCAGTTCTTACAATAGTGCAGAAAATCGATAATATATATATATATATATAAAAGGCAAGATGTTTGTGTGTGTGTCTGTTTATCTGTCTGTATGTCCTTTATACAAATCCACAATTTTTATCCGATTCTCACCAAACTTCACACAAATATTCTTTAGCCTGAATCTGAGCTCCATGACCATGGATTAATTCTAAAGCTTTCATTACACCCGAGCAACGCCGGGCTATACTGCTAGTTGTACATATGGGAATTAAGTAGGATTTCATAGAATATCTGAGGTATTATGTTGGACGTGGTAGGAATGGTAAGTAAGAATGTGGTATTATGTTGTAAGGATTATTGTAGTGTACTTGGGTCAACAAAAGTGAACAGCTAATTTAAACTAGGACAGATGATGACCAGCCTTCCAATCCCCGTATTAGACATTGTGCCACATTTGTATTTATATGTACAATAAATATCGTCACTGAGTAGTAGCCCCAGAGTGAGTGAAATAGTGAGTCAGGACGCCTGCGAGAGAAAATACTCTCCAGTCCACGTTTACCTTGGACTACGTTTCCCGAGAATATACTATTGAACCTAATATCCGAGTCTGTGTTATCTTTCTATGGCCCTTCGATCATAACACTGGCGACGAAGATGAGATCCGAACCACAGAGAGAAACCTCTATCTAAAAGATTCCACAAAATTCTACGCCATAACAGGTAATAAAAAAGGCCTTAGAACCCAATGAACCTTATAAACTTTCATTTTCATAGTTGACAGGAATTATGTAATTTTAAACTTTTCGTGAGACAGTTGGAAGTGTTATTTAATCAGAAATGTAAATATATTATATAGGTAAAAAAATTGAACATGTTCTAATGTGATGGAACATGAACGACTTAAAAATGGCATAAACAATATTTATTAGTGTGTTTATTGAAATGAATAATTTTATATTTACAACTTTCTAAAATCTAATACAATTGAAATTAATGCAATGCAATATTTATCATTTAACAATTTATAAAGTGTGGCGAATTGCCTCGTAAAGAGGGCCAGAGTAGCGTAGCATATAGGTGAGAGCAAATTGCTTACGATGCAGACTCTCCGATAACCGGAGCTGGAATGACGAGGCGCATGCGTCAGTAAGTCAGATCGAGGCTGGCAGCAGGACTAATCAAATTCTCTGGCTCGCTCGAGAACGTATAAAAAGGCGAGTTTTTGTTGAGTCGAGGGAAGTATTATTTCTTGTGCGTTAAGCGTGATTCTCAGCGTGGCGTACCAAAACGGAATTCAGTAGCATAAACTAGGAAGACCCTCATAACGAGGGTCTTTCTAGTGTTTGTGCTAGTGACGTACATCTTTACTGCGACATAAAGAAACAAACATGAAAACAGTATTTTTATTCATAAATGCATAAACATTTACTAAATTATTAAAATAAGGTGAAAAACTATAAGTAAATCATTATAATTTAACATTTCATAAAGTTCGAATCGATTAGCAGTTAACTGATATTTTGTCAACCCCTCATTAAATAAAATGATATATATAGTTTATCTTTGTTAATTCTCAAGAACAAAGAAAAAATATAAATTTATTTTTATAAAGTTAGGTTTTATTGCAATTCTATCATCGCATTTTAAAACAATAAACATTGCCGAGGGGGAAAGGTAGGTAAAAATAATGGCGGTGTTAATGGAAAAATCGTTCATTTGACACTATTTTGCGGGCAAACAGTTTAACATTGAAAAAACCCCTAAAGGGAATTCCACGAAGAAAGAGTTGATGAAACATTAATGCTTTATATTACATTTTAAATATTCAAATTTTATTTACTTATTTGCAAAAATATGCGATATCTCCATTTTGTTATGTTTACATAAAAAATCATACTTTTTCTACGTATGTTTGCATAAGGATCATATTTTTCTTACGCATGTTTACTTAAGGACCATACTTTTCTACGCATGTTTACTTATGGATTATACTTTCTTTACGTATGTTTATTTAAAGTTAACGCCTGTTTACTTAAAGGACATATTTTCAAGGCGACACATGCCTTTAGCCAAAGTTTTTGAGTAAATTCTCGTTTTAAATCCCGTCACTTTTCCCCTTCAAATTTATCCAAAATAGCATTATCTCTGTGCAAATGTATATGCTGAACTCAAATCAAGTGTTAGTTATTGGAGAAACTTACCTTTCTTATCTAAATGTCCATAATAAAAAACGAACTATATCTTGCACTTTTTCTCTCCCGTAACTCTTACGAAGTCATGTAAATAACTGCGGAATGACAGACTGCGTAATACAACGAATTTTGGCAGATTTTTGCTCGAATTTTCTTCATTTACTGATATTTCCGGCGATGTACTTCCGGGAATTAAAGTAATGCACTATTGTATTTCTACGCTTATTGCTCTCAAAACAGGAAGTACATCACCGGACGTTTCAGTAAAGGACGAAATTCGACCAAAATTGCTGCCTACGTACAACATCATTCTTCAGTTAATTACATGACTTCGTAAGAGTTACAGGAGAGAAAAAGTGCGAGATATAGTTCGTTTTTTTAAGGATTTTGAAAGCAAAAAGGTAAGTTTCTTCAATAACTAATTGTTGATTTGAGTTCAGCATATACATTTGCACAGAAATAATGCTCTTTTGGATAAATTTGAAGGGGGAAAAGCCGTCGGTACCTAAAACGAAAATTTACCAGTTTTTGATATTCTTCATCTTTTTCACTACGTATAAATTTCAAACATTTTCAATATTAATTCAATAAACTAACTAATAAATGAATATTATAAATATACAGTTCCATAAATAGTGTTTATCATTGTTTTTTATTTGACTTTTTTGTCATTTTTTAAAAAAAGAAGAAAATGTATAAATTAACTTTCATATGATTTGGTTCTGTATAAATTTTAGTTAACATTTTTTTAAAAGGAACATTTCCTAGTAGTGAAGATAGTTAAAATGATAGCGGTGTCAAGGGAAAATCCGTCCTTTTTTATCGAAATATTGCCGTTATTTTTTGCTTCTTTCCTACGTTCTCAAATATTTCTTTCCGATTTCGTTCTGACCCTATAATTAATACAGTGCTATTTATGCATCATATTTTGTAAAATATGGAATGATTAAACAGTCTTATGCAAATAGCAAAAGTGTGATAGGGAGGAGAAGAACATTCCTTAGAGCTACAAATATAGGAAGTTGTGGAGTGCTTAGGCCAATCATGTCTTGAAAATATGTAGCCTATAAATGTAACATGTACTTTTCTGGTCATCCAGTTTCAGTATCATCTAGTTTGGCAATCTTCAACTCAATATTTAATTCCATCTCTGCAAGCAATGGCTCAGATAGAATGAATGTTTTTTTGTTTTTATTGCCGTTGTTTTTATGGGCATCAAAGAAAATTGTCCTACCAGAAGCTTCAACGACTCAGTTATTTTACAGCCGTTGTTAATAAAACAACAGGCCATATTTTTCGGTAACCTTTGGCCAGCGTATTTTACTGACGTCAGCGAAGTTTTATTAACCGTGCTCAATGGAATTCGTCTCTTCACAATTCGTGTGTTTGATCAGAGCTTGATTTTAATTAAAATTATTTTTTAGGTTTATGGTTACTTTCATTAGCCTTCCTGGTCGATTGGTTAGATGGAATTAAACTAAGAAAAAATATCTGTGTTCGAATCTCGCCATGGTCGATTTAGCGAAGACACTTTTTTTTAAGCGGCTGGGCAAAACTGTTATACCGTGCAAAACTGATTTTTTTTTTTTGCATTTCAACCCAAGAAAAGCGGGATCGCCACTACCCCGATACAGTGAGAGAGAATACTGGGTACAGTGTGTATAAAAGAAAGTATAAAAGATGAACTGGATTCAAGAAGATAAAAGATGGTAACAGATTTTGCATTTGCATTTTTGGAGATTCCATCTATCCGGGAAACAAGTAAATAAAATAAAGTTTCGCAGTCGGGAAGTGTGAGAAAAGAAACTATTAGAATAGAAGTGCAATTAACTATTTCTACGGTAAAAAGATGGGACCTAGATTCTAATCTAGAAGAACGCATAAATTCATGTGGGCAGGGCACCAGGGAAAATCCCTTCAGAGCAGTTGTCATAAAAATACTTGTAGAAAAGACAGAAAGAAGCCACGTCAACCCAACCATCGGTATAAAACCTCTAAGATGCAAACTATTAGAGAATGTGAAAGAATCAGAGAATAAACATTATTAGGAACAGGAATTGAACATATGGAAATATGTTATCCGTTCCTTTCCCCTGTCTCTTTTTCCCTCTTTCTGGCCTGTTAGTATCAGGTTCTCCAAGCCCTCCTTCCTCGTTGCATGTCGCAGTAACTTCAGCTATCTCTTCCTGATGCTCAGCATTAATTTCCTTTTCGTTTCTAATTTTCCAAATTCTCATCATTGTTCACATGCTCGATCCATGATATTCTCAGCATGCTTCTGTAGAACCACATTCAGTTGCTTTAAGTTTTTCCTTCATCTTTGATGATATTGTCTTTCATCTTTGAGCATTCACTCTCATATTGAAGAACTGACATCTCATGGTAATCCAGGAGGCTCCTGTTTGTTTCTAGCGAAATTATTCTGTTTCTTAATACTTTACTCAACTTCTGGAATGATTCCTTCGCTATGCCAATCCGCATTCGGATCTCTGTGTCGCACGTTCCGTCTTCTGTTAGAACACTTCCCAGGTATTTAAAGAACCCTAAACCTAAACACCATAATCAAGTAGTGAAATGTGGTTCATTCACTAAGTCGAAACAATAAATGAGGGTCTGCAATAGAATCTCAGTACACACACACATTATTTGACCCATGGATAAAGCTCTAAATAGAAGATATTTAAAGGTTCTACAATATAATTGCATTGAACCTTTTAATACAACTGTACACTAATTTAATTATGACACAAAACTAACTCTCTCTCTCTCTCTCTCTCTCTCTCTATATATATATATATATATATATATATATATATATATATACATACAAGTATTGTTGGAATTATATTCCTTGTCAAAAGAAACACTATTTTTAAGAAAGTGCTCAATACAAAAGTAGGTCCACATTACAAAAGTTGGTCCACATTACATATACAATAATACCTCCCTGATTAAAGGGGCAACGTTCGTTTTCAGACCTTTAAACCATTCTTTTAAGAACCATCACATCACTTGAAAAGACACAAAATTTTGAAACAAAATGGCTACTTTTGTAGTGATATTGTAACATATCAATGTTATAATTTATAAATAAATAATATATATATATATATATATATATATATATATATATATATATTCTGAGACTGAGTTAATGTACCTGCCAATACCAAGCTGTTTGATGGTAAATCATTAAAAACTTTTCAGGCGTTTACATATCATGGATCAACAATCACTTCTGATAAAATATCGACAGAGAGATGCAATCCAGAATACTACCCAAAGCCAGCACAGCATTCAGTAATCGTTAACATAAGTTTCGGAACACTAAAGACGTGTCTCTCAAATTAAAGATCGACATATACAGATCTGTTGTTCTCTCAGCCCTTCTTCGTGGTGCTCAAAACTTGGACCCTATACCGCAAGGACATGTCGCCTTTCACATGCTCAATCCTCGTGCTATCAGTCAGTCATTTAAGTACCGTAAGTGGTACACGCTTAGGAGATAATGACGGACTGGGCAGATGAATATCCCGCAGAAGGTGGCCATTACTTTCTGCAGTAGACTGGTTGCCAGCCAAGGCTATAGAACCCAATCTATCCTGTTATTTAACCCATAACTGGAAGGAAGAAACGAATTAATACCTTTCCCAAGGGTATTTGCGCGTAAGTGAATGCAAAGAATGCAACAGGAATTCGAACTCGTCCCGAGCCGAAATTCACTGTACCACAACGCACATCCGCACTATGTACCTTAATCAGACAAAATGATTTTCTTGAAAACTTAATTAATTACAAAGTTTCATTTACAACTTATACACTAACATAATTAAAAAAAATATATTTTACTAAAATAAATAACCCACACAATACTAAATTGTTGTTCTTAATACAACATAACTAAGTATACCATAATTATTTAATCCTAAATCTGACCTAAAAACTTCAGCCCCTGTACACATAGATAGTAATAAAAAAATCTGTTGTTCAATAAAAAAACTAAAATCCAAACTCCTGTTAAAAAAATATTGTCTACCCATTTAAAATCTAAGGTACTACTATGTACCTTATCCAGACAAAATTAAAAAGTGACATGTCTAGATTCAAGCCATCCTGCCCCCTTTCATAACCCAAATAGTAAATATCCATGGTTACATAATTTCAAATTTTTGATTGAATAATATTGACACACCTAAAGCATTTTCTCCAACCACCACTCCCTAATTTTCTAAATAATCATTAATTCATCTTATATTTTAAAAATGAATCATTGTCTCCATTTATTTTAACATATCACCTGAAGAAGAACAGTCTTGCTCTGAAACATGAAAATGTTTGTTCAGTGATATTCTGCTTTTATAAACAACTGTAATAACAAAATTACAATATATATATATATATATATATATATATATATATATATATATATGTATATTGTTGAGTTATAATACTGTTTAGCGCCAAGATTTTATATTTTTCGGTAGTTTTACTGATAAAAGGTATTTTGGAAAGCAGGTTTTGTATTGAAAATTACTTGATAGGGCGTTGATAGTTTTAGTGCAAATAAGTAGTGACTTCAACTGAACAGACTCATGCCGACTTCATGCCAGCAAGAACCCTAGCCCTGATGAATGTCTGATTATAACGGTGCCCTCACAAATTTTCGAAATCGCCATGAATCTCCTCAGAGAATGTGACAAGCTTTTTGCAATATATATGTATATATATATAGATAGTCATCCGCAGACAGATGTTTCGCTGTATCACAGCTTATCAGTACGGTTAGACTCCGATTGCATTTAACCCAGGATTGAAACCCGACCGAATTGGTGTCAGTCGGCGATTCTACCTCTGAGCTATGGGCGCTCAGTAGAAGAAGGCAGACTTTTTAGCGTGTATATTATCATTATACACGCCTAATAGCTGAGAGTGTTCTAATTCATTGCTGAATGCACGATGCGTATATATATATATATATATATATATATATATATATATATATATATATATATATATACAATGATGATGTTACAGTAGTTCAAACGAGAGACAAGGGTATATTTAAAAATAAAATAGAAACTACAAGTGTTCTTTTATAATATATATTGTATTTTTTTATATTCTGTTTAACGTGTTTCTATTCACGCGATCTTCTTCAGGCAGAAAGTGGTTGTCAGTTATGGTCTTGTGTAGTAGAAGATCACATCTTGAAATCCTGAGGAAGTTTCTTTCTGTTTTAAGGGGTAATAAAATAATTTAGGACGTGTCAAATATCGGGTGGAGGAAGGTTTCGTTTTTATTTTTTGGTTTTTTAATTCATACACACACACACACAAATATATATATATATATATATATATATATATATATATTCACTTCCTATGTCGTGTGGGATTTCATATGTGCGTCACTGCTTTTGTTCTTTCTATTATGTGTACATACATGTGTGTGTGCGCGTATGTGTGAACACACATGATTTAACTAGTGTATCTGGTCATTCTGTGCGCACGATGTGTGTCCGTGTGGGGTTATGATCTATTAAGAGTTATTTTAAATTTTTTTATGAAGGTTTTTTTCTGGTATTTGTAGATAAAAATAATTGTCTGTCTGATATCATGGCATAATTTTAAATTTGCCTTGTGGCAGTGGGAGATGCGTTGTGATAATTTGATGTCGCTTTTATGAAAGGTATCTCAGCTTTTACTGCTTTGGTGATTCCAATATAAGATTTATTACATTTTGTGCACTTGGTGTTGCAGTTCAAATTTTTATTTATTGTGAATGTCCTTGTGGGGTTTTCAAAAGTGTAGATGTTTCTAGTACCATGATATCTGTTGTTGAGTAGTTTTCGCACTGAAGGTTATAATCGTGATATGTCGGTTGCTAATCGACTTAACGCACCCAAAATTTTAGGAACTTGGTAATCTTTCAACTGAAAGCTGGCTCCTTAGTATTCAGCTAACTGTCGACTAATATCAACTGCCTAGTAGTTCTAAGGAACTCTAATACTCTAAATAGAACTCTAAAGAACTCTTATGAACTTCGCAAGAACTATCAAGAACTTATCCCGTTAAATTCTTGTTAATTCTTATTAATATACTTACTAATACTTGTAACGACATTCACCCGGAGTGGGTTGAGCCGGCTCCAATAGAGTTAACTGCATTGCGCGTCAAGGTCATCCACCCTCGTCGATCGGCAGCAGAATCGGCGGGATGATTTAGCCATTCGCCGTTCCAGCGTCGGACACCAAAAACGCGAGGACCGGACACGAGCTCTATGTCTGTTTTGACGCCAGCGAGCCACGTCTTGAGTTGACCACCTCGGCGCTTCCTCCAACCAGTGGGTGCGTAGGGCGCCACCACTTTACGGATGAATTCATCAGCAGGCCTTTATCTGAGTAATAGTTGTGTTTCCCCATAACAATATCACAAACCCCACATTTTCGTTACATTTTTTAAACTACTGTTTTGATTAAATTTGGATGATGTTCATATGTATTTTAGGTATTTGGGTTGGCGTTTTACTCGTAATTATTTTGGACGTTTTTAATTTTATCATTTTGGTTTAGTCATTCATTTTTTTTATTTCTGTCATAATTTTGGGTTGTTTCTGTTGTATGTTGAGACATATGCTAGGTTTTCTTCGATGTTGCGTTTTTACAAGTTTCCTAGTTTGCCTAGAGGTATTTTTCTGCCAATTCAAAACGTTTGTTTTTAAGTGTTCTAGGGTAGCTTCCTTCTTTTGAAAGCTATATATATTATTTTGAACATTATTACAAATTGTCGGTTGCCTTAACCAAGTTTCGTTAAAATTCGTTAATATATATATATATATATATATATATATCTCAATCATCCACATACAAGCCTGTTTCGCTGTATGACAGCTCATCAGTGTGGCTAGACGCATCCACTTGCTTCTGGCCGAGATCGAAACTCGACCGATTTGGTGTCAGACGGAGTCGCTACTCCTTAAGCCATCGACACATGAAATCAGAAAAGGAAATTTTAACGTGTTGTATATAAGCAGTGTATGCACACACCAGTCACCGAGAGAACTCAATTCATTTCTGAAGAGTCACGCATATAGCAGAAGTGGAACTGTTTTTAAAATTTTCTTCTCCAGAGAGATCAATCGTAATGAGAAAAAAAGATATAAAAAGAGATAATAACAATACTCGTGCGAATAATACGAAGAAGGGAAAAATTGGTTTGAAAAAAGAGAGAACTAAGTACATGAACATCAGTCAAAAGAGATCAGACCGAGTCAGTACGTAGCGCCCCCCCCCCCAAGAAAATAAACATGACACGAGTAATCAACTAACAAAAAAGCGCTCAATACTTAGGTAGAGCGGAATAAATAAAGAATACCTGGTGAGCCAAACAACCTACCCAGGTTTCACGTAAACCGATCATCAGGGACAGCTGGCTAACAAAGAAATAAAACGAACGACAAATATAAAGGAAATACAATCTACCCATGTGACCAAGAAAGAAGATACCCAACTGATATATATATTAAAATTAAAGCCAGCGAGAACCCTTGATAAGAGTTGGCCGAAAGGTTCCACGGGTTTAAATAATATGACGTCTGTTCTTTTTAAATATATATATATATATATATAGTAAAGTTTTGTAATTTGCTTGAAGCATTGTGTAAAACAGATATATGGTCATGTCTTGAAGGCTGTCACAATGCGTTTAGTAAAATAAAAAGGTAAAGAAGGTTTGAGGTATTACCTATTTAGTATACATTAATATTTCGAGATCAAAATCTCATCTTCAGAATGGCAGATGAGTGAAGATGAGACTTTGGTCTCGAAATATTAATGTATAATAAATAGGTAATACCCAAAATCTTTACCTTTCTTTATTTTTCAAACACATTGTGACAGACCTAACTATATATATATATATATATATATATATATATAGACAGTTAGGTCTATCATATATATATATATATATATATATATATATATTGTTAAATATAACAAACTGAATTTATATTTTCATTAATCAAGAACCGTTATAAACATTGTAATTTATCCTTAATTTTTGTCTAACATTTGGAATTTTCTTCCCGCTAATGCTTGATCTAGGATTTCGGGTCACATGAGCTAAATTAGGATGTTTAGAATGGTTCATTTTTAAACATAATATACATAATAAGCATTTAAAATAATGACCTG
This sequence comes from Ascarosepion bandense, assembly GCA_037127315.1. Classification (NCBI taxonomy): domain Eukaryota; kingdom Metazoa; phylum Mollusca; class Cephalopoda; order Sepiida; family Sepiidae; genus Ascarosepion; species Ascarosepion bandense. The sequence goes on along the minus strand of JBBBDQ010001283.1, from coordinate 1,908,749 downwards.
CTGTATCATACAGTAAATTCAAATTACAACATGCCGCAGTAATATATCTTTCTAATATCATGAAATATCAACGGGACCTCATTAAACAAAAATATTGTCCAAAAAACCACTGTGAAGTTCTTCTAGAGGGGGATAAAAGAAATTTCGAAATCAGTCGCATTGACCAACTAAAGGACGAGAAATAGCGGCAGAAAGCGACTGAAATTAATTAAGAACGATTGGATTACCACCCATTACCAGGGAACAGGCTATCCTCCCTGAGAGTAAAACACTACGCCTCCTTGGCCTAACACACTCAGCGGACTTCAAGTGGAATGACTATATCGAATCCACTGCTAAATCCGCTGCTAAGAAAGTCGGTTCACTGTGCAGAGCCAGGATGTTTTACCCGTCTGAATCCATCTTGCACACATATAATCGACCATCAGCCCGTGTATTGAATACTGCTGCCACATCTGATCGGGTGCCTCTGCTATTTGACAAAATCCAGCGGTGAACCTGTAATATGATCGACCTCGAATTGGCAGCACGGCTGCAGACGCTCTCTCACCGGTATGACGTGGCTTCCCTGTGCCTCTTCTATAAATACTTTCACGGCTTCTGCTCCAATTAACTTAGATCACTGGTACCCCCTATATATAAATTTACACGAGCTACTAGATTAGCAAATAGGTCGCACTCTTTTACAGTGAAACCGATAAAATATAACCGCAATTTCTACTCTAAAAGCTATTTTTCTCTCACTTCCCACCTGTGGAATTCCATTCCGTATTCTTGCTTTCCCGACGGCTACAATCTCCAGGAATTTAAATGTGCGGTCAATACACATCTCCTATCACACTAACTCGCATCAATTTTTGCAAGCTCTTTTTTCATCTGCTCCATCCCCATCGTCGGTATCCTCATCCATCTATTACCCTCCTCCTGAAATTTCCTATAACTAACCCTTCTTTCTCATCACTTTCCACTTTGTAACCACCTGCGCAACAGTTGCTGTAGAATGCCTTGCTTGAAGTGAGATGATTAAAAAAAAAAATTTATCTTGTGTGGAAAATCAATTTAATATTTACCTTTTGTCTTTTAATAAACGCATTTTAAAACAAAAAAGTTTAATTTATTACAAATATATCATAACGTATATTTATGTACTTCTGTGTGGGTGTCATAAACTTATGTAATTTGACACCAAATCGATCGAGTTTCGATCCCGGCCAGAAGCAAGTGGATGTGTCTAGCCACACTGATGAGCTGTGATACAGCGAAACGTGCTTGTATGTGGATGACTAATATATTATGCTCTCATTACGATTGAGCTCTCGAGAGAAGAAAATTTTAAAAAACAGTTTCCACTTCGGCTATAATGCGTGACTCTTCAGAAATGAATTGTGTTCTTTCGGCGACTGGCGTGTCTATACACTGCTCATATACAACACGTTAAAATTTCCCTTTCTGAATTCAGTACCGACTCCGACTGACACCAAATCGATCGAGTTTCGATACCGGCCAGAAGCAAGTGGATGTGTCTAGCAACACTGATTAGCTGCGATACAGCGAAACAGGCTTGTATGTGGATGACTAATATATATATATATATATATATATATATATATATATATATATATATATATACTAGCGGCCATAATTATTAGGTCACCTCAGTGTTTTGAATAAAGGATGTATTTTATACCATGTTTTAGTATCTATTGCCAATAATTGTTGTAAATGAAAATAGAATACATTTTTGTTATTATTGCACAATAATATGTGCATTAAATGAATTTATAAATATTTAATAATCACCTATATTGCAGTAAAATAAAAGAATGAAGAAAATTTAGTGTGATTTGGACGAGTTGATCTTTGCTTCCTTGCCTTTTAAAATTTTGCGAAGTACTAATAGCAAAAGAACTATTCTATTTTCATTTGGAAACAAATGCTAAAAATAGTATGAAATACATCATTTATTTAAAAAAACATTGAGGTCGCCTAATAATTATGACCGATAGTGTATTTTTATAAACCGTTAGACACATTTTTTTACTGATTCTTCAACTGTGCACATCTTCACAGTTTTATACTAATGTCAACAAAGGAGACAGCCACTAAAGGTATAGATATTTCTTTATTAATAGGATAGAAAATTATTATAAAAAGTTAGTTTTGGTGTATACTCTCATTTAAATAGACATTCCATTTATTTATTAAACAGTGTATTTATTTTCCTCAAATAGCCTGATAACGGAAGAAATATTATTTGAGAATATACATATATATATATATATTTTGGATATCTGATAAAAGGGAGAAAATAAGTATGTGTCGTCATAGAAATAAGTAAAAATTACACGAATTATCCTATTCTTCCAGTTAGTCAAAATAAGGATTTTTTAAAAATTTGGCTAAGCAGTTACTTCCCCAGCCCCTACTACTACTAGCACAAGGGTCAAGCCACATACCCCTATACTACCAAAGAGGAAATTACAACTCAAGATTCTCTTGCCTAACCCTAATAAAACTATTACCACTGGTTAACCTGGTTAATAGTTAACCTCTGGGCTTAGAATGTTTCCTCATTCTCTGTTTATAAGTGGTTCAAGTATGCATATCTTAAAATGACAGTTTGAAAATGGCTATTTCCCAGCTAAGTTTTATCTGAATTTACAGATATATATATATATATATATATATATATATATATATATATATATATATATATATTAGTCATCCACATACAAGCCTGTTTATCTGTATCACAGCTCATCAGTGTGGCTAGACACATCCATTTGCTTCTGGCCCGGATCGAAACTCGACTGTATGATTTGGGTCTGAGAAGCGGGTTTTTTAGCTGCAAAATAGTTATAACCATGGATTTGGAGAATATCCAGTTTTTTTTTAACAGCACACACACACACACACACACACACACACACACACACACACACACACACATACATACATACATATATATATATATATATATATATATATATATATAATATATATATATATATATATATATATATATATATATATATATATATATATATATATATATATATATATATATATATATATATATATATATATATATATATATTTATATATAAATATATATTTATATATATATATTTATATATAAATATATATTTATATATATATATATTGTAATGCATGTTTCATTAAATAATATAGACAATTTTGTCTATTTTTTATGTAAATCTTTTTCATATTCTCTGATAGCATTATCATTAAATGAAGAAAGAAAATTACTATATTACTACACATTTTTTAATAATCCAACATAAGCTTTCAGCTTGTATAAGGCACTTTCAGCTTGTATAAGCCACTTTCAAAGATGTAAAATTACATTATATAAACACGGACAAGCCATAATAACAATCTTCACAAACGTTTCCAAAATAATTCTGTCGTTAAATTCGCGTATGAACACAATACTAATAACGAAATTCCCTTGCTTTAAATATTGATAAATGCAAATAATACCAATTTTCTATTTCGCCATAAAAAAAACCTACCAGCAAATTTCATGTACACTTAACTATCAGAGCGAATGTCCATAGTACTACAAAATAGCAATTATGAAAAATCTAATACATCTTGCAAAAAATAATTCCTCTACAAAACAATCTTTTTTCCAGTGAACTAAAGATATATAAAATAAACACTTATTAATAATAGCTTTTCAAAATATATAGTTGATGAACAAATACGATGCTTTCTTAGACGTCTCAAATAGAACATAATACTACTTCAAGTAATCAGAAACATATTAATCTCCTATATCGTAATCAAATGCATACAAATTATAAACAAGATGAAAATATACTAACAAAATAGTAAATACAAATATATCTACAAGAGATCTTAGCAAAAAACATGTTAACCACCACAGACAACCGCACCTCCCTCCTATTAGCATGGAACAGACTTGCCTCCCAGAGAGTAAAACACTGCACCTGCTTGGCCTCACTCTCTCAGCGGACCTCAAGTGGAATGACTACGTCGAATCCATTGCTAAATCTGCTGCTATGAAAGTCGGCTCTCTGTACAGGGCCCGGAAATTCCTTCCGTCTGAATCTATCCTGCACATATATAAATCTACCGTCCGCCTATGTATTGAATACTGCTGCCACATCTGGCCGGGTGCCCCTGTTATTCTCCTCGGGGTTCTTGACAAAATACAGCGGAGAATCTGTAATGTGATCGATACCGACTTAGCTGACCGCCTGCAGTCACTCTCTCACCGGCGTGATATAGCTTCCCTCTGCCTCTTCAATAAATACTTTCACGGCTTCTGCTCTGATAAAATTAAATCACTGGTGCCCACTAGGTGTGAATTTGCACGAGATACTAGATTGGCAACTAGGTCCCACCGTTTTACAGTGAAACCGATGAAATGTAACCGCAGTTTCTACACCAACTGCTTTTTTTCTATCATTTCCCGCCTGTGGAATTCCCTTCCGCATGATTACTTCCCCGACGGCTACAACCTCCAGGAGTTTAAATGTAAGGTCAATAGACACCTCCTAATACACTAACTTGCACCCATTCTCTCCAATACGCTCCCTATGTACATCCTAACTCGTCTATCACCCTCCTCCTAACATTTCCTATACCCAATTGCTCTATGTAACCCCCCGCGCTTTAGTGGCAGTGGCTTGGGGTGAAATGATTAAAACAAATATATATATATATATATATATATATATATATATATATATATATATATATATACACTACTCTAAATCTAGTATATCCGACGCAATTATTCATAATGATTCTTTTTTTCCCGTTAGCGATTTGCAAAAAACAACATGTTTTACAAATTCAAGTGCCCTCTGGGAGATTGTATCTCCAACGGATAATTAATATTTACGTTTGCCACACCATAAACTCGCTCTCATGACGCTTGAGACTACATTTGATAGATAATTCTAACATTTTTAGGCATTTAAACAACATGCCTGGCCACATACACAATTCCGGAAAAATCTAAGTGGAAACACAACTATACTTAAACATGAAAACAATAATCAAAAACTAATAAATTCTCCAAGCTATATACATAAAACAGTTGAAACATAACCTGAACAAGATAAACTATGAAATCTGCACGAATATCCTTAAATGCTTATAATTAATAACAGAAGCCATTGGGTTAATCTATTGGCTTTCCATACATAATATTTCTTGTTTTCATTCTCGCTTGGTCATGTTTGAAGTCATGAGCTGTGAAGCGACTTTCACCTCCAGCGTCTTAAATGCACGAGTTTGTTGTTGCTTGGAAATCAAACAAAAACCGTTTATCCTTACGGTTTGTTCGTGTTTAGAATTTATAATGTAATTTGACATCTTTGAAAATGGGTTATGTATGCCGAAAGCTTAGATTGGATGATTAAAAAATTATGTATCAATATTGTAATTTTCTTTTTTCATTTAATGATAATGCTATTAAGCTTATCAGAGAATATGAAAAAAATTACATAAAATAAATAAACAAACAAACCTTGTCTACATTATTTAATGAAACATGCGTAAATGAAAAAATGCTGCCTAAATACACACACACTATATATATATATATATATATATATATATATATCCGCAGACAGATCTGTTTCATAGTATTGCAGCTCATCAATACGGTTAGACATCCGATTGCTTTTTACCCAGCATTGAAACCCAACTGAATTATCATTATACACGAGCCAAATGGCTGAGAGTGTTCTAATTCATTGCTGAATGAACGATGCGAAGATGCTAGAGTAGCTACTGTTTTTCAAAGTCTACCATTCTTCCAAAGTGCTCAATCAGAGTGTGAGAGCGTAAACACACACACACACACACACACACACACACACACACACATATAGGCATGCATATCTGTTAATATATATTTATATATAAGGTCATTTTTAATTATGCAAACACACACACACACACACACACACACACACACACACACACATATATATATATATATTGTTATGTTTCAGGATAAGTACTTGAAGTAACAATGTAAATCGTTATTTTATATTTTAGTCTGATTCTTCGTTCTAGATTCGATTTCTATGTCTGATTTTGTTGACTTTTTCCCCTTTCTTATTCGTTTGCTGCTATGTAGAGAGCCCCACTTTTATAAGACGCAAAGCTGAATTGACGTGAGCATGCATATGTATGAGCTGGAAATAAGAAAAAAAAAGGTACAGAGAAAAAATTGAGAAACAATAAGCAATATAAAAATAAACATCGACGTGCTCTAAACAAAACTTAAAAAAAAACAAAAAGTAAGGAAGGAAGGAAGGAAGGAAGGAAGGATGGAAGGAAGGAAGAAAGGAAGGAAATGAAAGAAATCGTAGAAAATCGACTATCGGAACGACTTAGCCACCATCTTGTCAGCCATGCTCTTTTCCCACAGTTCATTGCGAACTATTGGAAAGCGAAAGACGTGTACCATACGGTAATAGGATTGAAGGAAATAGTTTTGAATTTATACGATTATACATATATGCATACTTATATATACTTACTTATATATATATATATACATATATATATATGCATAAGCACCTCCACCCTATGCACACATAAATATGCAAATATCTGCATATAAGTGTGCATATATATACATACATACCCTAACACGCACACTCGCTAATATATATATATATATACACGCACAAACACCGTCACCCACATATACACACATATATCGTTATATACATATAAATATACATATATATAAATACACTAACACACACACACACACACACACACACACACATATATATATATATATATAAATTAGCAATATTACCTATGGCAGCTCTGAATGCAAACGTCAGAACACAAAAATACAGCGATAAAAAATTCCTCCTTGTTTAATAATAATAAAAATAATAATGATAATATTAATAAAATAATAATGGCGCAAAGAATATGTAAATATTTCGTTTTCTTATATAACTTGTTATATCACGGAGAGGGTTTTACTGAAGTCGTTACAAGCTAGGGTCCGTCTATATTTTACTTTATCATTTTTACGTTCAGCCAGTAAAACTCAAGTGGTTACTGGACGTCAAAGAAACTAAGAAAATGGGAAAAAAATTGAGAGAACAACAAGTGAACATGAATATTTTGGAGAGAATATTATGATTGTTTAGCGTTTAAAATTTGGAAGATATAATTTGAGCAGCAAAAGTAGCAGAAGAATCACCTAGGAGAGAACATGCTATTAAATGACGCCATTCAATTGTAAATGGATGAGACCTAACCGCCAATGTAGTCAGTCAGTTAAGTGCCATACTTGATACACGCTTGGGCAATCATGTCTCTTTCGAGACATAACTTACTGGATTATCACGTAGTAGTCTGCGGTAGACTGGTTGCCAGCCAAGGCTATAGAACCCAATCTGTTCTGTAATTTAACCCATTACTGGAGGAAAGAGACGGATTAATACATTTTTCAAGTGTATTTGTGTGTAAGTGAATACAACGAATTCAACTGGAATTTGAACTTGGCAACTTGATTTGTCTTTCCGAGTCGATATCCACTGCACCACAACGAAAGAACCAATATAGTACTGCGCTTAATTTTATAAATTAAGGTAACAAAAACCCTACAAGAACAATTACCAATTACCACGAGAATATTTATAGAAAATCCACCGCGAAGTTACACTACGGCATTGGAAAAAGAAACTGAATCCGAGTTGCCAGGTTGAAATAAATACATTGCAGATTTGTTATTTTATCAAGAATCTATAAATAAATAGCAGAAGCACCAGACCATATATGAATGTAATATTCAAGGCACGGTTATCTGGTAGATTTATAAATTTGTAAGAAAGATTCGGACAAGTAAAAACTGCCTAGTACATCACAGTCTTTCATTTTTCTAGCAGCAGACCTGATAATTGATTCATTTGGAACCTTCATCTAAATTAATGTTGTTCCTAGTTTCACCCTGACCATTTTAGTAACACATGCCTGGATTCCAGCTACTAGCAAATTGTGACCGCCAAACAAAACCAAGACATATTACATTGGAGTAGATAGACTAAAATATCGCCCGGTTCACACTCTACCCACGTCTATTGAACAGGTGAAGAGGCTCATCCGTTGTTTCCTGTTTAGGATGTGGTTTCCGGCTTTCTCTTTTCCAATCTTTTTACTCTTACGTAGCCCTCTGCGCATCAGTAGCATTATCGCCTTGCTTGGGGTGATATGATTAAAAAAAAAAATTATAAAAGAACACCTTTCTTTTCGGTGGCGTTTATGCTCACCATGACACGTGACTTAATCATTCTAAAGGCAATGATGATGCAAGAATTTACCTTTATTCATTAATTACTAACAGTTGCTCGGATGTAATGAAAGCTTTAAAGCTAATCTATGGTCCTGGAGCTCAGACTCAGCCTAAAGAATATTTGTGTGAAGTTTAGTGAGAAAAGGATAAAAATTGTGGATTTCTATAAAGGACATACAGACAGATAAACAGACACACGCACAAACATCTTGCCTTATATAAATATATATTATCGATATTCTGCACTATTGTAAGAACTGAAACCTTGAAATTTCTGAATATCGTTTCTTATGTCTTTGTCTATGAGTGTATTAAATTTTATTAAAATCGGACCACTCCTTCTATAGCCCGAGTTTTTCGATTATCGATTTTCGATATTTGTCGGGGGTACCTCGACACAAAACCTAGCTAAGAACACTCGCAGACGCTTATAGTACAACTGTGTGAATTTTGAAGAAAATTGGTTCAGCCGTTTCGGAATCTATAGGTACCGGACACACACACACACACACACACACACACACACACACACACACACACACACACACACACACACACACACAAAGTTCCATTTATAAATAAGTTTAGATTTATAATGCCATGTCGAACATGGTTACGTGAATTTACATGTATTTCCGATGGGCAACCTTGAGTTCGTGCTATGCTCTGTTCTCTGCTGTGCCCTGTCTAATTTGCATGATCACTGAGGACAGATAGTGACAATTACGATGGTGTTTTCTCTCTCCACTAAAAACAAGATATTATTAGGAACACAACAAAAAGAAATACAACCAAATCTACAAACAAAACCCCTACACCCCACTCAGCCTTCTTTAATATTCGTGGCATTTATTCCAAGCTTTTATTTCGTCATGAACTGCTTCATCATCCATCAAATCTTCAAACTCTGTAGAAAAATCTCTAGCCACACTGTAACGTGTCCGTAAGGTTTTTCATTTCTCTTTTCCACAACATTGTGCGATACAATTCTTTCCTCTTGAAAAGGTCGCAAGATATTTTTGCCCTCTGTGAAACTAACATATATTCTTTCATTGCTACCAATGAATTCTAATGTTCCTTTTGCCGAGAATATTTCAGCATCCACATGCATGGCCTGGTTGTTTACATCCGGGATAATCTTCGAATATCTAGGTAAGTGTCTCTCGAGTCCCCTCATTAATTCTTCATGTGATTCCCATTTTCGCTGCTAAACTGAGTTATGTTTTTTTTTTCTTAATCTCTCTTCCTTTTACCAACCTTGCAATCTATTAGAAATGATAGCTGACATTATGAAAAAGGTACATCTTGGTCTTAAGTGACGTTAATGCTCACCATGACATGTACCTAAGGCGTTCTACAGGTACTGTTGTTGTCGCTCTTCAGACATAACATTTTCCGTTGTCCCATTCCTTAGTCAAATTGTCTTTCTTAGTTGTTTGCTCTAGACAAAACCGAGCAACAGGTTTCACAACTTGATTTATTTCTCACTTCCTCTTCCCTCCACTTTGCCGAGCCTCGGAATCCTGTCCTCTTGATAATTCTGTTTTGGTGTGCGAATCGTCGTCGCCAATTTATTGTGGATTCTGGGTGACGAACCGCACAAAATAATGAACAACAAAAACAGATATTGAGATAGAAAAGTAGGTTACGTTGAACGTAATATAAAAACTTGAACGCAGGTTAGTAAATCCAGGAATACTATTAGTAAGAAAAAAATTTGTTTATAATCGTTTCACCCCAAGCAAGGCATTTCACTACCACTATTGCGCAGGGGGTTACATAGGGTCGAGGAAGTGATGGGAAAAGGATGGTTAGATATAGGAAATGTCAGAAGGAGTGTGATAGACGGGTAAGGGTATCGAGAATGAGGGTTGGTTAAATGGTGAGAGTGTTTGAGAGAATAGATGCAAGTTAGTGTGTTAGGAGGTGTCTATTGACCTTACATTCAAACTCCTGGAGATTGTAGCTGTCGGGGAAGCAGGTATATGGAAGGGAAGCGCGAGAAAAGAAGCTGTTGGAGTAGAAATTACGGTTACATCTTATCTGTCTCATTGTAAAAGGGTGGGACCTTGTTGCCAATCTAGTATCTCGTGTAAATTCGTACCTAGGCGTCACCAATGACCTAAGATCATCGGAGCAGAAACCGTGAAAGTACTTATAGAAGAGGCACGGGGAAGCCAGGTCACGCCGGTGAGATAGTGGTTGCAGCCGGTCTGCCAAATCAGGATCAATCAAGTTACAGATTCTCCGTTGTATTTTGTCAAGAAGCCCGAGGAGAGTAGCAGAAGCCCCCGATCAGATGTGGCAGCAGTGTTCAATACACGGGCAGATGGTAGTATACAAGTCTTGAAGTGAAGTCGTTGGAAATAGTATATCCGTGTATATTATTCTAGCTGAGTGGAGCTCAGAGCTATTCTGACTTCTGATGCAGTAGTCTCTGTGTAACTTCGGTATCTCTCGGTCACTTACGTATCAGTTCCGGTACTCCTGATAACTTTAAAGGATCTTTACGATTACTCTCAAATCTCAACTGCTCTTCTCTCTATGGCAGTATATCTATAGTCAGCCCAGTCCATTATCATATACAAAAGGGGAGATCCCACAACAAATTCGAACCACTTTATGATAGCTATTGATATTTCGTTCCAATCATCTATTAAAAATTATCCCAATATCCATAAATATTTTATCCCTAACCAGAGTGAGACTTACTCTATGATGTTTTGTGACTCCTCTTCGACTGACATCTTCAACCTCCATATGCTATGATAGAAAAAATTACTTAAAGTTTTAAACCCCGATCGATACAGATCACTCTGTATGTTTACCTCTTTTAGTCTCTCTTTCTTCCTTACTCCCTCACTTCCGCAACTTTCATTCTGTCCCCGCCAATATTATTATTTATATTAATGAATTACGCCCCTTTTATTTAACTCACTGCATTTTAATATTGTCTAATGTTTTAAATTCTAAATTTCAATTTTAATTAATTTTTTATTTTAATTCCTTATCTACATATAATCCTAGAATGTTTACATTTTTTATTCTTGTTTTTAAAAAAGTTAACTTACTTTATCGGATTTAATTCCTATGAACGTCAAGTAAAATTAAATTCAAATCTATTAAACTGTCAGTTCTAAAAATGCACCTGATGATTTTGAAACTCCGAGTTGTACAATCTACGTAGGACAATATGCATATTATTTAATATATATAAAAAATATATTTAATATATATAAAAAATTAAAAAATTAAAAATTTTAGATTGCAATCAATGTAATTTCTGTTTGAAATACATCAGAGTATTTTACTTACTAGAAATAATAAATCTAATAATTTAGCTTACAATTATATATATATATATATATATATATATATAATTGTAAGCTAAATTATTATATATATATATATATATAATTGTAAGCTAAATTATTAGATTTATTATTTCTAGTAAGTAAAATACTCTGATATATTTCAAACAGAAATTACATTGATTGCAATCTAAAATTTTAAATGTTTTAATTTTTAACTTTCCAAATTTACAGTTATTATTTCTTTCTTTGTAAACAAAAGTTGATTCTCGGATTTAGTTATCTTGCAAAAATAAAGTATACATCTATGTTTTTTTAAGTTTGCAAATTTAATGTTAAATTGATTTGATTTACACAAGTGTTACTTATAGCATAAAAATTAAAATAAAACTATTTCTAAAACACAGAGTTGAACTTTCTGACCTTCCCTCTTATGTGATGACAGCTTGACTGATGCAAGATAGGATAAATGTATGGCGCCCACAATTGACATAAAGTAACAGTTTTTTCCTGTAAGGGGAAGAAATCGTTAATCACATAACCTTTTCATGTGTACATAGAAATTACCATTAAAAATCTTCAAATACACAAAAAATAATTTTTAAAATACGAAGGCATGGCAACTTGTATTAAACTGTTCAATTTTCAGTTTATAAGTTATTAATCTAAGGAGAACAAATCTTTAATGTATGTTAAAAACATTTTTGAGTCTATAAATTATTATAATTAAAAAATGATAACTATTCTTTTAAGATTTCATTATTAATCGAAAAAGTTTTTTTTCAGTCTATAATACATTTAATATATATCATTTATTAAAGCAATTAAAAGCTTATCAAATTAAATTATGCCATAGCTTCATTGCATTTTTATTTTACTATTCGGAGCAAGTTTTCGAAAATAAAGGGAAAATGTTAAAATTTTTTAGATGATTTACATTTTTCAATGAGCCATGCGTTTTACTAATAAAAGCAATTTTTCCAACCAAATCTAATTAATTAAAATTTCATGAATAGTTTTTACTAAGATTTTGTAAAAACAATAATTTATAAAATAATTTAATTTTTTTGTGAATAAGTCCTACAAGTTTAATTAAAATCCGACAAATATTTGATTTTTGAAAGTATTTGTAAATTTCTGTTTGTCACCAGAAAAATAAACGAGTTATGTAATATTAGGTTTGCCATTGCAAACTTTAGAAATGATTTATTTACCTGCTAATTATAATCAAAACAAGATTTTTATCAAAATTTCGTAGATGTTAGAAGAAGCTAAGATTATAAAAACTGATTTAAATAATGATTTTTCTTCTTAATAATAGCATAAATATTTGGATGGAAAAAGTTAATATTTATTAAGTTTGGGGCATTTTTCTTCATACTGTGCTGTGCTTTTTAGCGATTTAGTGAAGGAACATATATATATATACAGGAAAATAGTTGCTGGTTGGATCATCAGACAGTAAACAAAAGTGCTTAATCAGAAATGTTCATTCAAAATGCAAAATCAATACAAATTAATGGAATATGCAGAGATAATAATACATCAAAAATTTGAACGCACAATACTTATTGCTACCTCGGTTCTACTGCGGGGGTTTCTTCAGGCACAAAAGACCAGCGTGAACGAAACCTTGGTAGCAAGTAAGTGGTATACAACGTTATTTATATATATATATATATATATATATATATATATATATATATATAGTGTCTCAAAATAATTTAAAAAAAACAAGCAACGTATAAATAAAAGAAAATGAACTCACACAACAATAACAGCAACTTTATTCCATTCACTCATAGATAGTCAGTCAGTTAAGTACCATGCGCGATACACGCTTTGGGCGATCATGTCTCCAAAGAGACATGACTGACTGGGCAGAAGATTATCCCGCATTAGGTTGCCATTGCTTTCTGCGGTAGACTGGTTGCCGACCAAGGCTATAGAACCCAATCTGTCCTGTTATTTAACCCATAACTGGAAGGAAGAGACGGATTAATACCTTTCCCAAGGGTATTTGCGCTTAAGTGAATACAATGGATTCAACTGGATTTCGAACACGGCTCCCCGGTTTCTCATTCCAGGTTCTCCACCCTTCCTTAAAAAACCTTACATTTTAATATAAAAATTACCAAGACAAAACTAAAAAGTGACCTGTCAAAAACTAAGCTATTCCGCACCCCTCTCCTAAACCAAGGCTGTATCACTATCTTTACAAACTGCCGGCTAAATCGTACTACACTTCCACCACATTCACTTACATATATTACCAAAAAGAAATCGTTTTCACCATTTAATTTTTATTTAACGTCATCACCAGAAGAGGAGCAAATGTGGCCCTGAAACACGAAAATGTTTGTGTAGTGACTCTATGTTTTTATAAATCATTGTAACAACTATTAGAATATAAAGCTCTACGTTGTATCGAGCACTCTTTGTAAAAGTAAATGCATAAATTGTGGGTTTAAAACCTACATGTTCCATAACTGTCTTACAATTTGTCTTGACGCTATTATTTTCAGGCAGTAATGATATTACTGTTTAATATAGATGATATTCAAGAATAGTTGAGACATAAATAACAAAATTATAAACCACGGTTCTAGTCGACAATTTGTGGTATTCGAAGTTTAAATTTAACCCCATAAGTTGCTTAGATTTTACTAGGTGGATTTTATAATATAAAGACATTGAAATCTTGGAAAAACATTTGAATTTCGACGTCGTCACAAAAATCTACTGCACTAAAACCCAAAGAGATTGCTACAACTAAGTTAAGCATTCCTGTTCGACCACCAAAGTTAAGCAATATTAAAACGATACAGAGCTGATTGCAGATAGGGAAAGAAACTACAAGACCTCCTACAGATGGTTGCTGAAGAGAGTGACAAAAAATCAACAAATTAATTGCAAGAAAGCTAAATGCATGGTTATCAGAAAAAAGAGCAAACCAAAATTCCAAATACAGATAGGAGATACTAGAATCAAGCAATTACAAAAATTTCAATACCTAGGAAGTGTACTAACAGGAGATGGAAAGTGTGACACAGAGATCCGAAGGCGAACTGACATGGCGAAAGTCGCGTTCCAGAAGCTGAGTAAAGTATTAAGACACAGAAAACTTTCACTAGAAACAAACAATAGATCACTAGATTGCTATGTGATATCAGTTCTTCAATATGGCAGTGAATGCTGGACAATATCATCGAAGATGAAAGAAAAGATTTGAAGCAGCGGAAATGTGGTTTTACTGAATGATGCTGTGGATATCATGGACAGAGCATCTGAGCAATGATGTGTAGGAAAGAATAGCAACGAAAAGAAAATTAATAGTGATCATCAGGAACAGACAACTGAAGTTCCTGGGATAGGCAATGAGGAAAGAGGGCTTCGGAACCTGATACTGACAGGCCAGATAGAGAGAAAAAAGACAGAATAAGGGAGCGGATAAAATATTTGAAGGACCTGAGAAGGTAGATGACAGAACGGGAGTTGCGTGGTGTAACAGGAGAAAGCGTGCGAAAGAGCCACCAAGGATAGAGAGATGTGGAAAGCCATGATCACCTACGTCCTGAAAGAAGAAGAAGAAGAAGAAGAAGAAGAAGAAGCTCTGTCAATACATAAATTTGCACTAATTGGAAACAGTGATTATGTAGGTGTTTTTTTATAGACCTAAATAAATTTCGGCCTTAAATAACCTAAAAAAAGCCGTAAAATGAACACTCTAATCAATGTTGTCAGTTCATGTTGTTTAGTTTTAATAGGAACCATCGGTTACTATAGGCGTTAACATTTAATACTTATTATTATTATTATTGTGTGAGAGAGGAGCCCACTAGAAATTTCGGCTGTCTTGCAAACATGCTCTGTGGAATAATCTCATAGCATCTTGATTGTACTTTGCCAGGCAGATCTTATCAAAACCTACTCGAACTTCCCGCCTGTGAAATTCTCTACCGTATACTTGCTTTCCTGACAGTTACAATCTCCAAGAATTTAAATGTAAAGTCAATAGTCATCTCCTGTCTCACTAACTTACATCCTCTCTCTCATGCTTTTCTACATCCACCCCACTCTCATCAGTAATCTTTTCCCCCTCCTACTCTCTTCCTGACACCCCCTGCAACCTCTCACTCCTCATAACATTCCTCCTCATTCACCCACTCTCATCGGTAATCTCTTCCCTCTCCCACTCTCTTCCTGACACCCTCTTCAACCTCTCTCTCTCTCTCTTCATAGCATTCTTCCTCGTCCACTCCACTATCATCAGTAATCTCTTCCTTCTCCTACTCTCTTCCTAACAGCCTCTTCAACATCTCACTCCTCATTACATTCCCCCTCGCCCACCCACACTCATTAGTACTCTCTTCCTTATCCTACTCTTTTCCTGACACCCCCTGCAACCTCTCAATCTTCATAACGTTCCTCCTCGTCCACCCACTCCATCAGTAATCTTTTCACCCTCCTACTCTCTTCCTGACACACCCTGCAACCTCTCACTACTCATAACATTCCTCCTAGTTCACCTCACTCTCATCAGAAATCTCTTCACTCTGCCAGTCACTTCCTGACACTCCCTGCAACCTATCTCTCTTCATAGCATTCCTCCTTGTCCACCCCACTATCATCAGTAATCTTTCCCTCTCCTACTCTCTTCCTAACACCCCCGGCAACCTCTCACTCCTCATAACATTACCCCTCGTCCGCCCACACTCATCAGTACACTCTTCCCTCTCATACTCTCTTCCTGACACCCCCTGCAACCTCTCAGTCCTCATAACATTCCACCTCGTCTAACCACTCTCATCAGTAATCTTTTCCCTCTCTTCCTGACATCCCCTGCAACCTCTCACTCCTCATAACATTTCTCGTCGTTCATCCCACTTTCATCAGTAAACTCTTCCTTCTCCCACTCTCTTCCTGACATCCCCTGCAACCTCTCTCTCCTTATAACATTCCTCCTCGTCTACCCACTCTCATCAGTACTGTCTTCCCTCTCCTACTCTCTTCCTGACACCCCCTGCAACATCTCACTCCTCATAACATTCCCCCTCGTCCACCTACTCTCATCAGTAATCTCTTCCCTCTCCTACTCTCTTCCTGACACCCCCTGCATCCTCTCTCTCTTCATAACATTCCTCCTCGTCCACCCCACTCTCATCAGTAATCTCTTCCCTCTCCTACTCTCTTCCTGACACCCCCTGCAACCTCTCTCTCTTCATAACATTCCTCCTCGTCCACCCCACTCTCATCAGTAATCTCTTCCCTCTTCTACTCTCTTCCTGACACCCCCTGCAACCTCTCTCTCTTCATAACATTCCCCCTCGTCCACCATCAGTAATCTCTTCCCTCTCCTACTCTCTTCCTGACACCCCCTGCAACCTCTCTCTCCCAGTTATATAGCTGGGGCTCTGAATTTGCATAATCTGCCTCATCTTTCAAAATTAAAAAAATAAAGCAATCAACATTTGTTCTTGAACAGATACTGTGCCTGAGTCGCTGAGGGAGAGGATCATTATTTTACGTTCAGGGAACTAACAGGCAAATATCTGCTATTGAACTAGATATTAACTGTAGTACAAATTAATTCACCAAAACAAAATATTTACACATCAACATACACATTGTATTACGATCAGGAAACGTTTTAGTCCTGCCTTGTTCAGCGAAATGGTATTTGTTATTGTTGATCCTTTGTTTTGCAACGAAAGAGGTTCTTGTGTGGGTGGTGTGTGTATAAGTTAAAAGCAGATATTTATGAGCATATGGAGAAAAGTTCTAAACTTATTTATAAATGAAACTTTGTATGTGTGTGTGTGTGTGTGTGTATGTGCGTCTGTGTCTGTGTGTGTGTGTGTCCGTTACCTATAGACTCAAACGGCTGAACCGATTTTCTTGAAAATCTACACAGTTGTACTATAAGCGTCTGCGAGTGTTCTTAGCTAGGTTTTGTGTCGAGGTACCTCCGATAAATATCGAAAATCGGTAATCGACAAAATCGGGTTATAGAAGGAGTGGTCTGATTTTAATCAAATTTGATACACTCATAGAAAAAGACATAAGAAACGATATTCAGAAGTTTCAAGGTTGTAGTTCTTACAATAGTGCAGAAAATCGATAATATATATCTATAAAATCGATAATATATATATATAAAAGGCAAGATGTTTGTGTGTGTGTCTATTTATCTGCCTGCATGTTTGTAATTTTTTCAGCCCTTTTATTTTAGTTTTTGCTTCGGGTTTGGCTCTAAGTCGGTATAATTGTAGTTCTTAGTTTCAGCCATGATACCATTTACTCAAAGGACTTATTTGGCCTTCAAAATTCAGTTTACGACGAAAAAAAATTATTTGATATCGATATTGGGAAATCAAATTTGACTTACATCCATTTTTCTTTCAGTCTCCGGTTTCACTTTAACTGGAAACAACTATTGCTTTTTAGTCTTTCGTGCCAACGTCCAAAGAGTCTGAACTCCAGGATCATGGATTAGTTTTAAAACTTTCATTACACCTGAGCAACGCCGGGCTATAGTGCTAGTAACAGATAATCCTGTATATGAAGTTATTAAAATTGTAAATGTCGGGAAACCATTTTCTTGGATGTCAGTTCTACAAGGTAGAGGTTCATGTGAGGAATTTTTTCGAATGAAGCTTCTTACTGATGGAATGCAAAGGGGCTAAGGATAGTTCGCCTCAGTATACTCGATGGGGCAGGTCTGTGGTTTGAAGATCAGATCTAAGGAATGTAAATAGCGTATTTAAAATAGCGTACTATCATCACCGCCTTAAAGCGGACGAATGTGCGTTGTGGTGCAGTGAATATCGGCTCCAAACGAGAAATCAGGTAACCGAGTTCAAATTACATTTGAATTCTTTGCATTCACTTACGCACAAATATTCTTAGCAAAGTTAATAATCCGTCTCTTCCCTCCAGTTAACGGTTAAACAATAAGAAAAATTGGGTTCTAACGCCTTGTCTGGCAACCATTCTACCGCAGAAATTATTGGCAACCGACTGCAGGATGTCAGTCATGTCTCTTTCGAGACATGATCAGTCATGTCTCTTTCGAGACATGATCACCTAAGCGTGTTTCACGTATGGCACTTAACTGACTGACATAAAGCATTTTATTCGGTCATGTTTGTATCTTTGTATGCCTGTCTGTTCGTGGTCAAGATATCTCAAGACGCGCTCGATGGATTTGGGTGAAACGTTCAGGGATCGTTTTGTGCTACCTTGTGATATTTAACGAGTATAGATATTTACCTCCTTTCCCGAATGACACGTGATGGGACACAAGGTCAAGTTTATATTAAAAAACCCGACTGCGTATGCTCGGATCAGGACAATAAAAATTGCCCAATATAAGTAATCATCAGATTTCGCTCGTCTCGCTGGTGAGCACTCATCCAACCCCCTAGTGCAATGGGGTTGTGCAGCATTGAGCATCTCTTCCCCAGGAGTAGGCACCTCTCAATATTTTATTTTCCCTCAGCTACGTCTTTTTTCGCGAACAGAGACCCAAATAAGCTAAGCCCAAACCCCAAAGACAGAGACACAACTTAGAGATGATAAACCTAAGCAAGCATTTGTCTATATTTCTGAGATAAGGTAGAATTTACAGTATTTATAGTATTCGGACTATTGTCCACATCGTCGTTACAATCTGTACGACGTTTCGGCCGTTGTACCCTCCGGCCTTCTTCAAGTGCTAGCAATTTCGAACCGAACCCTTTATTACGGCCATAGGGATATATGAACTCTATTCCTGCATAAAGCCTGGATTGGAAGTCATGAGTTATCTAACTCTAACCCTACAAGTTAACCCTGCAGTGGTGAACAAGAAACTTGCAGGTTTAGATGGAGATAACTCATGACTTCAAATTGAGGATTTACGCAGGAATGGAGTTCATATACCCCAGGGATCGTAAAATAGGGTTCGGTTAGAAATTGCTAGCACCTGAAGAAGGTGGGAGCGTACAACGACCGAAACGTAGTACAAATTTCAACAAGGATAAGGACAATAGTCGGAATAATGTAAATACTCTAATCAAGCATATGTCAGGTGTGTATATTTAGCGATTATGTGATTAACCCTCTAGGGCCATTCGTATCATATTTGATACAGTATTTCCCTATAAGGAAATATTTGGTATTTCCCTATAAGGAAACATTTGGTATTCATTGACTGAGAAGTCAGTACTGCTTTCATTTGAAATTTATAAAATATTTCTCTTAAAAAATTTTTCAGGAAAATATTTCTTTCAAGGCTTGTTTTCATACTTTTTTTTTTAATCATTTCACCCCGAGCAAGGCAGAAACGCCACTGATGTGCAGGGGGTTACATAAATGTAAAAAGATTAATTAGAAAAGAGTGAGGAGTACAAGCTAGTTAGAAAGGAACAATAGAAAGCTGAGAAAGCAGGCGCAATGACAGATACATAGGTGGAGAGAAAGGGAAGGTTATACAGGGGAGTGGAGAGAGCTAGAGTCCAGTGGTTAGTAGATGAGTATTAACTGTCATCAGCTTAGCGAAAAACTTCCGGCATTTGCTTTCTCGTAAATATTTGTCTAGCCTAACCCGGATCGCATTCGTTGTATTCCTCGGTTCAAGTGACAGTGACTATTATTATTTTTCTTTTTGTTTCGATTTATTTCTATTTTCGCCAAAACTTTGTATGCACACCAATACGGAACATTAGAAAGAGTCTTCTGAAATATCTAGAACAAATAAAGCGGAAAGTACACTACCGGCCATAATTATTAGGCCACCACAGTTTTTGAAAGAAATGATGAGTTTCATACTATTTTTAGTGTTTATTGCTAAGTGGATAATTCTAAATGAAAATAGAATATTTCGTTTGTTTTTATTACTTTTGCACAATTTTACAAGGCAAGAAATCAAAGATGGAGCCGTCCGAATCACCTTAATTTTCTTCATTTTGTCATTGATGAAACTGCAATATAGATAATTATTAAATATTTATAATTTTATTTGATGCGCATGTTATTGTGCAAATATTAACAAACCTCCCAGAGAGTAAATCACTACGCCTGCTTGGCCTGACACTTTCAGCGGACCTCAAGTGGAATGACTACGTCGAATCCATTGCTAAATCCGCTGCTATGAAAGTCTGCTCCTTGTGCAGGGCTCGGAAATTCTTTCCGCCTGAATCTATCCGGCACATATATAAATCTACCGTCCACCCGTGTATTGAATACTGATGCCACATCTAGTCGGGTGTCCCTGCTATTCTTGACAAAATACAGCGGAGAATCTGTAATGTGATCGATACCGACTTAGCTGACCGCCTGAGTCACTCTCTCACCGGCGTGACGTGGCTTCCCTGTGCCTCTTCTATAAGTACTTTCATGGCTTCTGCTCGGACGATCTTAAATCACTGATGCCCCCTAGGTGTGAATTTTCACAAGATACTAGATTGCCAACTAGGTCCCACCCCTTTTCAGTGAAACCGATGAAATGTAACCGCAATTTCTACTCCAACAGCTTCTTTTATCGCACTTCACGCCTGTGGAATTCCCTTCCGCATGATTGCTTCTTTGACGGCTACAACCTCCAGGAGTTTAAACGTAAGGTCAATAGACACCTCCTAACACACTAACTCGCAGTCATTCCCTCCAACGCACTCCCTACGTACCTCCTAACTCGTCTATCACCATCCCTCTGACATTCCCTTTACCCAATCGCTCTATGTAGCCTTATGCGCTATAGGTAGCCCCATGCGCTATAGTGGCAGTGGACTGCCTTGCTTGGGGTGATATGATTAAAAAAAAACATTTTCATTTACAATTATTCACTTGGCAATAAATACTAAAAAAATAGTATAAAACAGACCATTTCTGTTAAAAAAAATGTAGGTAGTTTATATATATATATAATGTAAAAAAGTGGCAAAACACGTAGATTTAATTCTGTTCAATCATTTACTTTTATAAAGAGTGCTCGATACAGAGTAGAGCTTAATATTGTAATCGTTGTGACAATGGTTTATAAAAGCATAGTATCACTACACAAAAATATACATGTTTCGGAGCAGAACTGCTCTTCTTCGAGTGATATGTGGAACTGAAAATAAATAGTGAAAACGATTTATTATTAAGAATGTGATGTGTAAGTGGTAATTGTATGGAATGGACAGTTGTAGAGAATTAAATTCCGTGGGTCTAAACTAGTCAATGAGCAGTTTGTAAACATAGAGATACACATTTGTGTTAGGAGAAGGGGCAAGATGGATATACTCTGGACAGGTCACTTTTCACTTTTTTGTCTGGGTAAATTATATAGTGGGACCTTAGATTTTTTAAATGAGTAGACAATTTGTATTTGGTTACAATCTATGAGTACATAGGATAGAAAGTCTAGGTTCGAATTTGGATTGAATGATTGTAGTATGTTGTGTTTAGAGCAACATTTTTGTATTGTATGTGTTTTATTTTATTGATAAAATATTCATTTTTTTATATTGTAGATGAAACATAGTTATTAATTAAATTTTGAAGAAGATTATTTTGTTTAAGCAAGGCAACTAGTGGGACCACATAATACTAAAAATAGGTAAATATATTTTTTAAAAAAACCGCAAGTTAATTATTATGGAAGAATTAGTCGAGTAAAAATATTGCCCGAATATTAGCAAAAAATAAAAATTGCTAATAGAATGCGAAATATATATATATATATATATATATATGAAAAGATTTATTTGAACATTATTTTTGATCGATACTCACAATTAAGTAGATATTCTGTCTTTATAATCAAAGAGTATTATACATTTATTTCTACCTGCCTGATTTTTTACGATAAATTTTTATTACGGAAAATGTGCGTCATTCGGCAAGTTTCGAACTTGTGACCCCTATCCACATAGGGAAAGCCACCAGGGGATCTGGCGCCTCGACCATGAATGACGTTCAGTATAAACGACTTCAAATTAAGCGTATAAAACAATTTTCAATTCATCGTAAAAACCATTTCTGCTCTGAATTGTATTGTAACGTCAACAAATGTAAACATTTTACGGAAATTAACGAAGATTAACGAAACTGGTTATAAACAACCGACAATTTGAAATGATTTGTTTGAACAATATTTTTGATCGATACTCGTATTTAAGTAGATATTCTGTATTTATAACCAAACAGTATCATATATTTATTTCTACCGGCCTGATTATATATATATATATATATATATATATATATATTCAGAAATTATAACATAAATATGTTATAATATATATTATAATTATAACTAATATATGTCATAATTATAATAAAAATAGATTATAACATAAATACAACATATATATATTATAATTTTAATATAAATATATTATAATATAAGTTACAATTATAACATAATAATATTCCAATATATTATAATTGTGATATTATACCATATTTCTGTTATAATTTCTGAATGAATATTTGTATTGAGCACTTTTTTAAGAATAGTGTTTCTTTACATACGGAATATTATTCCATCCATAACTAATCACATAATCGCTATATATATATATATATATATATATATATATATACTTCTTTTACCATATTAAGTAAACACTGAATTTCACACCTGATTAACAAAGGTAAACAACACCGGAGTTGGTAAGTAGCTAGAATCTTGTTTTGGGCTGTAAGCTTCGTATCTATATATATTAAAGGCAAGATGTTTGTGTGTGTGCCTGTCTATCTGTTTGTATGTATGTATGTCCTTTATACAAACCCATAATTTTTATCCAATTCTCACCAAACCTAATACAAGTATTTTTTAGGCTTCCTGTCAGGACATGGGCTATTCATTTTTTTCGATTTCCCCGATATCGGAAATAGATACGTCGATATCCGATCAGGTCTGATCAAGATCAGGATTTCAGCCCTTTTATCGTGCTTCCTGCTGCAGAACTTGGTAAAATTATAGTTTTTCGTCTTAAACATTAATAAATCTTCTTAGACGACTTATTTTACCCGATATCAGAAATCGATACCCCCGATATTCTATCGAATTTGAACAATATTTCTCATTTTTTCCAATTTTACTCCCGATGGGTACGATAAGTTTTCATGGCCTTACTTAGGTTAGTTTATCTTTGGATAACTTATTCGACTCCGATATTGGAAATCGATACGCCGATATCCTATCGGGTTTGATCAAAATCAGGTTTTCAGCCCTTTAATTTTGGGCTTTTGCTTCGGGTTTTGCTCTAAGTAAGTATAAGTGTAGTTCTTAGTCTCAGCCATGATAACATTTACTCAGAGGACTTATTTAGCCTTCAAAATTCAGTTTGCGACGAAAAACGTATTTGACATAGATACCGATATAAATCATAATTTGTTCTACATCTATTCATTCTTTTTCAGTCTACGGTTTCGTTTTAACTGGAAACAACTATTGCTTTTTAGCCTTTCGTGCCATCGTCCAAAGAGTCTGAGCTCCAGAACCATGGATTAGTTCTAAAGCTTTCATTACACCCGAGCAACGTCTAGTAAAGGAATAAGTGGCTCGGAATGAGCAGCCATAGACCTGAATACGAATACTTGTCGTGTTCGTTAGATTCACTGTATTTGAGAAATATATGACTATAATGTTTCTCTAAGTAGTAGAACAGACTAAGTTATACAGTATTAGATAGAAACCAGTCAATAAGAAAAAAACCTGAATTCAAACAAGAATTAGACCAATCCATATTTGTATTAAAATGTTCAATACAAATATATTGTAGAGCGTTTGAATATTTTCCTTTTATAAACGATTTATTACGCGACCTAAGTTTCTAACATGAGTGGTGTCTTCAGGCGATTTGCAATAATAATTTATAAATCGCCTGAAAACACCACTCATATTAGAATCCTAGGTTGCGTAAAACTCGTTTACAATTAGAATATATATATATATATATATATATATATATATATATATATATACGACGTTTAGAACGGCTCATGATTAAACATAATAGACATTCATTGTCTCTTATATTTAATAGCATATGTCTAGAATATATATATATATATATATATATATATATATATTTCAACCTAAGGTTGAACCAAATTATTCTTCTGTTTCAATTTTTAGGTTTATTTGTTCGAGTATCTTCGTGAGGGGGGTTCTATCTATTGTAATTTATATTTGAAGTCTCTTTTTGAAGGCCATATTGTAAGGGGTCTTATTTTCATTGAAGATTTTCTTATTAGACAGTAACTTGTTGATTCTAGCATTCACGATAGCAAGGATCTCTTGAAATAGTTTTTGTGGGGTGGCTAGAGTAAATATTTATATAGGTAGGGGACTTTAATATTTTTAGTAGGATTTAAATGTATTTTTTCGAAAAATTAATGTAATATCTAAGAAGCTGACTATTTTTATTTTGGAGGAAATTTCTATTTCAAATCCATGCAATCTCAAGGCTCTAATCATTTTCTTTTCTACCTCAGATGATAGTGGACTATTACTATTATGTAGAATAATATGTCCGTCATCCCTGTATGTACCGATTTTTTCTAAGTCAACATTCCTACCAAAGATGTTTAGAACATATATTCCTACCAAATCTGCGATTTGGGCGGAGTCAAATGTACCCATGGGAAGATCAAAGTTATCATCGTGGCTTTTTATCTCTGTAGAATTATTAGGGTAATAATGATGTTCTAGAGGCCAATATAATTTGGATTCTTCATTAGTAATTTTAACCATGTTCTTCGCGAAATTCAAACTATCCAACGATAGACTTTTTGATATGGAAGGGTTTGGTTTTGGTTTGGTTTGGTTTGTTTTACGGTATATCAACACCTCAATGGATCATTTAAAGCCTACGAGATTTTTACAATAAATTTGTATGAATAGTGGGTTTTGTTGAGCGTCAGATGTATTGCTGGTAATATTATTTTTCCTTCACGTATTTTTGGTGGTAACATTTTTCATTCAAAAACGTATTTTTGTTGGTAACATCTTTCTTTCAATAACGTTTTGTTGGTAATATTTTTCTTTAATTTTGACCTCGGTTTGGGGGTTAACTATTTACCCATAGCTGGGACCCTAACAGGTGCTACCAATCCGGGTCAGTGTGGACCTGGGAACAACAACAATTAAGAGGTGCATCCATGCTCCTTACAACCTCTCAATCAGAGGCCTTGCCGCCGGATGCAAGGGTAGAACTCCATAATGTCGAACTGGATGAAGGTCGCCCTAGCTTTGTTTTTAATGCCCTTAAATCATTTAATTGTATCTTCAGAATCCTTCCACAGATGATAACGGAATATTTTTGTATAGAGTCAGTTATGTTTTTAATTATATTTTTAGAAATATGTCCGAGTTTTCTTTTGGAGTGGTTAATCAATCTTGTTTGCAGTTTATTATTAAAGTTGGGTTTGTGGTCTTTAAAAAGTCACTATGCATTTTTTCAGGTGAATTTTTCACATTCGGTTTTCAATCTTAAATTTACTTGCAAATTTAGCTCATAGAAATAAATTACAGTTTATAACTAATGCAAATGATATGTTCGGTTTTCCCTTATAAGCCTAATTAATGTAGTAAAGTTTGTCGCTTACCTAAGCAGTGTTAATTTAGTCATGTCGACTCTAAAAAAAAGCATTATTGTAATGTCATCACTCTTCAGGGTTTTTGATTTTCTGATGTTTTTGTCATTTTCTTTTTAATTGATGAATGTTGATCACGCTCTATCTTTATCGTCATATCAGGCAATTTATAACCAAAAATCAGCCTGCTTTCCTAAAATGACTTTCTCTCAGTAAATTAATGAAATAACAATTTTTGCACTTATCATCATTGAAATTTTACACTATATATATATATATATATATATATATATATATATATAGCCATCCGCAGACAGATCGGTTTTGCTGTATCACAGCTCATCGGTACGGTTAGACATCCGATTGCTTTTAGCCGGTAGCAGGCTATGTTTCGTTTAAAACGTCTGACAAGTAATAATTTCTTAATTTTTTATTTAATTTTTCGTGTTCTTACATGTTTTTTTTTTGTTTCGCTTTTTGCTGGAGATACGGAATGTAAAAAGGTTCCATATTTTTTGACTTTCCAAGCTCTTTCAGTCTCTTCACATCCCATTTTTAAGGATGTTATTTTCTGGTGTTGTTAGTATGAACTAACATGTTTAATGTAATGTCAGTTTTTGTGTTTTAGTGTTTTTCAAAGAGGAGTTCTTGAAAGATATCTCCTGAGGAGCGCGGCTTGACATCGAGTGAGCGTCTTTCTATATTTTTTCAAATCTTTCAAAACTCCATTTTCACTGTTAAATAATGTAAGGCACTTAGAAGGAGAAACTTGTTTGATATATATGTCCTCTCTTATAGCGAAGTGCCTTTTATATTGTGATTTAAATAGTATTTTTGTATATTCAAGATTTTTCTTTAAGGGTTATTGTAAGTTATGGGTTAATAAATGTTTTATTCGGTGACATCTAAAGAGTCTACTACGAGAAGCGATAGTATAGTTAATATAGATAATTGATTTATGACAAGAAACACAGTCTTGGACAGGGCATTGAAATTCACACGCTATATTAATCATCGCAGGTTTAGATTTGATAAGTTGTTATTATTAGAAACAGAAAGTTTTGTTGTCTTTCTTTTTTTATATTATTTTATAAATTTTACATGTTTTATAAAAATTACGTTAGAAATAAGCTGTTTAATACTAGAATGTATAGAATACACAAATCTGATCTTCTAAAAGCTGAAGGTTTAAAAAACAGTTGTCCACACAAAAAACACAAATACATGCTCACAAACAAACTAAAATTAGCTACAAAAGTTTTACGCAACAACAACAATATCATCATGAGACGTGCAGACATAACTAATAACTTCGTAGTTCTCTATCGACAAGATTAAAACCAAAAATTTCAATCTATCTTGAAGAGTGTCAGTCTTAGACTCGAAACACCTGTAGCGTCACAGATATCATTATGGACACTTAATGTATCATAACATGTATAATAACAACAACAATAAATATACACTTTAAAGAAAACGTTCACGGCCTCTCACACGTTTTATTCTATATATATATATATATATATATATATATATTACTATAAAACAAATTAATAAACGATAAATTATAATAAAACTAAATACAACATAAATAAAAGGAAAACAATATAAACGAGAAATGTAATGAAATCAAACAATCTAAAATCAAGCGTTCAGTTACTGAAAATCAGCTCGGACTTGTAGAACAAAAAACAAAAAAACAATAAAACTGAGATATTATTTAATTATGGTCATCAGTTAAAAAAGATGTCCCCAAGATTCCATTACACATCCGGGGCATTGAAATCAAACAGGTAAAGAATCTTAAATACCTGCGAAGTATTATAACCGACGATAGAATGTGAGACACTTGGAACCGAAGACGAAATTGGCCTGACCAAAGTCGTATTTCAAAGGCTGATAAAAGTATTGTGATACAGGAAGGATTTGCTGGAGACAAAAAAAAAAGACTACTGAACCCTTATGTGATATCTGGATAATCTCTTCAAGGATAAAGGAGAGACTCCAAGCAGCAGCAGAAATGTTGTTCTATAGAAGGATGCTGAGGATAAGATGGACAAAATTTATGAGCAACGACATTGTTTTGGAGACAATGCAAACGAAAATAGAACACATAAGTGACATCAGAAAAAGACAACTAAGGTTTTTAGGACACGTTGTGGTGCAGTGGATATCGACACGGAATGACAAATGGGCTGCCGAGTTCGAATTCCAGTTGAATTCCATGCATTCACTTACGCACAAATAACCTTGTGAAAGTTATTAATCCGTTTCTTCTCTCCAGTTATGGGTTAAATGACAGGACAGTTTGTATTCTATAGACTTTGCTGGCAACCACTCTACCGCAAAAAGCAATGGCAACCTACTGCGGGATATTCTTCTGCCTAGTCAGTCTTGTCTCTTTCGAGACATGATCGCCCAAAGTGCCATTACGTATGGCACTTAACCGACTGACTAAATGTAATAGTTGGAAACATGATTACGGCTTCTACTGGGTAAAAACTGGTTTTCTATTGTTATGAAGTAATAAACTGATCCCCCACTAATTAGTACTTAATTGCATCTCTTCCCCTTTAGCTATGAGGACAGATTTGGTTCTGGCAACCAGTCTACCGCAGAAAGCAATGAAAACCTACTGCGAGATAATCTTCTGCCCAGTCAGTCATGTCTCTTTCGAGACATGATCGCACAAATCATATATCATGTATATATGACTACTTGGCAGGAAGCACCAATACGAATATTTCCGAGGTTCTGATAAGAATGAAACTCATGAATTTGCTGGTGAGGACCTCCGACTCATAAGGGAGTCCTACATCAAATACCATGAGGAGGTAGTGATGCTCTGGTTTAAAGAAGTGGCCTCTGGAACTCCTTATGTCTGTCAACAGGATTCTGTACATGCCAAACGAACAAACGAAACTAATCTTGACTGTCAGTCAATTTCTAAAAACATGTCCCATTTACATCCGGCCACCTTACTCCCTAGACTAAAAGAACCTAAATTATATTCGTATTAGAGCTTCCTGCAAACCTGATTCTCACAAGAAGCATATAATAATCCGTCTTTTCCATCCAGTTATGGGTTAAATAATAAGACAGATTGGGTTCTATAGCCTTGCACAGAAAACAATGGCAACCTACTGCGGGATAATCTTCTGCCCAGTTAGTCATGTCACTTTCGAGTTTTCTATTATTATGAAGTAATAAACTGATCCCCCCACTAATTAGTACTTAATTACATCTCTTTCCCTTTAGCTATGAGGACAGATTTGGTTCTGGCAACCAGTCTACCGCAGAAAGCAATGAAAACCTACTGCGATATAATCTTCTGCCCAGTCAGTCATGTCTCTTTCGAGACATGATCAGCCAAAGCGTGTATCACGTATGGCACTGAATGAGAAAAGAATGCTTAGAGAACCTGATTCTCACAAGAAGGATATAATAAATGACAGACAGGGGAAGTAACGCGAGACCTATTTGATATGCTTGGGCAGATGGATAGCGTAGAAAGATCAGAGATATACCTCAGGGGAAATATGTTAAGTTTAACAAGATATAAAGGCAAGTGAAATTCCATGATCACGTACGCCCTGAAAGAACACGGCACATAAAGAGTAAGAATATATGACGGATAATAATACCGTACATCAGCTCTGTTTTGTAAAATACAAAACTTAATAAAAATAATTAATTAGAACAGCTTATGAATGCTATAATATTGTCTGAAAATAATTTTCAATGAAAAATTAATTTTTACCAAAATTTTTTTTCTGCAGTTTTATTTACAATAATTTATAATGTCGTTTAATCTTTGAAAATTCAGTTTCAATCGTGTAAGTTTTAGGAAACACTGTTATGAAGCTAAAATTTTATTAAAACCTGAGATCAACAACTATTTAAAAAATCATTTTACATTATTTCTGAATGTCTATAAAGATGCCCTTTTGTAAATACGGATATTCACACATGACATTATCATCAAAATAATTTATTTTAAGAGTTTTTTTAAATTTCTTAACTAATATAACATTAAAATTAATAATAAATAAAGTACCAGAAAATTTAATAAGAGATGAACGTAAAAATCTATGAAGTTTTATGTCCTATTAATTTTTTATTATTTTAAAATTTATTTTATTTTTATATCAGATTTTCAATTTTATTATTATTTTTCAAGAAAACATTTTCAAACGTTAGGCTAAAATGCTAATGTACCTTAATGAAATATAAGATTGCTTTAAATATTTTAAAAATATTTGTTAATTTGTAAAAAGTTCTTGGCAGTTAAATAGGTTCGTTTAAAGTC
Source organism: Ascarosepion bandense (assembly GCA_037127315.1). Lineage (NCBI taxonomy): Eukaryota > Metazoa > Mollusca > Cephalopoda > Sepiida > Sepiidae > Ascarosepion > Ascarosepion bandense. The sequence goes on along the minus strand of JBBBDQ010001283.1, from coordinate 1,878,229 downwards.
ATAAAATTTGTCACTTCTGTTCATCCGTCCGAAGAGTTCTTTTAATCTCAGGTGTTTAATATCGCCAATCAACACTTGAAAAACGAGTCACCGTAGTTAATAAATGCTTTTCTTATTTGCTACTACTTTTTTCTGCTAAAAATGTAAGTAATGTTTGTTTTAAATTAAATTAAGTAAACTATAAATTTTCTAATCAAATAAAGTTTGAAAAATGTTTATTTTATTTATACAAGATTTTTAAAAAAGAGAATTTCACTTTTGTTTACAAATGTGTCAAAATGGCAGACATCATCGATTTTACTGACAAGAAAATTAAATTCTATTTTAATCAATATAAATTTGTTTTTGAATACACCAAACTTATTTTCTTACTGTGTATAGTAAACCTATTATTTTGACCTTGAAATAAAGCTAAAAAGAAACCTTCAAGGACAATTTTTCTTTTTTAAAAAACTGATCTGAACAATACGTATGTTTACAAGTACGTCAACAATGAATCAGTTGCGGCCATGTTTGGCTTCCGCAAGTTTTGTTTGGCTTTCCACTTCATTAAAGACACGCGGATATTGTGCAACTTAGCTAAATCTACTGCTAACAAAGTCAGGCCCCTGTATCGGCCCAGGAACTTTTTCTCTCCTGAATACATTATACACATTTGCAAATGTACCTTCAGCCAGTGCATTGAATACTACTGTCATATCTGATCGGGCGCCGATGCTGTTCACCTTGGGGTTTCTTGACAAAATCCAAAGACGAATCTGCAATGAGGTCGATACTGAACGGGCGGCCAGAGACCAGATTTTCTCTTAACAACGAGATGTCGCTTCCATCTGGCTCTTCTACAAATACTTCCAGGGGTTCTGCTTCGATGTGTTTAGTTCCTTGGTGCCCACTCTACGTGAATTTGCTCGAGGTAATACACTGACAACAAGGTCCCACCCTTTTAGTGCGAAAACAATCAAGTATAACCACAACTCCTACCCTAACTGCTTCTTTTCTCGCACTTCCTGCAAAAAGGAACTCCCTACCGTTTATTTGTTTACCAGATAGCTACAATCTCCAAGAGTTTAAATGTAACGTCAACTGTCAACTGTCAACCATTATCCCATTCTTCTTCTCACTTTACACTTTTGTCTAACGAAGCTCTGTTTACTCCAATATACACTTCTTTCTCTTACCCATTCCCGGAAACCTACTGTGACCTGTTCTCCTCTCTATTCAGTCTCATATTATGTAACTCCAAGACCACCGGTGGCAGTTCTACCTTGCTTGGGGTTAGACGATTATAAAGAAAAATTGGTAAACGTGTATATTTTACTGATGCAAATGTTCTTCAGGTAACACACACACCCAATAATAGTACACTCACAGCTTTCTTCTAGCTATTAAAAAAATGATTATTTTGCCCGCAAATATTTCTAGTGCAAAGTAATATTTTATTACGTCTGGAAAGACAAAAACGTATGGGAGCGTAAATTAATACGTCATGTAGTATCAAAGCACCAGGGCATTACGTTTTAGGAGTGCTTAGGTAGAGTGCGTTGTGGTGCAGTGGGTATCGGCTTGGAACGACAAATCGGGGAGCCGAGTTCGAATTCCAGTTGAATTCCTTGCATTCACTTACGTAAAATACCTTTGGGAAAGGTATTAATCCACCTCTTCCTACTAGTTATGAGTTAAATAATAGAAAATTAGGTTCTATATCCTTGTCTGTCAACCAGTCTACCGCAGAAAGCAATGGCAGCCTTGTGCGGGATAATCTTCTGCCCTGTCAGTCATGCCTCTTTCGAGACATGATCAGCCAAAGCATGTATCATTTAGGGCACTTAACTGACTAAGTAGAGTGGACACTATCCATTCCAGTCAACATGAATTATTTTATATTCGTATCTTTCTTCACGAAGTTCGAAGGTCAACATATATCCAAGATCTTTAAAATGTAAACGAACTAGATAGTACATTATACCAAAACTCATACTTGAATCAAGTTTTGCTTATTGATGATGCTGAGTGGGATACAAAATGGTTTGCGGATATTGAGTTCCCATCCCCTTGAAATGTTAGATCGCTCTGTCTCTCTCTCTCTCTGTATATATATATATATATATATATATATAGTGCATCGAGGCAGCAAGTAATTTTCTAAACATATACTGTTAAATATAAGAGACAATGAATGTCTATTATGTTTAATCATGAGCCGTTCTAAACGTCGTATTTTTGCTTTAATTTCAGTTGAAAATAACGACAAAAATTCTCCAACATTTGATAAATAATTATCCAAATGTTGGTGAATTTTTGTCTTTATTTTCAACCGAAATTAAAGCAAAAATACGACGTTTGGAACGGCTCATGATTAAACATAATAGACATTCGTTGTCTCTTATATTTAACAGCATACATATATATATATATATATATATATATATATATATATTACCTGCCATAATTATCAGGCCACCCCGTTTGATGTTAAAAGAAATGATGTATTTCATACTATGTTTAGTATTTATTGCCAAATGAAAATAGAATGGTTCTTTTGTTATTATTACTTTGCAAACTTTTACAAGGCAAAGAAGCAAAGATGAACTCGTCCGAATCAGCCTAAATTTTCTTCATTCTTTCATTGATGAAACTGCAAAATAGATAATTATTAAATATTGATAAACTCATTTGCTGCACATGTTCTATTTCCATTTACAATTATTCATTTGGCAATAAATACTAAAAAATAGTATGAAATACATCGTTTTGTTAACACTAGGATGGCTTAATAATTATGGCCGGTAGTGTAATGTAGCTTCCCTATTTAATATATAATCTTGAGCGGCGGAAGTAATTGACAGAAGTACATCCAGCCGTAGTTAAGGTTAACAAAACACAAAGGTGGGTGACAGATATGTCCGGCCGTAAATAAAGTGCCAAAAAAAAAACGGAAACACATGCAACAACGGGGTTGAAAAACAAGCCACCGCCGTATGTGATTGGCAGATACACCCGGCTGTAGACAGTCAACAAAAGAACAACCCGAAAGAGCTAAAATTCGTGGGAGTTTTAAGACTATATAAATTTAGAAGACTCTCTCTGACTTCCGACTCCGGACGGCTCATTCATATGCGTGACTCTCTCTCCGACTGAACTCTTACTTCCCACCAGTGTCAATATAATCGTTCAATTTAATGTTCGCTATGGTACTGGACTTTATGGATTTAAGCATTCAGTACTATTTGGGATTTGCGTTGTGGTGCAGTGGATATCGACGGAGAACGACAAATCGGGGTGCCGAGTTCGAATTCAAATTGAATTCGTTGCATTCACTTACGCACAAATACGCTTGGAAAAGGAATTAATCCGCATTTTCCATCCAGTTATGGGTTAAATAATAAGACAGATTGGGTTTATAGCCTTGCACAGAAAACAATGGCAACCTACTGCGGGATAATCTTCTGCCCAGTCAGTCATGTCACTTTCGAGTTTTCTATTGTTATGAAGTAATAAACTGATCCCCCACTAATAAGTACTTAATTACATCTCTTCCCCTTTAGCTATGAGGACAGATTTGGTTCTGGCAACCAGTATACCGCAGAAAGCAATGAAAACCTACTGCGAGATAATCTTCTGCCCAGTCAGTCATGTCTCTTTCGAGACATGATCGCACAAATCATATATCATGTATATATGACTACTTGGCAGGAAGCACCAATACGAATATTTCCGAGGTTGTGAGAAGAAAGAAACTCATGAATTTGCTGGTGAGGACCTCAGACTCATAAGGGAGTCCTACATCAAATACCATGAGGAGGTAGTGCTGCTCTGGTTTTAAAAAGTGGACGCTGGAACTCTTTATGTCTGTCAACAGGATTCTGCACATGCCAAACGAACAAACGAAACTAATCTTGACTGTCAGTCACTTTCTAAGAACACATCCCCTTTTACATCTGGCCACCTTACTCCCTAGACTAAAAGAACCTAAATTATATTCGTATTAGAGCTTCCTGCAGAAATGTCAAGTAATACTGCATGCTCTTTCCAAATTTTTGGTGGAATTACTTGATGGTGCTTTATTTTTTCGCAGATTGTCTAACTGTCCATACTATAATGTTCCATCGACAAAATTAAAACCAAAAAGCGCGCATGAGCGAAATTAGAAATATATAATGGGGACAATTTACTGATCGCATTTATATGTATCTCTGTGTGTGTGTCTGTGTTTGTGTGAGTGATAAATATATAGTTTTAGTGAATTTATAGGTTAAAATATTCAGTATCAGGTAAATAGCCTCTGTCAAATTAAAGTGGACACCCAAGTCAAGAGCAGCGGCGACAGCGTGTTACATTCTAAAGTGTAATTATCAGGGCGCACTGAAGACTGTGTTTTTATCATAGAATAGACTCTCACTTCTACTTGTTGAAATTGGTGTCTCTTGTTTTATATATATATATATATATATATATATATATATATATCTTTAAATTCAGATAAAACTAGAGGGAATGTAGCCATTTTCAACATGTCATTTTAAGACATACATTCTCAACCCCATATTAAAAAAAATAAGGAAAAATTCCAAGCCCAGATATTTGCACTAGTAACGGAAGGGGTTGAGAGATATTGGTTTTTATAGGTTTAAGCTAGTGGAATTTTAGTAGTAATTTCTTCTTTGCTAGTAGGAGGTATGTGACTTGCTTTTTAGTTAGTAGTGGTAGGTAGTGCGGAAGAAACTGCTTAGCCAAATTTTAAAAAAAACTTTCTTGTGGCTAATTGGAAGAATAGAAAAATATTGCAATTTATATTTATTCCTATGATGAAACATACTAATGATCGCCCACCCTTTGTTTAGGAGTATATTCTGGTATTTAAATTTTAAAATTTTAAGTGTTTTTTTTTTATTAATCAACCGCAGACTTTCCTGTTTCGCTGTATAACAGCTCATGAGTACGGTAAGATATCCGACGTCTTTTAATTAGGATTGAGACCCGATCCGATCGAATTATCATCAGTAGGCGATTCTACCAATAAGCTATGGGCTCTCGTTCGAGAAAGGCGGATTTTAGCGTGTTATATACACAATGTGAACATACGCCACATCCATTACTGAATGAACGAAACTTAAATTTATTACTGAATGAATGATGCGTAAAAGCGTGAGTAGCTACTGTTTTTCAATCTCTACCATTTCTCCATAGTGCTCAGTCAGCGAGCGAGAACGTAAATATTCATCCGCAGACAGTTCTCAAATTCTCTTATAATATTGCTTGAATAATCAGGCCGGTTAAGAAAAATAAATATACTGTTTAATAAAGAATACCATTTGATAAATAAAAAGAAGGTCTAATCAAGTAAGTAGGTCCACTAAAATTAACGATTAAGTAATAATTATCTGCCAGATTGATAAATAAAAATGTATTTCTTTGTGGACTGGCTCCTTTACTGACGTTACAATACAAAAATTAAGTGATGTGATTTAGGGAAAAAAGGTTTTAATGGCATATATATATATATATATATCGATCATTCAGTGAAATGAATTAGAGCGCTCTACTTCCACCGAACGCCCATAGCCCAGGGGTAGAATCGCCGACTGACGCCATTTCGGTTGGGTTTCAATCCTGGGTAAAAGAGCAATCTGAGTCTAACCGTACTGATGAGCTGTGATACGGCGAAACAGATCTATCTGCGGATGACAATATATCTATATATATATATATATATATATATATATATATATATATATATTGATGCATGTTTCATTAAATAATATTGACAATTTTTTCGATTTATTTTTTGTAAATTTTTTTATATCGTCTGATAAGCTTTGTAGCATAAACGTTGACGTTGAAGGAAGAAAGAAAATCACAATATTGATGCATGTTTTTTTTTATTTAATTCTTTCTTCGTTTTCGGCTTACATCAGCCATTATCAAAGATAACAATTGTGTTGGTTGTAATAACCAGTTCCTGGACGAACGATAGTAGTAGTCGTTATATTGTTTGTATTGAAAACTGGCGAACACCTGCGTGCGTGCTGGAAGCGAAAATCGCACGACAGCTATGGGCGTCACACATGAACACATGGGAGTGCATGTGAGAAGTAATAAGTATAGAAAGCCATTGGGATAACCAATCGCTTCTGTTTCCTATTATAGGCATTTGAGAACGTTTGTGAAGATTCATATATATATATATATATATATATATATATATATGAATCTTCACAAACGTTCTCAAATGCCTATAATAGGAAACAGAAACGATTGGTTATCCATTATTGGTTATTTAGTATATATATATATATATATATATATATATACTAAATAGTAATAGGACAGATTTAAATTAAATTAGGCCAATAAACAGTTGTATTGAAAAGTTCTCAATATATGTTTGAAGGGAGATGATGATTTTGCATGTAAGGATTTTAGATATTTAATGTAGGGAAGATCAGCCGGTTCCACTACCATGGTTTCGCCCTTTTCAGTTTCGTCATGCGATTTGTTTTGACTAATAAAATTGCACCAAACTAGCCAATCATATAATGATTCTGCTTGTTCCTTTCTTAGTTAGTTAGTTACTTAGTTCCTCTGTTCGTTACGCCACACTCTCTACACGAGCTTTTCATTCACCTCTATCTTTTTACTCTACTCAGCCTTTCATTCAACTTTGATAAATGGACGGGTAGTAAAGAGTGAGAGATTAGGAGGAGAGAGCCTATAGCATTACCGTATCAGTAGCATCTTAAGTTGGTGGTTGTAGCAGTAATTGTGTGTGTATATGTGTGAGTACTGTACAATATACTAAATAGGTAGGTTTCATGTCGTATCCCGGGACCTAATAACGTAATTTCTGGCCTCTACACACTTGGCCATTACTCAGTTGTTTTTTGTTTTTGTTACTATAGACACAGGAACGATGATATTTCAGTAATAAGAATTTCTCTTTCAAAATCTCTCAAAAATACAGTATTTTGGTTATGGTCTGTGCATAGGCCGCTTAATATTAAGATTACAATAAAGTGACTTCTATGGCCATTGCATTTATAGATATTTTAATAAAATTACACACTGTGTTATCGTTATTTTATTATACAATACATTTATGCTTGAAGACGTTACTATCATTTGTAGTATGACAAAATAAAATTCTTCCAGGAAACTATAATCACCTTCCGTGGAAAACACATGGGTTCCGCTAGTCATATAAGATTGCTGTAAAGAAGCTTTTATGGACATTACTTTTATAGATATTTTATTAAAATTGCATGTTGTGTTATAGTTATTTAACTATCCAATACCATTATATTTGAAGACGTAACTATCATTTGTAATATGACAAATAAAATCTTTCCAGGAAACCATAATCCTCTTTACGTGGAAATTCCACGGCTTCCGCTAGTTATATAAGATTACAGTAAAGAAGCTTGTATGGACATTACTTTTATAGATATTATGATATAATTACATTCTGTGATATCGTTATTTTATTATTTAATACCATTATGTTTGAAAACGTTTCTATCATTTGTAGTATGACAAAATAAAATTTTCCCAGTAAACCATAATCATCCATCCGTGGAAATTCCACGCCTTCCGCTAGTTATATAAAATTACAGTAAAGAAGCTTTTATGGACATTACTTTTATAGATATTGTAATAAAATTTCACTCTGTGACATCGTCATTATATTATTTAAAACCTTTATGTTTGAAGACGTTACTATCATTTGTAGTATGTCCAAAAATAATCATTCGAGGAAACCATAATCATCTTTCCGGGGAAATTCCACGGGTTCCGCTAGTTATGTAAGATTACCTTAAAGAAGCCTTAATGGATATTACTTTTATAGATATCTTATTAAGATTACGCTCTGTGATATCGTCATTTTGTTATTCAATACTTTTATGTTTGAAGACGTTACTATCATTTGTATTATGACGAAGTAAATTAATCCAGGAAACCATAATAATCCTTCTGTGAAAATTCAACGGCTTCCGTTAGTTATATAAGATTACAGTAAAGAGGCATTTATGGACATTACTTTTATAGATATTATAATATAATTACATTCTGTGATATCGTTATTTTATTATTCAATACTTTTATGTTTGAATATCATTTGCAGTATGATAAAATAAAATTTTTCCAGGAAACCATAATCATACTTCCGTGGAAAATCCACGTGTTCCGCTAGCTATACAAGGTACTTTAAAGAAGCTTTTATGAACATTTCTTTTTTAGATATTTCAATAAAATTACACTCTGTGTTATCGTTATTTTATTATCCAATACCTTTCTGTTTGAAGACGTTCCTATCATTTATATTATGACAAATAAAATTTTTCCAGGAAACCATAATCATCCTTTCGTGGGAATTCTACGGGTTCCGCTAGATATAAAATATTACAGTAAAGAAGCTTTTATGGACATTCGGTTTATAGATATTATAATATAATTACATTCTGTATTTTCGTTATTTATTATACAATACTATTATGTTTGAAGAAGTTTCTATCATTTGTAGTATGACAAATAAAATCTGTCCAGGAAAGCATAATCATCCTTCCGTGGGAATTCCACGGGTTCCGCTAGTTATATAAGATTACTGTAATGAAGCTTTTATGGACATTAATTTTATAGTTATTATTAAAATTGCATTCTGTGTTATCGTTAGTTTATTATCCAATACCATTAACCTTTCACACGTTATTATCATTTGTATTCTGAGAAAATAAAATCTTTCGAGGAAACCATAATCATCCTTCCGTGGTAGTTCTACGGGTTCCGCTGGTCATATAAGATTACAGTAAATAACTTTTTATGGCCATTACTATTATAGATATTATAATATAATTAAACTCTGTTATCGTTATTTAATTATCCAATACCATTATGTTTGAAGACGTTTATAGCATTTGTAGTATGACAATATAAAATTTTTCCAGGAAACCATAATCATCCTTCCGTGGAAATTCCACGTGTTACGCTAGATATATAAAATTACAGTAAAGAAGCTTTTCTGGACATTACTTATATAGATATTTTAATATAATTGCACACTGTGACATCGTTATTTTATTATTCAACACATTTATGTTTGTAGACGTTACGATCATTTGTAGTATGACAAAAATAAAATTCTTCCAGGAAACCATAATTATCCTTCCGTGGAAATTCAACGGTTTCCGCTAGTCATATAAGATTACAGTAAATAAATTTTTATGGCCATTAGTATTATATATATTATAAATTAATTGCACTCTGTGTTATCGTTATTTAATTATCCAATAGCATTATGTTTGAAGACGTTTATCTCAATTGTAATATGACAAAATTGAGTCTTTCCAGGAAACCATAATCATCCTTCCGTGGAAATTCTACGGATTCCGCTAGTTATATAAAATTACAGTAAAGAAGCTTTTATGGACATTACTTATATAGATATTGTAATAAAATTTCACTCTGTGACATCGCTATTATATTATTTAATACCTTTATGTTTGAAGACGTTACTATCATTTGTAGTATGTCCAAAAAAAATAATTCGAGGAAACCATAAGCATACTTCCGGGGAAATTCCTCGGGTTCCGCTAGTTATGTAAGATTACCTTAAAGAAGCCTTGATGGATATGACTTGTATAGTTATCTTATTAAGATTACGCTCTGTGATGTCGTTATTTTGTTATTCAATACGTTTATGTTTGAAGACGTTACTATCATTTGTATTATGACGAAGTAAATTTATCCAGGAAACCATAATAATCCTTCTGTGGAAATTCAACGGCTTCCGCTAGTTATATAAGATTACAGTAAAGAAGCATTTATGGACATTACTTTTATAGATATTATAATATAATTATAATCTCTGACATCGTTATATTATTATTCAATAGTTTTATGATTGAAGAGGTTACTATCATTTGTAGTATGACAAAATAGATATTTCGAGCAAAACCATAATCATCCTTCCGCGGTAATTCAACGGTTTCCGCTAATTATATAAGATTACAGTAAAGAAGCTATAATGGACATTACATTTATAGATATTTTAATACAATTGCACTCTGTGTTATCGTTATTTAATTATTCAATCACTTTATGTTTGAAAACATAACAAATAATTTGTCGTATGATAAAGTAAATTTTCCAGGAAACAAAAAGCTTCCTTACGTGGAAATTCCATGGGTTCCGCTATTTATATAAGATTACAGTAAAGTAGCTTGTATGAACATTACTTTTATAGATATTTTATTAAAATTGCATTCTGTATTATCGTTATTTAATTATCCAACACCATTATCTTTTCAGACGTTATTATCATTTGTAGTATGAGAAAATAAAATATTTCGAGGAAACCATAATCATCCTTCCGTGGGAATTCCGCGGGTTCTTCTAGTTATATAATATTACAGGAAAGAAGCGTTTATGGACATTACTTCTATAGATATAAAATAATTAGATTCTGTGACATCGTTATTTTATTATTCAATACCTTTCAGTTTGAAGACGTTTCTATCATGTGTAGTATGACGAAATATAATATTTCCAGGAAACCATAATAATCCTTCCGTGGAAATTCCAGGGGTTCCGCTAGTTATATAAGATTACAGTAAAAAGCTTTTATAGATATTTTGATAAAATTACAGTCTGTTATTTTATCAATCAATATCTTTATTTTTGAAGACGTTACTCTCATATTATTATGACAAAGTAAATTTTTTCCAGGAAACCATAACTATCTCTCCGTGGAAATTCCACGTGTATACGTTAAGGAAGTGAGTATCCGACACATTATTAGGATCCAACAAAGACGGTTAGCCTGTTTCTCTTAGATTTACCAGGAGTTCAACGTTCCCATTTTTGAAGTCTTTTTCCCCCCGAGCAATCTGCAAATGCCACTAGGACACTAGTAGTTCATCAACATCAATGTGCCGTCTCTTTTCGTGACATAGGCGGTCATGGCTCTCCATTTCTCCCTATCTCTTCTTGATCTTAATCTCATTTCTCTTGTTATTCCACTGAACATCCGCTCCACCAGCCATCTACTCAGGTCCATCAGGTATGCCTTTCGATGCTTTTCCCTGTTATTCTTCCCCTCTATCGGCCTCCTGATCATCAGGTTCTCCAAGACCACTTTCCTTATTATATGTCCCAAAAAATTCAACTGTTTTTTCTGATGTTACGCATCAGTCTACATTTTGTGTTTATCCTCTCCAATACCTCTTCATTGTTCGCTGGGATTTAAACGTGAAAGAAAAAACAGAGTTAAGGGAGGATTAAGAAAAGAAAAAAAGATGAACTTGATTCAAGAAAACAGAAGATGATGATTGACGTTGCATTTTAATTTTTGAAAACTCTAGTTATCAAAGAAATAGATAAACTAGAGATCTAATGATATATACAAACATATATAGATATATATATAAACATATATATATAAATATAGATATATATCTAAGTATTTTCATACCATGTAATTTTTTAGTATAATTTGATATGCTTGAAGATTATTTCATTTGCACGCCTACGATAGACTTTTTCATTTGCCCGCCTACAGTCGTTTTTTCCATTAGCTCGCCTATTATCGTCTTCATCATTTGAACGCCTACAATCGAATTTTCATTTGTACGCCTACGATCGTCTTTTTCATATGAACGCCGACGATCGTCTTTTTCATTTGCCCGCATCCGATCGTTTTATTCATTTGCACGTCTACAATCGTCTTCTTCATTTGCACGCCTACGTTCGTTTCTTTTTCATTTGCACGCCTACGATCGTCTTTTTCATTTGAACGTCTATGATCATCTTTTTCATTTGAATGTCTACGATCGTTTTTTTTCATTTGCACGCCTACGATCGTCTTTTTCATTTGCCCGCCTACGATCGTCTTTTTCATTTGCCCGCCTACGATCGTCTTTTTACTTTGTATGCCTAAGATGTTTTTTTTCATTGGCCCGCCTACGATGGTTTTTTTCTATTTGTACACCTCTGATCGTCTTTATCATATGAACGCCTACGATCGTCTTTTTCATTTGCCCGCATCCGATCATCTTTTTCATTTTCCCGCCTACGATCGTTTATTCAATTGCACGCCTACGGTCGTTTTTTTCCATTTCTACATCTCCGACCGTCTTTTTCATTTGCAGGCCTATGATCGTTTTTTCATTTGCAAAACTACGATCGTCTTTTTCATTTAATCGTCTCCGATCGAATTTCCATTTGTCCGCCTATCATCGTCATTTCGTTGGCACGCCTACGATAGTCTTTTCCATTTGCCCGCCTATCATAGTCATGTTCATTAAAAGCCTACGGTCGTTTTTGTTTTTTTTCATTTGCACACCTATCATCGTCATTTTCATTTGCACGCCTACGATCGTCTTCTTCATTTGCACGACTGGGATCGTTTTTTCCATTTGCCCGCATATCATCATCTTTTTCATTTGAACGCATACGATCGTTTTGTTCATTTGCAAGCCTATCATCGTCTTTTTCATTTGCCCGCCTAGGATTGTCTTTTTTATTTGCACGCCTACGATTGTCATATTCATTTGCACGCCTACGAACGTCATTTTCATTTGAAAGTGTACGATCGTCTTTTCCATTTGTACGCGTAATATCGTCATTTTCATTTGCCCGCCTACGATCGTCATATTCATTTGAATGCGTGCGATCATCTTTTTCCTTTTCCCGCCTACGTTTGTCATATTCATTTGAACGCCTACGATCGTCTTTTTCATTTGCACGCCTATCATAGTCATTTCCATTAAAAGCCTACGATCGTTTTTTATCGTCATTTTCATTTGCACGCCTACAACCGTCTTGTTCATTTGCCCGACTGGAATCGCTTTTTTCCATTTGCCCACATATCATCATATTTTTCATTTGAACGCATACGATCGTTTTGTTCATTTGCAAGCCTATCATCGTCTTTTTCATTTGCCCGCCTAGGATTGTCTTTTTTATTTGCACGCCTACAATCGTCGTTTTCATTTGAACGCCTACGATCGTCATATTCATTTGAACGCCTACGATCGTCTTTTTCATTTGCCCGCCTACGATCGCCTTTTTCATTTGCCCGCCTACGATCGTCATATTCATTTGCACGCCTACGATCGTCATTTTCATTTGAACGCCTCCGATCGTCTTTTTCATTTGTACGCCTACGATCGCCTTTTTCATTTGCCCGCCTACGATCGTCATATTCATTTGCACGCCTACGATCGTCTTTTTCATTTGAAAGCGTACGATCGTCTTTTTCATTTGTACGCCTAATATCGTCATTTTCATTTGCCCGCCTACGATTGTCATATTCATTTGAACGCCTACGATCGTCATTTTCATTTGCCCGCCTACGATTGTTTTTTTCATTTGCACACCTATGATCGTCTTTTTCATTTGCCCGCCTACGACCGTTATTTTCATTTCAACGACCACGACCGTCTTTTTCATTTGCCTGCCGACAAAAGTGTTTTTCATTTGCCCGCTTCCGATCCTCTTTTTCATTTGCATGCTTACGTACGTCTTTTTCATTTGCCGACCTACGATCGTCATTTTCCTTTGCCCGCCTGAAAACGACTATTTCATTTTGCCGTCTGCGATCATTTGTACGAATACGATCGACTTTTTCATTTGTACGCCTACGATCGTCTTTTTTTATTTGTCCGTCTACGATCATCATCTTTTCTATTTGCACTCCTACGATCATGCTTTTCATTTCCTCGCCGATTGTGTTTATCATTTGCGCGCCTACGATCGTCTTTTTCATTTGCCTGCTGAGAAACGTGTTTTTCATTTGCCTGCCTCCGATCGCCTTTTCCATTTGCACGCTTGCAATCGTCTTTTTCATTTTCCCGTCTACGACCGCCATATTCATTTGAACGCCTCCGATCGTCCTTTTCATCTGCTCGCATACGATCGTCTTTTTCATTTGAACGCCTACGATCGTCTTTTTCATTTGAACGCCTACGATCTTCATTTACATTTGCCCGCCTCCGATCATTTTTTTCATTTGCACGCCTACAATCGTCTTGTTCATTTGCCAGCCTAAGATCGTCTTGTTCATTTGCCAGCCTAAGATCGTCTTTTTCATTTGCACACATCCGATCTTCTTTTTCATTTGGACGCCTACGATCGTCTTTTTCATTTGCACGCCTACAACCGACTTGTTCATTTGCCCGCCTAAGATCGTCTTTTTCATTTGCCCGCCTCCGATCGTCTTTTACATTTGTACGCCTATGATCGTCTTTTACATTTGTACGCCTATGATCGTCTTTTCTTTGCACGCCTACGATCGTCTTTTACATTTGCCCGCCTCCGATCGTCTTTTTCATTTGTTCGCCTACGGTCGTCTTTTATTGGCACGCCTACGATCGTCCTTTCCATTTGCACGCCTACGATCGTCTTTTTCATTTGCACGCCTCCGATTATCGTTTTCATTTGAACTCCTACGATCAACTTTTTCATTTGCACGCCTACGATTGTCTTTTTCATTTGCCCGCCTAAAAACGAATCTTTAATTTTGCCTCCTGCCATCGTCTTTTTCATTTGAACGCCCACGATCGTCTTTTTCATTTGCCAGCCTACGATCCTCTTTTACAATTGAACGCCTACGATCGTCATTTTCCTTTGCCCGCCGACCAACGAATGTTTCATCTTGCCGCCTGCCATCGTCTTTTTCATTTGAACACCTACGATCCGCTATTTCATTTGTACGCCTACGATCGTCTTTTCTATTTGCACTTCTACAATCGTCTTTTTAATTTGCCAGCCTACCATCTCTTTTTTTTATTTGCCCGCCTCCGATCATCGTTTTCATTTGCCCGCCTACGAACGTCATTTTCATCCGCCCGCCTTTGATTGTCTTTTTCATTTGCCCGCGTACGATCCTTTTTTTTTACTTGCCCGTCTCCGATCTTCTTTGTCATTTGAACGCCTACGATCGTCTTTTTCATTTGCCCGCCTCCGATCGTCTTTTTCTTTTGCTCGCCTACGATCGTCTTTTACATTTGAACGACTACGATCGTCTTTTACATTTGCCCTCCTCCGATCGTCATATTCATTTGAACGACTACGATAGTCCTTTTCATTTGCACGCCTACGATCGTCTTTTTCATTTCTACGCCTACGATCGTCGTTTTCATTTGTACGTCTACGATCGTCTTTTTCATTTGCCCGCCTCCGATAGCCTTTTTCATTTGTACGCCTAAGATGGTTTTATTCATTTACCCGCCTAATATCGGTTTTTTCATTTGCACGCCTATCATCGTCTTTTTCATTTGCCCACCTACGATCGTTTTTTTCATCTGCACGCCTACGATCGTCTTTTTAATTTGCTCGCCTACTATCGTTTTTTTCATTTGCTCGCCTCCGATCGTCTTTTTCATTTGTACGCCTACGATCTTCTTATTCATTTGCCAGCCTACGAATATTTTTTTGATATTTGCACACCTAAGATCGACTTATCCATTTGCACGCCTACGATTGTTGTTTCATTTTCCCGCCTACGATCGTCTTTTTCATTTGCCGTCTTCCGAATGACTTTTTCTTTTTCCCACTTCCGATCGCTTTTTCATTTGCACGCCTACAATCGTTTTTTTATTTGCACGTCTCCGATCGTCTTTTTCATCTGTCTCGTACGATCGTCTTTTTCATTTGCTTGCCTATGATCGTCTTTTTCATTTGAACGTCTACGATCTTCATTCCATTTGCTCGCCTACGATCGTCTTTTTCATTTGAACGACTACGATCGTCGGTTTCTTTTGCACACATACGATCGTTCTTTTCATTTGCACGCCTACGATCGACTTTTTCTTCTGAAAGCCTGCGATCGTCTTTTCCATTTGCTCTCCTACGATCGTCTTTTTCATTTGCATTCGTCCGATCGACTTATTCATTAGCCTACCTACGATAGTCTTTTATGTCTGAACACCTACGATCGTCTTTTTCATTTGCCTGACTACGATCGTTATTTTCATTTCAACGACCACGATCGTCTTTTTCATTTGCCTGCCTATAATAGTGTTTTTCATTTGCTCGCTTCCGATCGTCTTTTTCATTTGCCGTCCTACGATCTTATTCTTCATTTGAACTCCTACGATCGTTTTTTTCATTTGCCCGCCTCCGAGCTTCTTGATCTATTGCCCGCCTACGATCTTTTTTTGTTATTTGCCTGCCTCCGATCGTCTTTGTCATTTGCCCGCCTAAGATCGTCTTTTTCATTTGCCCGCATCCCATCGTCTTTTTCATTTGCACGCCTACGATCGTTTTTTTCATTTGCCCGCCTCCGAGCTTCTTTATCTATTGCCCGCCTAAGATCTTTTTTTGTTATTTGCCTGCCTCCGATCGTCTTTGTCATTTGCCCGCCTAAGATCGTCTTTTTCATTTGCCGGCATCCCATCGTCTTTTTCATTTGCACGCCTAAGATCGTCTTTTTCATTTGCCCGCATCCCATCGTCTTTTTCATTTGCACGCCTAAGATCGTCTTTTTCATTTGCCCGCATCCCATCGTCTTTTTCATTTGCACGCCTACGATCGTTTATTTCATTTGCCCGCCTCCGAGCTTCTTTATCTATTGCCCGCCTACGATCTTTTTTTGTTATTTGCCTGCCTCCGATCGTCTTTGTCATTTGCCCGCCTAAGATCGTCTTTTTCATTTGCCCGCATCCCATCGTCTTTTTCATTTGCACGCCTACGATCGTTTTTTTCATTTGCCATGTCTCTTCAGGACGTAATCTAATATGGACTTCTACTTACCCTGTCTCTTCTCGCTCTTAATATTCTTTCTCTCGGAATCACTGCAAAGCCCTGCTCCTCCGATCATTTGCTCTGTCTCTCTTTCTTTCTCTCTTCTCTGAGTATAAAATTCTTCAGTCCCTTCTTTCCCATTGCTTGTCCCTGGAACCTCATGTATCTCTTCTTGTGTTAGGTATGTGTTTTCTTCTCGTTTGTTACGTCACCAACACCTTATCGTTGCTCACTATGTTAATTAAGTTTGCGTGAATTCCTCTTTCGTTCATTTTTCTGTCTAGTGAAGTTGTAAAATTGTATATATTAGCTTCAACTAAGTATTAAGGAAAGGGATTCTATTAAAATTAATTCAATCAGTATAGAAGAGAGTTTTTTTCCGCAAAAGAGTCCATTCCTACTCTATTGCAATGTGTTTCGGTAGTTTGAATACACCAGTTGGTAGGTCCTGGGCATGACGGTAAACTGCATCCGGCAGCAAGGCTTCTGATTGGGAGGAGCATGGAACCACGTATTAACTGCTACTGTTCCCAGGTTCACTCTGACCTGGAGTAGTAGCACGTGATAGGGTCCCAGCTAAAGGCAAAAAGTTACCCCGAAACTGGGGTCAAAACTCTATGAAAGTATAAATATACACTTTTATAGAAATATATACATATAAATAGATTTTATAAAAAAAAATATATTTTTGAAGGAAAAATATTACCAACAATACATTTGTAAAGTAAAAATTATTACCACAACACATTTTTGCATGAAAATTTTTTCTCAGCAAAACATTTTTGAATACAAAACTAGAAGATATTTTCAGTTTTCTAAAATAAAAATTAAGACTAAAGAGAAAAAAAAACACTTTTCATTAAAATCTGACTAAATTAACCTTCTCACTATAACCAAACATTAAAATAATACCTTAAAACTTCACCTTTTTGTCATTTAATATCTCACATAGGTTGAGATGCTGTGAAACAAAACTAAAAACTGAATCTCAAAAAAAACATCATCTGGTAACATACTGTCTCCGCGTCGATATAACAACAAATAATAATAATAATAATAATAATAATAATAATAATAATTTTAAATAGAAAAAAGTAGAACTTGAAAACAAATATCGTACCAGTGATAGTGGGTGCACTTGGAATGATACAAAATGGAACAAAACAACACATTGAAAGAATCCCTGGAAAACCCAGCTTAAGAGATATACAAAAAAATTGTCTTGTTCCGTACATCCCACACACTAAGGGAGAACTTTGTCTATGTAACGCTAGGGGTGTTAGGGAGATATAAAAAAAAACATGAAATGATGAAATGGACTCATAACAACACGCCACAACCTGCCTTAGGTCTCCTGCAGACTTGGTAGGTCGTGCGACCATAGGCAGGTTTTTCCTTCAACTTTGATGATATTGTCCAGCATTCACTGCCATATTGAAAGACAGACATTACACGGCAATCCAGAACTCTCTTCTTTGATTCTAGTGAAATAGTCTATCAAAATCAATATAAATCTTTGTGCTGACTATTTAAAAATAATCATTTCGATCTTTTTCGAGTGTTGGTTAATTTTTTTACCGGCATATCAATCTCTGTGATTTATTTAATGCCGAAACCTAAATATGTTTAACGCAATTTTATATTTTGATGAGAAAAAATAGTTTTTTTGATACAAGTCATATCAGTCAGTCTGTTAAGTGGCATACGTGATACACACTTGTATGATCATGTCTCTTTAGAGACATGACTTACTGGGCAGAAGATTATCCCGCACAAGGCTGTCATTACTTTCTGTGGTAGACTGGTTGCCGAACAATGCTAGAGAAGTCCATCTGCCCTGTTATTTAACCCATAACTGGAGGGAAAAGACGGATTAATATCTTCCCCAAGGGTATTTGCGCGTAAGTGAATGCAAGGAATTCAGCTGGAATTTGAACTCGACTCTCCGATTTCTCGTTCTAAGCCGATATCTACTGCACCACAATGCACATCCAAAAGTCATGTCAATTATTCCATAACTAGGAGAGAAGAGGTGAATACATAATTGTGCCAAAAGCATTTGCGCGTAAGTGAATATAACGAAACCAACTTGAATTTGAACTCCGAGCCATTATCCCTTACTCCCACCGCACATACAATCTTACATCCTCTAGTATTACCAAGCGGCAGGCCAGGTTCAACATTGCTTAATCTTGGTGATCGTACAAGAAACGGTATTTGAACGTATCGTTTTCGATAATTTGAATCCTTTTGCTGCATCCTTTCTCTTTACATAGAGTCTATCAGTGTAAAATTTCAGGTTTAGAGAATTGTGCAGCAAGATTAGGTCCTCCGTTCATCAAACCATCGATTACATTTTGAATCTTGTCCAAAATCGGGTTGATTTGTTTGTTTTTACGACTTGTCAACATTCTCCGTGTTATTCATCGCTGAAACGTGTTTATGATTTTAAGAATAACTAGCAGTATAGCCCGGCATTGCTCGGGTGTAATGAAAGCTTTTATATATATGTTATAGATTTTCTACACTATTGTAAGAACTGCAGCCTTGAAACTTCTGAATATCGTTTCTTATGTCTTTGTCTATAAGTGTATCAAATTTGATTAAAATCGGATCACTCCTTCTATAACCCGATTTTTTCGATTACCGATTTTCGATATTTATCGGGGGTACATCGACACAAAACCGAGTTAAGAACACCCGCAGACGCTTATAGTACAACTGTGTAAATTTTCAAGAAAATCGGTTCAGCCGTTTTGGAGTCTGTAGGTAACGGACACACACACAGACACAGACACACACACACACACACACACACACAAAGTTCCATTTATAAATAACATTGTATATTTTTTATTGCTAGTGAGTATTGCATTAGGAATATTTTGAGAGCATTTTATTTGTAGATTAGTCAATTAAGTGATACCCGCTTGGGCAATCATGTCTCAAAAATGATAGGTCTGACTGGGCAGAAGATTTTCCTGCAGTAGGCTACCATTACTTTCTACGACAGAGTGGTTGCCAACCAAGACTATAAAACAAAATTTGTCCTGTTATTTAGCCCATAGGTGGATAGAGAAGAGACGGAAAATTACCTTTCCCAAAGGTATTTGGGCGGGGATGATGGCAACATATTCACCTGCAATTCGAACCCAGCTCTCCGATTTCTCATTCTGAGCTGATAGCCACTGCAACATAACGCACATACTGACCTCTTCTTGTTCAGTGCCATACGTGATACACGCTTTGGGCGATCATTTCTCTTTCGAGACATGACTGACCGAGCAGAAGATTATCCCGCAATAGGTTGCCATTGCTTTCTGCGGTAGACTGGTTGCCAGCCAAGGCTATAGAACCCAATCTGTCTTATTATTTAACCCATAACTGGAGGAAAGAGAAGGATTAACACTTTTACCAAGGGTATTTGCGCTCAAGTGAATGCAAGTAATTCAACTGGAATTCGAACTCGGCTTCCCGATTTGTCGTTCCGAGTCGATATCCACTGCACCGCAACGCACATTTTTCCAGATAAACGTCCTATAATTTAACACAGAGCTAGAAGAAGGAGATGGTTTCATAACTTTCCCAATGTTATTTGCGCCGAAGTGAATATAACGAATTCTCTTATTCATGCATTTAATAGGTAATTGATTTTCCTCAATTATATACAGTCGCTTCCACCAACGCCTAAGTATCACAGTTTCTCTATTAATTCATATTTTATAGGGCTGTTCATTTCTGTACCATGATATACACTACTGTGTAAAATTATTAAAACAATAACTATTTCATTTTTTATGAGGCATCAAAATAAAGTTTAAAATCATCCCTTTCCTAACACTTTGCACTCTGCCGGTAGTGTGCAAAACTATTAGGACATGGGTGATTCTCCTAAAAATCTCATTTAAATTCAAATACAGGGTGAAAAGCCAAGAAAATTGCTAATAAATATTGATTATTTAAAACTAGGATAACCCTCTAGGGCCATTCGTATCATATTTGATACAGTATGAAAACAAGCCTTGAAAGAAATATTTTCCTGAAAATTTTTTTAAGAGAAATATTTTATAAATTTCAAATGAAAGCAGTACTGACTGCTCAGTCAATGAATACCAAATGTTTCCTTATAGGGAAATACCAAATGTTTCCTTATAGGGAAATACTGTATCAAATATGATACGAATGGCCCTGGAGGGTTAACTAGATGGCCGAGTGCTAGATGGTCGAGTGCTAGATGGCCGTTAACACTCTAGGGCCATTCGTATCATATTTGATACAGTATGAAAACAAGACTAGAAAGAAATATTTTCCTGAAAATTTTTTTAAGAGAAATATTTTATAAATTTCAAATGAAAGCAGTACTGACTACTCAGTCAATGAATACCAAATGTTTCCTTATAGGGAAATACCAAATGTTTCCTTATAGGGAAATACTGTATCAAATATGATACGAATGGCCCTAGAGGGTTAACTAGATGGCCGAGTGCTAGATGGCCGAGTGCTAGATGGCGGTTAACCCTCTAGGGCCATTCGTATCATATTTGATACAGTATGAAAACAAGCCTTGAAAGAAATATTTTCCTGAAAAATTTTTTAAGAGAAATATTTTATAAATTTCAAATGAAAGCAGTACTGACTGTTCAGTCAATGAATACCAAATGTTTCTTTATAGGGAAATACCAAATGTTTCCTTATAGGGAAATACTGTATCAAATATGATACGAATGGCCCTAGAGGGTTAAGTAGTAATTAGTGGGGGATCTGTTTATTACTTCATAACAATATAGAACTGATCCCCCACTTTATGACAAGTAGAAGCCTTAATCATATTATATTATTAACCCTCTAGGGCCATTCGTATCATATTTGATACAGTATGAAAACAAGCCTTGAAAGAAATATTTTCCTGGAAAATTTTTTAAGAGAAATATTTTATAAATTTCAAATGAAAGCAGTACTGACTGCTCAGTCAATGAATACCAAATGTTTCCTTATAGGGAAATACCAAATGTTTCCTCATAGGGAAATACTGTATCAAATATGATACGAATGGCCCTAGAGGGTTAAGAGAAATGTATGAAAAAAAATGATATTAATTTTTCCTATTTTTTATTAAATAAGTTATTTTGAAACTACTTATTATTCTAGTATCCTTGGATATGACTGATTATTCCTCACTCTGAAAGTGACAAATCTAATGTTACTTCGCAAGACACACTTCGGGAACAAATATAAGCTGCTTGGCAGGAGATACCTTTAGATACACTGAGGAAGCTTGTGATGGCAATGTCTGACAGAATGAAGGCTATCATCAAAGCAAAAGTCTATTATAACTACATATTAAATTTTGTAACAAGTATTTTTTTCTTGTTAAATCATTTGTTGAGTAAATCAAATAAAATTACTTTAATTAAATTGTTTATTTTCTGTCAATATAACTCATAGAAGATAAAATAGTTCTTCTCCTAATACCTTTGCACAGTAATATATATATATATATATATATAAATATATATATATATATACTGGGTGAGATTGGTAAATTGTCGCAATTATTTTATTATTGCAAAGCGAAAGGCTATTATACTAAATATTCAATTTATTTTGTAACAATAATTTTTTTCTTGTTAAATCATTTGTTGGGTAAATCAAATAAAATTACTTTATTTCTTTTTTTATTTTCTATCAATATAATTCATAGAAGATAAAATGGTTCTTGTCCTAATACTTTTGCACAGTACTGTAGTTCAGATATTTTTGGCATTCAAGGGTATTTTCCATCGCTTTATACGGAATTGTATTCGAAAGACCTCGCTTAAATTCCCGCTTTAATAAAATGTCCTTCTTTTTTTCTTATCCTTTCCGAATATTTTGTGATGATAAATGTGCATTAAGCGTGTTTACCCGATTATTATTATTATTATCATCATAAATATTATTAGGTAGATTTTTTTTTCTTTTTCCTAAATTCCTGCTAAACTATTTTTCAAATCGGGTTTTTCCTTTTCCAATAATTGCTTGGATATTTTTTATCGCATTTATTCGTTTATTTTATTTCTACTTTTGCTTTTCTTATTCGCGTTCCATTTTTTTTTTTTGACCATTTATTTATGCACAACTCTATTCATTCTTGCTTGAGTCCCAGTCAACTTTTTATCTTTCTATTTGAGACTTTTATTTTATATATTACTGTTGCTCTATCTTGCTCTTTTTCTCCTTTGTTTGTTCTTTCTTTTCTGTTTGCTTGCCCTTTCTTCCCTTTCGTTAAGTTTATTTTTTTAGATTTATCTGCAGAATTCTTTTTAAATTTCTTTGTTTTCATTTTTCTTGCTTAATGTTATTTTTTATTTTATTTCCGATTGTTGTTTTAATTTTGTTTCTTGTTCTTGTTACTGAATCACTAATCTTTTTCTTTATTTCCTCTGACTATTTTTATTGTTAATTTATTCATTTATTTCCTTCTGTCGTTTTGATATCTTTTGCTGTTGCAATTTTTCATTCGTTCTTTCTTTTATTTTTTAGGCTGTCCGTTGTTTCGTTATTTCTTTCTTTCATTCGTTCCTTCCTTTTCTAATTCTTAATTTAATTTTTCTTCCTTTTCTTTATCTTTGCAGTTGCAATTTTTCATTCGTTTTTACTTTCTTTCGTTCTTTCTGTCGATTTTTCTTTCTTTCTTTCTTTCGTTCTTTCTGTCAATTTTTCTATCGTTTTTTCTTTCATTCTTTTGTTCTTTCTTTCCTTA
This sequence comes from Ascarosepion bandense, assembly GCA_037127315.1. Taxonomy (NCBI): domain Eukaryota; kingdom Metazoa; phylum Mollusca; class Cephalopoda; order Sepiida; family Sepiidae; genus Ascarosepion; species Ascarosepion bandense. Next base: position 1,854,750 of record JBBBDQ010001283.1, on the reverse strand, counting down.
TTTTGTTCTTCCTTTTTTTCGTTCTTTCTTTCTTTCTTTCTTTCTTTCTTTCTTTCGTTCCTTCCTTCTTTCCTTCTTTCAGTTTTCTTCTTTTTTTGTCATTCCTTCGTTTTTAATTCTTAATTTAATTTTTCTTTTTTTCTATCATTGCTGTTGCAATTTTTCATTCGGTTTTTCTTTCTTTCTTTCTTTCTTTCTTTCTTTCGTTTTCCTTTTTCGTTCTTCGTTTCTTTCGTCCCATCCTTCTTTCCGTCTTTCTTTATTTTTTATTTTTTTTCGTTCCTTCGTTTTTAATTTTTAATTTCAATGTTTCTTTCTTTCCTTCTTTCTTTCTGTCGATCTTTCTTTCGTTCTTTCTTTCTTTTTCCTTCTTTTTTTCGTTCTGTCGTTCTTTCTTTTTTTCTTTCTTTTTTCCTTCTTTCTTTTTTCCGTCTTTCTTTTGTCGTTTTTTCTTTCTTTCGTTCCTTCCTTCTCTTATTCTTTCTGTATTTGCTTTCACAGTTTTTCTTTCTTACTTTCTTTAGTTCAATCTTTTCATTAGATTTGCTCTTTTTCATTCTTTGTTTTCATTATTTTTGCCGTTGTTAAATTACCTTAATTATTTATTTTGTTATCTTTTCTATTTTTCATTTTTTCGTTTCGATATTAATTCTCTTGCTTTATTCCGGCATTTTTTTTTATTTTCACAATTTTTGCTGTTGCTATTATTCTTTCTTTTATCTTTTTTTAAATTAATTCTTTTCTGATCCGTTATCCTTTTTATAATTTGCTGTTTTCTTTCTTGTTTTATTTATTTATTCTTTCTTACTTTCTTTCTTTCATTTTTTCTTTTTTTCTTTTCCGTTCTGTTATTCTTTTTACAGTTTGCTGTTTTCTTTCTTGTTTGCTTTATTTATTTATTCTTTCTTTCTGTCATTTTTCTTTCGTTCTTTCTTTCTTAATTTTCTGCTCAGCTATTCTAATTATCTGTTTTCTCTCTTTCTTTCTTTCTTTCTTTTTCTTTTCGTTATTCTTTTTATAATTTGCTCTTTTCTTTCTTTCTTTTTTTCTTTGCTTTCTTCTTTCCTTCTTTCTTTCTTTTTTTTCTTTTCCAATATTTTTTTATATTTTCCCTTCTTTCTTTCTTTCTTTCTTTCCTTCTTTTTCGCTATTCTTTTTATAATTTATTGTTTTACTTCTTTGTTGTTGGCTTCTTTCTTCTTTCAGTCGTTTAATTTCCCTCTTTTTTTTATTTATTATCAGTGGTATATTTCATTTTGTTTTTTTCATTCCTCTTCATTCTTTCGTCTTTTTCTTGTTTTTGTTTCCAATATTATTGTTATTATTAATACTATTCCCCTCATTATTATTTTTTTTTTTGACAGGCTTATTTTTATCCAGATTTATGAATTTATTACTATACGTAGTTCAATTATTGCTATCATTAGTAGTGATATTAATATTATTATTGTTATTATTAATACTTCTACTACTACTACTGCTGATAATAATAATAATAATAATAATAATAATAATAATAATAATAATAATAATTATTATTATTATTATTATTATTATTATTATTATTATTATTATTATTTTACATTGTTTTTCGTTTTTCCTCGGGTCCCTCTTAAATTTCCAAAATTACAATTTTTTAGTTTTTAATGTTTACGCTTCTTCATTTCACGGAACATTTTTTTAATTTCTTATTTTATCTAAACAAACCTCTCCGTTCAAATATTCGCCGACATTTTTCGCCTGCATTTTTGTCCGTTCATTTTTAACTTTCTCTTATAACAACAATATCGTGTTTCCCCAATCGTTCCTGCAGCTTCAGTCGCTTTGATACCTTAAAACACTTTTTTCCCTCTCGATTCCTTTTCTCAACCACGGTATTTCTTCGACAATATAAAAAAAATTGTAGTAAATTGCCAGGAGCTCTTGAAGAGTTTCAATGCTGGTACAACTAGAGAAACGGACAAAAACATCACCAAAAATTTAAAATAAAAAAAAGCAAATAAACTAATCCCGTCCCTACTACAGAAAAAAAAAAATATATATATATATAAATAAAATTAAGACAGAAAAATAACAAGTGAATTTCCGAAAAAAATAAAGAAACGCGCTCTTTTTACCGTTGTCAATAATATTACGTTACGATGACATTTCACTTTGAAACGACCACGCATGCGCAAGGGAATGTGCAATAATTCCTATAGAATCCCATTCGGATAAACTTTGGGTTTGGACTGTGGGTGTAAAACTGCTGAGGTTTTGAAATAAGGTCTATTTAGCGAGCGCTTTGGCATACAAGCTGTTTAGGGAAATGTCAATCCTAGAAACATGAATGAAGACATGAAATATTTGCTATTGAGAGAAAAATAAATAAGAACAATAAAAAAAACACTTATCTGAAGGGTCTGCCATCAGAATACTATTACAATTATTATATATACATTTATATTAAATGAGCACAATTTTAAAGAATGTCAAACTTTAGACGATTAAACTAACGCACAAATATTAGACGCAATATATTATTTCTGAGAAGAGGTTAAAAACATCCATGGATTCCCACATCCTGAAATGGCATATGAAAGAAAGTTAGGCTTAATAGGAAGCAGGTTAAAAGGTAACAAATACGTATATTTTGGAAGTAATCGGAAAACACTTTTAAAATGCAGCGTATGCTTTAACTAACTCGCATAATACGATTAATGAATACAGATATGATAAAATTATTTTCGGTCTCACGCGTTGAAAATGTAATAATTTACCTAATTTAAAACCGCCTTTTTGACAAAATTTTTTTTCTGTGCTGATAACACCTGCAAACATTTTATATATATATACACTACCGGACATAATTATTAGGCAACCCCAGTTTTTTTATAAAAATGATGTATTTCATATTTAGTTTTTATTGCCAAGTGGATAATTCTAAATGAAAATAGAATGGTTCTTTTGTTAATACTGCATAATAAGATGTGCATGAAATAAACTGTTCTGGTGTCCAGTTTTTGTGCTCTCTTCCCCATGTTAGACTCTTCTTATTTGCTGGCCGAATTAAAGACTTCCTGGTTGGCTTGTAAAATTTTGCAAAGTAATAATAAAAGAACCATACTAGTTTCGTTTAGAATTATATACTTGGCAATAAATACTAAAACTAGCATGAAATACATCATTACTTTTAAAAAAACTTATTTATTATGGCCGGTAGTGTATATATAGCTAAACCTATTTATAATTTGTGTCTGTGTGTGTATCTGTCTGTGTGTGCGTGTGTCCGTTACCTATAGACTCCAAAACGGCTGAACCGGTTTTCTTGAAAATTTACAGAGTTGTACTATAAGCGTTTGCGAGTGTTCTTAGTTAGGTTTTGAGTCGAGGAGCCCCGATAAATATCGAAAATCGAAATCGAATAAACTCGGTTATAGAAGGAGCGGTCCGATTTTAATCAAATTTGATACACTCATAGAGAAAGACATAAGAAACAATATTCACAAGTTTCAAGGTTGCAGTTCTTACAATTGTGCAGAAAATCAATAATATATATATATATATATATATATATATATATATATATATATATATATATATAAGGCAAGATGTTTGTGTATGTGTCAGTTTATCTGTCTATATGTCCTTTATACAAATCCACAATTTTTATCCGATTCTCACCAAACTTCACACAAATATTCTTTAGGCTGAGTCTGAGCTTCAGAATTAGTTTTAAAGCTGTCATTACATTTCATTTCATTACATTACATTACATTTCATCTCATTTCTTTTCAACGCCGGGCCATACTGCTAGTATATATATATATATATATATATATATATATATATATATATATATATATATATCAAAACATTTTACGTTTTTCCGTTCATATTTTCGAATTCCTATTTTAATTGCAAATCCAGGCTTAAATACAATTGGCATTAATACCTTTTTTTTAAAACGTTTCACCCCCCACGGCAAGGCGGTACCGCCACTGATGCACAGGGAGCTATATAGGAGAAGAGTGAAAGTTTAAGCAAGAGGAGAGGGAGGAGAAAGACGAACCGGTTACATTGAGTGTCAGAGAAAGGGCAAGAGAAGGATGAGAATACCAGTGTGAAGACAGTTGCAAAGGTAGAGTGAGAAAGGAAAAGAACAAGATACACGGGGTGATGGAGAAAAGACGAGAGAATGACTGGAGTCAAGTTGGCAAGAGATAGGAATTGACATTGCATTTAAATTCTTGGAGATTGTATCTGTCAGCAAAGAAAGTATACGGAAGGGACTCCACAGGCGGAAAAGTTCGAGAAAAGAAGCTAACGGAATAGAAGTGAGGGCTGCATGTGGTAGATTTAACCGTAACAGGGTAGGACCTTTTTGCCAGTCTGATTGCTCGAGTAAATTCGGTTAGAGGGGGCACCAGTGAGCTAAGCGCGTCGGAGCAGAAGCCATGAAAATGTTTGTAGAAATTGGCTGGAGTCAAACTGGGAGAATATTCTTCCTTATTAAGTATAATTTGGGAGAATCAGTTTTTCTTTGAATTTTGAATCGTCATTTTAAAAGAATAGGAAATTCCTAATTTATTTTAAAATATATATATATATATATATATATATATATATATATATATATATATATATATATCTTTTTTAATCATATCACCCCAAGCAAGGCGAAAACGCCACTGATGCGCAGGGGGCTACGTAAGAGTGAAAAGATTGGAAAAGATAAAAACCGGAAACCACATTCTAAACAGGAAACAAGGGATGGGCCTCTTCACCTGTTCAATAGACGTAGGTGGTGTGTGAACCGGGCGATAGTTTAGTCTATCTACTCCAATATATATATATATATATATATATATATATATATATATACATTCAATGAAACCTGCATATATATATATATATATATATATATATATATATATATATATATATATATATATATATATATATATATATATATATATATATATGCAGGTTTCATTGAATGTATATATATATATATATATATATATATATATATATATATATATGCAGGTTTCATTGAATAATATAGACAAGTTCTGTCTATTAATTTTGTGTAGGATCCGTTCATACCGTCTGATATACTTAATGGTGATATCGTTGAAAGACAACAAAAAATCACAGTAATTGTTGATTTTTTTATCGGGTCACATAAGCCATTATCAAAGAGTAAATATTAACACACAGTAAACATAGAACATTTAAGCTATTAACAATAATACACACAATATGTATATATATATATATATATATATATATATATATATATATATATATAATACTTTATAATATATTAATAATAATACTTTTTTAATACTAATACTTTATCAATATTAATATATTAGCAAAAGCCAAAAAGAAAATAATATTGACCTAGCCTTTCAACTAATGCGTGTCATTTATACTACTGGTCATAATTATTAGGCCATCCCATTTTTTTTTTAAAGAAATGATGTATTTAATTTTATTTTTACGATTTATTGCCAAATGACAATGGAATGTTTTTTTGTTTTTATTACTTTGCAAAATTTTACAAGACAAGGAAGCAAAGATGAACTCGTCCGAATCACCCTAAATTTTCTTCATTCTTTCATTGATGAAACTGCAATATAGGTAATTATTAAATATTTATAAATTCATTTAATGCACATTCTATTCTTAATTATTCACTTGGCAATAAATACTAAAAAAATAGTATGAAATATATAATCTCTTTAAAAAGAAACTGGAGTGGCCTAAATATTATGGCCAGTAGCATAATAAAATTATTTTCTGTTCAAATCATATCAGAAACACCGTTTCTTGCTAGATTAACTGTTAAGCAGGATCGAGTTTGGTCAACTTCACTTGGAAATGATAATAGATACATTAGTCCTTACCTTATCTATGTTTGTGAGTTCAGTGTTCTTTTGTCGTAGCTTCTTTGACGTCCCAGTCACCAACCTTACAATTTTACCAATATTTTAAGGGAGAATGAATGAATTCACCTCATTAAAACCAGTGAATTGACCAAAACATTCGTGAGTTCAAAACCAATCTACAGCGGTGGTGAACAAATAACGTAGAAAGTACATTTAAAGAGAGATAAGTACATCGCTACCAGAAGTGGCTTTGCACATGGAATGAGGATGATATACTCTAGGGATCAAAACAAAGAGTTCGACTCAAAATTCCCTCCACCTGAAGAAAGCCGGAGTGTATAACGACCGAAACATCCTAAAGATGGCACTAAAAATGAAGACAATGGTCTGAATAACGTAGATAGAGTAAATACTAACTAATACCAGACGTATATGCAAATATTGGATTGGGAAAAGAGTATTTTTTTAAGAAAAGAGATAATTGAAAATGTGAAGTGATGGTTTAGATATATATTTTTATAAGTTTTGATAGCGACACTCACGGGAATTTTCCGTCTGAGAAAGCTATTTTCTTTTTTTGATATAGCAAGAGATTTATTATATATATATATATATATATATGTGTGTGTGTGTGTGTGTGTGTGTGTGTGTGTGTGTCGGTAATGGTTTTTATTATTATAAAGTGGATATATATCAAAATAATAATAATAATAATAATAATAATAATGATGGTAATTATAATATGTGCAAACACTATGGAAAATATGTAAACAAACACTGGTATGAATATCACCCAGCACCGGTTACAGAAAAAGAAGATGTCACCATTTAATGGAATTACGCCATCTACACAAACAGGAAAATTGAATCAAATAGGCCGGACATTATTGTTAAAAACCAAAAAGAAAAAAACTTGCCTATTAATTGATATGGCTTTTTCAGCGGATTGTAACATAGCAACAAAGGAATTCGAAAAACTGCCAAAATATAAAGACCTGGAAATTGAACTAGAAAAAAAATGTGAAAATTGAAAACAAGAATCGTAACAGTGATAGTAGGTGCACTTGTAATGATAAAAAATGGAACAAAACAATCCATTGAAAGAATCCATGGAAAGCCCAGCTTAAGAGATATACAAAAAATTGTCTTGTTAAGTACAGCCCACACACTAAGGAGAACTTTGTCTATGCAACACTAGGGATGTTATGGGAGATATGAAATTTAGCCATAACAACACCCCACGACCTGCTTTAGGTTTTTCAGCAGAATTGATAGGTAGTGCGACCATAGCAGAAATCGAATTATGGTGGAAAATGAAATAATGATAATAATGATAATATTAATAATAATACTAATAGATAGATAGATAGATAGATAGATAGATAGATAGATAGATAGATAGATTCCCGGTAGCCGATGCCTTAAGGAAATACAAAAAATTGCGCTCACAATTACAGCTCACACATTAGAAAGAATTTTATCTCTAGAAAATGTGTGTGATCTTTGGGTTTTTTTAAACCACCAGCGCCTACTGGCTGTTTGCGGACCTCAAAAGAGAAAGAAGGGAAAAAGATTTGGCTCCAATAAAAAATGACACCGGAAAATGTGGCATATTTATGACCAATGAAAAATCGTTCTACAAAAAAAAAGCATCGAATTGTTAGAGAAGCGTTGGAATCAGTATATCACACTAGAAGGAGACTATGTTGATGAATAAAGTCCAGTTTTGCCTAAAAGTTGTTGCTTTATTAGTTAGGCCTGGGATTTATTGAATGATGTGTTAGTCAGAGTAGGTGCGATTGGAAGGATAATAAGCACACAACAACACATTAAAAAAGTCCAAGGAAATCCCACCATAAACATATATAAATAATTTTATTGATACGTACCGCCTACACACTAAGAAGAATGCTTTCTATATAACGCTAGTGATGATATGTACTTCATGGACTGTTTGAGAGAAACACCAAAGCTATTAAGACAATAGATTTGTGGGATTCTTTGTTGAAAATCAAACTTAAATGCTAGAATAACAGCCTACACCCAAGACTAACCCCTAAACAATAATTGTGCCCGGCGTAATGACTATAAGCAATTGTTTTCAGGAAGATGCAGGCTGTGTGGCCTGGCGGTGGAAAATACCACCCATAACAATCATTGTCTCTAGTAGAAAGTGCCTCCCATTTGCACTAGTGTCTATGTAGGAAGTATGCATTTGAATTAGAGCAGAAATAGTACCGCCATTTTCTAAATAAAGTAATTGAAAACAATCAAATCATGGCATTGTGGGATTCCACATCCAGAGAGATTTCATCGCTGGGACAAGCGAACTAGACATCGCTCTTGTTCAAAAGCAAAACAAGACAAAATAAGACTAAACAAGATATCAAGAAAATGTCTCCACATCGATGTGGCTTTTTTCCGGTTTCCATAATACATTAGCCAAAGACATTGAAAACCTAAAATATACACTGACCTCTTCATTGAGGTTGCCAGAATGAAAGCCAATTTTCTCTCAGTTATTATTGTGGCGTTGGCACTGTATCAACGAATCAAAATCCCAAATGAAGAAAGTTCGAATAAAGTCTAATATACCTTCGCTCAGAAGTCTGCGCTGCTTGGCTTTGTAAAAATTCTGGGATGGATAAAGTTGGCTCATGTCGCTTACTTCATCCTAAGAAAGTCATGCAGTGCATCTAGTCGAACTGAAAATGATTTCTTTACTGTGAGCTTTTGTCGAGAAACCAGTAAATTGATTCTGAAATGAACTAATCACAACCAAACGAATTCAATATCAGTCAGTTAAGTGCCATACGTGAAACACGCTTGGGCGATCATGTCTCGAAAGAGACATGACTAACTGGGCAGAAGATTATCCCGCAGTAGGTTACCATTGCTTTCTGCGGTAGACTGGTTACCAACCAAGGCTATAGAACCCAATCTGTCCTGTTATTTAATCCATAACTGGAAGGAAGAGACGGATTAATACCTTTCCCAAGGATATTTGCGCGTAAGTGAATGTAATGAATTCAACTGGAATTCGAACTCGGCTCTCCGATTTCTTGTTCTGAGCCGATATCCACTGAACCACCACGCACATCAGAATTCAATGTAACAATTTTTAAAAAAGAAAACACAAAAAAATAATCGAATAAGGGAAGTTTGAGTTTCAGTTTTGTTTAACGGCATATTACACTCTATGGGTTATTTAATCCCCAAAAAGGGGTTATTAAATTAATTTCTTAATGTTTGGTTATAGTGAAAAAGTTGATTTAGTCAGATTTTGAATAACTTATTTATTTTACTTTAGAAAATTGCAGATGTTTTGTAGTTCTGTATTAAAAAATGTATTGCTGGTAATATTTTCTCCTTCAAAAATGTAATCTTGTTAATATTTTTCCTTCAAAAATGTATCCTTGGTAATATTTTTCCTTGGAAAATTTATTCTTTGTAATATTTTTCCTTAAAAAATGTATTATGTTCATAATTTTTTTTACTTTCAAAACGTCTCATGGTAAATATTTTTCCTTCAAAAACGTATTCTTGGACATCATTTTCCTTGGAAAATTTATTCTTTATAATATTTTCCTTCAAAAATTTATATTTTTCTATAAAAGTCTATTTTTTATGTATATATTTCTATAAATGTGTATTATTATACTTTCATAGATTTTACCCTGGTTTAGGGGTTAACGATTTGCCCATAGCTGGGAATCTAACTGGTGCTACCACTCCGGGTTAGGTTAGACCTGGGAACAACAGCAATTAAGAGGTGGTTACATCCTCCTCATAGCCTCATAATCAGAGGCCTTGCCGCCGGATGCAGTTTACCGACATGCCCAGGACCATCTAGAAGTAGAAGTCAAAAAAATGTGTAACATGAGGACATCAGTAATTTCAGTTGTAGTTGGAGCTCTCGGATAGTTTAGAAAAAATAGCGATAGATTTATTGTAGCGGTTTCTTGTAGGCAATGTCTTAAAGAAATAAAAAGGATTGTACTCGCAAATACAGCTCACACATTACGACGAGCTTTATGTATGTAACATGTTTGTGATCTTAATTCGATTTTACAACAATGATCAGTAGAAGATGTTATAAAGTCATTTCTGACTTATGTCCCTGGTTGTGATTCGAAAGGAAATAGATATGTAATAGAAAGTAGAGCAAATAATAATAATAATAATAATAATAATAATAATAATAATAATAATAATGAACATCAAAATAAAAACAAGGCAGTCTCGCAGACATGAAGATCCACCTTGGAAAAGAAAAATAGAAAAAGAAATCGAACAACTTAGAAGTGAACTATCAGTACTGGATGAACTGAGTAAAGGAATAAATGTAAGAACTAGGAAAAGCAGAAGAGCCGAAAGAAAATACAACATTAGAAATGAAAATGAAGTCTTATCAACTAAAGAAAAAATAAAGCAAAAAAAAGAATAAGACGCTATGAGAAAAGAGCAAGATTTTACAGACAAAACAAGATTTTTCAAATCGATACAAAGAGATTTTACAGGGAAATAGGTAAAAAAAGAATTGAAGTGACAGTACCCCCCAGAATGGAAGAAGTTACACAGTTCTGGGAAAAGATATGGGCTTGCCCTAAAGAACATAGCAAGGAAGTACATTGGATTGCACAAGAGATAGAACGAATGAAAAATAAACCAGAACAGACATGGGCTGGAATTATAGAAGAGGATGTTAAATTTGCACTAAAAAAAAGCACACAATTGGAAATTCCCAGGTATATATAAAATTACTAACTTTTGGATATATTATTTAAATACAGCACATAAAAAATTAGCCAAAGAACTTCAAGAAATGGTTGACGATCCCTCTAAAATTCCTGCATGGATGACCAAAGGAATTATATTTCTTCTACCCAAGAATAAGGACACAAACAACCCGAAAAACTACAGACCAATTACATGCCTTCCGACAACATACAAACTATTAACATCTATTTTAACAAAACAGACATATTTATTCTTGGAAAGAAATGACATGTTAACGCTTGAACAAAATGATGCAAACTTGTCTGTTACGGATGTAATGACCAATTGCTTATTAACAGAATGATCCTGGAAAACTGTTACAATACAAAGAAAAATCTTAGTACTGCCTGGATAGATTATCGTAAGGCATTCAATAGTGTGCCACATTCCTGGATTTTAAATACTTTAAATATATACCAGATATCACCCGTCATCATCAATTCATCAAACAATGAATGTCGATATGGAAAACAACCCTTTATCTCAATCATATAAATGGAATGTATACGTCTGATGAAATAAACATCAAAAGAGGTATATTTCACGGTGATTCTTCGTCTCCCTTACTATACTGCATATCATTAATAGCACTAACCAGTCAACTTAACAAAACAGACTTTGGTTATAAAATAGGCCAAAAGAAAATAAGCCATCTATTTTACATGGATGACTTAAATTTGTATGCTAAGAATGATAATTAGCTGGAAGGTCTTCTGCAAACTGTAAAATGTTTCAGCAAGGACATTGGAATGAAATTCAATTTGAATAAATGTGCTAAAGCTAAAGTTTTACGTAGATCACTACAACAAACATCCTCAATTAGCTTAGACTCTGATGTAACAATAAAAGATTTAAAGCCGGAAGAAGCTTATAAATTCCTAGTTGTAAATGAGAGTGAAAACATTCATCATAAAAAAGTGAAAGGAATAATGCGTAAAGAGTACTATAGAACGCTACGAATGATATTAAAAACTGAATTGAATTCTCAGAACAGAATTATGGCCATTAATAGCCTTGCAATCCCAGTTGTCCAATATAGCTCCAACATCTTAAACTGAACTCTAAACGTCATCAGGCGAATGGATTCTAAAACAAGAAAGTTTCTTTCTAAGTATAAGATGTATCATCCAAATGCTATAGACCGTCTATACATACCCCGTAAAGAAGGTGGAAGAGGTATTATTCAGCTGGAATTGTCATACAAGACAACAACTATTGGCTTACTAACATACATAGAAACAACAAAGGACTGGATGATACAATTAGTAAAGCAACATGAAGAAAGAAAGAAAACATATTCAATAATAAAAGAAGGCAGTAAATACAAAGAAAATTTGCATTTAGTAGATTCTGTAGAAAAGCAAAACAGAAGCCAAGAACCAAATATTGCGGCAAAAAATATGAAAATGAAAGCCAAAGATAAAGCCCTTGAACAGATGAAACAAAGCTGGCAAGACAAACCTCTTCATGGCCAATATCCAGAACGTGCCAATAAATCCAATGTTGATAAAGGTAATACTCATCGATGGTTACGTGCATTTGGATTAAAGTCTGAGACGGAAGGCTATATTCTTGTAGCGCAAGACCAAAGTCATTTCACTACGAACTTTCAGGCAAATATTATACATAATGATGTGGATCCAAAATGCATGTTCTGTGATAAACACCAAGAAACAATAGACCATCCAATTTCAGGATGTTCTGTACTTAAAATTAATAAAATTAATCTCTTTTTACCTAGTTTAACTCTTTCTTGGCTCATTCTGTTTCCATACATATTTAGCTAGGTATTCGACTTTAACTCTTTTAAGTTGATAGGCAGCAGGCTTTTCTGCATTTCTTTACACCTTCAACCCGGACATCTATGGTAGCCGACCAGTGGCCGTCAGTTGCGAACACTTATCCCTCATTCGTTTCATCTCGACTGCAATTTCAAGAACAACTCAAACTCTACAGATTTTTCTCACTGGCGTCTTGATTTTTATACCTGTTCCCAATTCTCTAGGGGAATGCTGCGAGACCCGGAGTATATTTATGCGAAGCAGATCTTTGGCCAATGAGATTTCTTCCACCACACAATTCAAGGTGGAGTTATATCATCCCCTTGGTTCAACAAATGACACATCAACACCTCATCTGACGTAATTTCTTTTTCCTTCTCCCTCTCTTAATTACGTCATTTTAAGTTTTCAAATCCTTTCCAAGCAAATGTGAGGATTAAGGATATGACCTTAAATTAAACCCATTAAAAATTTTGAAAAATTGTTTTGACTATCTTTGCCTTCCACTTTTACCTGGCAAAAATTCGCTCTGAATACAATGGGAAAAATATATTTTTTCTTCTTCCCCAATTTCCAGCTAATTTCTCTATCTTTCGGATTTTACAAGTACATAAGTATTAGATATTTTTAAGTAAAGCTCATATCGCGAATTACAAGCACAACCAACAATACCACTAATAATAATTTCCTTCACTCTGTTGTATTAAACCAAATAGTATATTTACGTGGAAATAGGGTTAAATTACCTTGAGATAAAAGTATCGTGACGGCCGAACAGAAAAAAATATGGGGTACCATATACTGACACTACTTGATAATAAAGGATAATCAACAGATTCAGTTTTCCCTTTTGTGGCTGAAGATATTTTAGTTCTGTCTCACAAGTCGTCATAGAGACATCCACTGGAAGGGTGCAGATTACAGCACTGGTTCGCACAATCTTTGTTATAATGAATATATTGTGCCTCTAAGCTGCGGTAGGAGCTTCATCATTATACGACCAAGTCATCTACTTCTTCAATGTGTCCTGTCTTTTCAGGACGTAGGCGATCCTAGCTTTCCACGTCTCTCTGTACCTGGTGGCTCTTAGTACGCTTTCTCCTGTTACATGCACAACCCTCGTTCTGTCATGCACCTGATCAGACCCTTCAAATATGTTATCCGCTGTTTTTCCTTGTCTATTTTTCTCTCTATTTGGCCTGTTAGTAATTGGTTCTCCAAGCCCTCATGCCACATTGCATGTCCCAGGATCTTTAGCTGCCTCTTCCTGATGCTCGGTATTAATTTCCTTTCCGTTTCCATCATTTCCAAAACCACATCACTGCTCACAGACTCAGTCCATAATATCCGCAGCATCCTAATAATTTTAATAATTCTAGACCAAGTCTAGGATTATTAAATATTAATAATTATAATGACACAACTAGCGGGACTCGTATCAATTACACGGATTTAGTAATATTTTTTAATGTTGTAGGGCACTTTTCAATCTGTGACCATCCCTAGATAGTTATGAGAAAATTAAGATAATATCACTTAAAAATAATGAAGTGTCCCCAACAGATCGTTAGGTCAGGAAACATGATTTAATACAAACAAGTGCCTCCATGTAAAATGACCCGCCTTCTATCTTTCTCTGTATCATACTGTCTTTTTCCAGTATATCAATCTTTCTCTGTTGCTCACTCTTTCTGTTTTTCTCTTTGAATCCTTCATCTATTGGTTACCCTCTAGGTTACTTTTATCTGTCATAAATTACTGAGTAAACTGTGAGAACAAAAATAGAATATCTTAATTTCAAAAGATCACTTACAATTCAAGGACGTATTTTTCCTCAACATGTCGTTATGTCACGAAACATGATTTAATAACTCACTACAAACAACTACATTTATCCACTCCTTCTCTACGGCGATCTTTCTTTTATCTCTCAACGTCTAATTCTTTTCGTCTCGTTTTCTTCATTCAGTCTTTGTTCCATTTGTCTCTAACGAATTCAAGAAGATAAGCTTATGAAATAAATACGACATAATATTTGAGGAACGCTTTTTTTGGGATTGGTGACAACGAATATTAGAACAAAGAAAAATTCGGATATTCTGTATCTACATAAAATACAAAAACTGGGTTTATGAATAGAATAGCAAATATACATAAATACGATATACTCTCCTGCCTTGTTCAGATGCTAGGAATTTTGAGCCAAATCCTTTATTTCAATCACTAGGGTAAATACGCGATACGCTGCGACCTTTTTCAGGTACTAGAAATATTGAACCGAATCCTTCATTTCAATGACTAGTGTAAATACGCCATACGCTCCGGCCTTTTTCATGTGCTAGAAATTTTAAACCGAATCCTTTATTTCAATCACTAGGGTAAATACGCTATAAGCACCGGCCTTTTTCATGTGGTAGAAATTTTGAGACGAATCCTTTATTTCAACCACTAGGGTAAATACGCGATACGCTACAACCTTTTTCAGGTGCTAGAAATTTTGAGATGAATCGTTTATTTCAACCACTAGGGTAAATACGCGATACGCTACGACCTTTTTCAGGTACTAGAAATTTTGTGCCGAATCCTTTATTTCAATGACTAGTGTAAATACGCTATACGCACCGGCCTTTTTCAGGTGCTAGAAATTTTGAGCCAAATCCTTTCTTTCAATCACTAGGGTAAATACACTATACGCACCGGCATTTTTCAGGTGCTAGAAATTCTGAGCTGAATCCTTTATTTCAATAACTAGGGTAAATACGCTATACGCACTGGCCTTTTTCAGGTGCTAGAAATTTTAAGCCGAATCCTTTATTTCAATCACTAGCGTAAATATGCTATAAGCTCCGGCATTTTTTAGGTGCTAGAAATTTTGAGCTGAATCCTTTATTTCAATCACTAGGGTAAATACTCTATGCGCTCCGGCCTTTTCCAGGTGATAGAAATTTTGAGCCGAATCCTTTATTTCAGTCACTAGGGTAAATACGCGATACGTTGCGACTTGTTTCAGGTACTAGAAATTCAGAGCTGAATCATTTATTACAATCACTAGGGCAAATACGCTATACGCTCCGGCCTTTTCCAGGTCCTAGAACTTTTGAGCCGAGTCCTTTATTTCAATCACTAGGGTAAATACGCTATACGCATCGGCCTTTTTCAGGTGCTAGAAATTTTGAGCTGAATCCTTAATTTCAATCACTAGGGCAAATACGCTATACGCTCCGGCCTTTTCCAGGTGCTAGAACTTTTGAGCCGAATCCTTTATTTCAATCACTAGAGTAAATACGCTATACGCGCCGGCCTTTTTCAGGTGCTAAAAATTTTGAGCCGAATCCTTTATTTCAATCACTAGGGCATATCATTCTCTTTCCATGTTCGATGCCACTTCCTGATGCTAAGAATAATCTCTATTTAACTCAACTCTCTAAGTTATTCTTTCACCACTGCTGTAGCAAGTATTGAACTCACAACACTTTGAGTGAAATCACTCGAACTAACCAACAACTATATCCATAATACCATGTGTCCTACCACATCTCAGTTGTATCGACAAATACTGAAACTTTATCTCTGAATTTTATTTCATTTTTCTATTTGTGTTGAGGAATACAATCTATCCGATCTCATTCCATTTCCTTAGATCATCTACATTGATTCCTGACCACTGACAATCCTATTTTCCTGATTGTCAGTGCATAACAGACAGTAGATTAAATTCTGCAAAGTTATCGATTCTGAGAAGGCACCTCAGCTTCAGTAAACATTCTATCGTCGTAATGTAGCTGCCTTTTTTTATATAAATATTTTCTTTCTAATTCTTTTAATTCTCTTTTCTTTTTAGTAGCAAAATGTTAAGACATTAAGCATAGTACATGAGCGGAAATCAGTTGAGATAGCTATATATAACCGTAAGTTCTGTGCTAACAGTTTCTTCACTCGTACTTCTTGTCTGTAGAAATCACTCGCGGTCATTTTGTTACCAGTCAAATTTGATCGTCAAAAGGTTAAGTGCTATCTTAATCGTTATCTTGTTATCTTAATTCTTGTTTTTTTTTATCGTTATTTCCCCTTAATAATGTTTTCAACAAATCCTAAAGTTCAGAGCTTCAATGATTGTTCATTAATAATATTTTTGTACAAAAATTCTCTGATGAAAAAAAGAGATAATAAGTGGAGTAATGATGAAGACAGTTGGTGGCAATCAGAAAATCCGAAATTATGTTTTTGGTGCTAAAATAGCCAAAAATATTGTTTCATCGCCGACCTTAATTACAAGATTTTCTGCAGTTCTAAATGCCAGACAGAATGAATATTATGATGAACGTCTAATAAATCTTACATGTAATAATTGATCGGTTACAGAAAACTATATACATGTTTTTTTTTATATAAAATATAAAAAAATAAATGTTTTTATTGTAAAAATTCACTGTTATTGCTCTTGTGTCTTTTATATTAGAAATAAAGAAATACTATTTAGCGTGTCCTGTTGTTGTTGTTGTTGTTGTTGTTGTTGTTCTCTCACTCTCTCTCTTTCTCTCTCTCTCTCTCTCTCTCTCTCTCTGGCGGCGTGGAGTGAAAATGAAGAACAGGAAGTTGGAAAAATAGTTCGGTGAGACGTGGCCGAGTCAGTTTGAAGTTTCTTCCTTACATTGTGAGATGCTATGAGATACTTCGCCCATTCTGACTGTCTTTGACCAGTCAGGGGACGTCCTTATGTAACGAATCTGGTCATGTGACTTGATCTAAATGGCATTTTCATTCTAGGTGTGAAAAACGTCATATATGAATTTTCCATCTCCAATCCCATCAGGATCCAGAATTTCACTTTCCACATTGACTTGTGAAATAGCTTTGTCCTGGGTTTTTCCAAAATGCTTTTTAGTCGTGGTCTGGATTTTTACAAAATGCTTGGATTCGTTTTTGCGGTTGTGCAATTTTACTTTGTGTGTTTTAGATGGGTTGATAGATGGAAGAGGTTCTCTGAAAAGAACCCCTATAAATGGCTACTTTTCTAGATATGCAGCCTCAGTGAAACTACTGAACTATTTATGGAATAGAGCCAATGTCAGGTCCGTCAATTCGTGCATGACCCAACAAAGTTATGAAGAGAGGGACATTATGAATAAAGAAAGATTTACACCACTAAGAGCATCCGAGGAAACCATCAATCGAGTAACGTCTTGTGGAGCTTTGTGAATCCAATGGCGCCCATACAAAAGGGAATTCAATTATATAGAAAAAAACATAATGCCCACTCCTCATTTTGTAACAATTTCTACATATTTATATAGCTTACAGCCTATCACGTTGAATACACCGGTTCTCGCTCGATCACCCAAGTTAAACAACGTTAAGCCTGGTCAGTACTTAGATGGGTGACCGCTTGGGAATGCCAGGTGCTGTAAGCGTATAGTGACGGATGTGCGTTGTGGTGCAGTGGATATCGGCTCGGAAAGAGAAATCGGTGAGCTGAGTTCGAATTCCAGCTGAAAACCCTGCATTCACTTAAGCATTGGTACCCTTGGGGAAGGTATTAATTCGTTCCTTCCCTCCAGTTATAGGTTAAATAACAAGGGTAGGACTTGGGGACCCTGCCCTTAAAAACAAATCCCAATGACTTTTGATAGCACAAGATAATATATATATATATATACTAGCAGAATAGCCCGGCGTTGCATGGGTGTAATGGACGCTTTAAAACTAATCCATGGACCTGGAGCTCAGACTAAGCCTAAAGAATATTTGTGTGAAGTTTGATGAGAATCGGATAAACATTGTGGATTTGTATAAAGGATATACAGACAGATAAACAGACACACACACAAACATCTTCCCTTTAATATATATATTATCGATTTTCTGCACTATTATAAGAACTGCAAACTTGAAATTTCTGAATATCGTTTCTTATGTCTTTGTCTATGAGTGTATCAAATTTGATTAAAATCGGAATACTCCTTCTATAACCCGATTTTTTCGATTATCGATTTTCGATATTTATCGGGGGTACCTCGACACAAAACCTAGCTAAGAACACTCGCAGACACTTATAGAACAACTGTGTATATTTTCAAGAAAATCGGTTCAGCCGTTTTGGAAGTCTATAGGTAACGGACACACACACACACAAACGCACACAAAGTTCTATTTATAAATAAATTTAGATCATATATATATGTATATATATAAAAAATCATCTGCAGACAGATCTGTTTCGCTGTATCACAGCTCATCAGTACGGTTAGACTCCGATTGCTTTTTAACTTAGGATTGAAACCCAACAGAATATATATATATATATATATATATATATATATATATATTGTGGGAAGGCCTGACGTCATACGCCCTGAAGGAACTCGACACAAAAGAAGATTATCGGGCATTGTCCTAAAAATGTTTCGGCACCTTCCACACTACAGCCTTCTTCAGATGTCTGTATTGACAGTTTATAAATTTCTTATTTCGAACCGAATTCTTGATACAACACAGGGTCATCTGCTTCTGAAACTCATGCTTTTGTGGATTAAATCGTTGTTTTGGAACATAGCGTGTGACATGACCGTTTTGTCTTCAATCTCTGAGGCTGCTAGTGTCAAAAGTAATATATTCTGGTTAGTGGAAAAAAAATAAAACAACGAACGTGGGAAGTAAGCGTCCTGCTAGAAATTTCAATATGGTTACCGAATATATAGCGGGTCGTGGAGGAAAATAGCCAAAACTATTGAGTATGACGTTTAAGAATTTTTTCGTAATGAAAAAAGAATCTTTTAAAATCTTAGAAATAATAATGGTTCTTTTTTTGGTGTTCA
The DNA here is from genome assembly GCA_037127315.1 of Ascarosepion bandense. NCBI lineage: Eukaryota > Metazoa > Mollusca > Cephalopoda > Sepiida > Sepiidae > Ascarosepion > Ascarosepion bandense. The sequence continues at coordinate 1,835,499 of JBBBDQ010001283.1, read as the reverse complement.
ATATTTGTATTCGTGATTATTCAATCAGTAACATTTGGTTAACTGATTGTTTCAAAATTTCTAGCACCAGAAGGCCGGAGCGTACAACGGCCGAAATGTCGTACAAATGGCATTGAAGATGAGGACAACAGTCCGAATAAAGTAAATACATTAAATACTACTTCATCTCAAAAATATAGATAAATACTGATTGTTTTATGAAATATCGAACTTTTGCAGATTATTTCTAGCCAGAAATTATGCTTACATTGTAAAATATTTTGGAAATAATATATGATTTACTGATACAAGCCCTACTAATTAACCCATAGCTGAGGGAGAAGACGTTAATAGATAAATATCCCAAGAGTATATGTGCGCAAGTGAATATAACGAAGCTATCCAAAATTGGAACTCGACTCTCCGATTTCCTGTTCTAATCCGTTATCCATTACACCATCCGCACATCCATTCTTACAGCGCCTCATATTAACAAGTTGTTAGTATGTAGGTACTGACCCGTCTTGACGTTTCTTAACTTTGTTCACCTTAAGAAAACTGGTGTTTCTATGCGCTATGGAGAGAAATATTTAGATATTTCTGTGCATCCCACTTAAAAGAGCACTTTATTGTGTCGAGTTTCTACAGGATATTGTGCTACAATGAATGGGTTTTTATTGAGATCCAGGGTCACCTAAGTAATTTTCATTAGCCCCCTAGTCCCTCTTCCGTCATGTATTCACACAAGCTGTTTCTGTCCAGTTGGCATTACATAACAATTCCACATATTTCTCGCAGATTATATATTTTTCCATTCTGCCTAATTCTTTTTTATGCTGAGGGAAATTATACATTCGGATGTTGGGTATGTATCTGGCCTTTTCATGAGGGGGAAAAGGTCACACAGAGGAAAATTTGCAATATCTAAGTACAGTTTAAAGCAAGTTTTGGAGTCAATTCTTTAGGAACAATGATAATCTGGTCTGTAAAAAGCAGCAAAGTTGTCTGAAAGAAAGGACAACATGATGCAAGCTTGAGTTCATCATTCCATATTATGCTAATGAATAATTACCGTTTTTTTTTATTCCGGACCAGGATCAAAGATTAGTCGAAATCATAAGAACCGATAATAGGAAATGTGGGCAATTTGTTCAATGACTTGAACGGAAGCATTCGGATATGAGAAGAAAAAAGAGAACATTTCGTACAAATATTTATTGCTAGCCTGCTGAATTCAACAACACACGTATATACACACGCACACACACAGACACAGAAAGAGAATGTAAGAGAGATATAGAGACAGGGAGAGAGAATTTGAACAAACTGTTCGTGCACAAGACAAAATAAGAAAAACATTAAAAAAATAGTTGTTCGTTGCATGTTGTATTCAATAAATCATATATGAATAAAAACACACATACACAGATAAAATACTACATATACACATATACACACATACACACACACACACATATATATATATATATATATATATATATATATAGAGAGAGAGAGAGAGAGGGAGAGTAAAAGAGAGACATGTTTAGATAGATAATTAAAATATATACACTGCCCCCATTATTATTAGGCCACCCCAGTGTTAAAAAAAAAATTATATATTTTATACTATTGTTTTGGTATTTATTGCCAAATGAATAATTATGAATAAATGTTATTATTAATTTGCAAAACTTTAAAAATCAAGGAAGCAAAGATGAACTCGTCCAAATCGCCCTAGATTTTATTCATTCTTTCATTGATGAAACTGCGATATAGGTAATTAATAAATATTTATAAATTAAAGAATAAAAATGCACATACACACACAAAATCATACATATACACATAAACACACACACACATATATATATATATATATATAGATATATATATATAGATATATATATATATAGAGAGAGAGAGAGAGAAACATGTTTAGATAGATAATTAAAATATTTACATTGCTTGCCATGATTATTAGGCCACCCCAGTGTTAAAAAAAAATTATATATTTCATACTATTTTTTAATATTTATTGCCAAGTGAATAATTGTGAATAAATGTTATTACTAATTTGAAAAACTTTAAAAATCTAGGAAGCAAAGATGAACTCGTCCAAATCGCTTTAAATTTTATTCATTCTTTCATTGATTAAACGTCAATATAGATAATTATTAAATATTTATAAATTAATTTGATGCACATGTTACTGTGCAGTATTAATTAAAAAAAAAACACTCTATTTTCATTTAGAATTATCCACTTAAAATAGTATGAAATACATAATTTCTTTTCACCCTGTATTGGAATCTCAGTGAGGTTTTTAGGAAAATCACCCCTGTCCTTATACTTTTGCCCACTACAGGTAGTGTGCAAAAAAATTTGGATAGGGGTGATTTTAAACTTTATTTTGATGTCTCATAAAAGATAAATAGTTCTAGACCTAATACTTTTGCACAGTATTGTATAGTCATCCGCAGACAGATCTGTTTCGCTGTATCACAGCTCATCAGTACGTATAGACTCCGATTGCATTTAACCCAGGATTGAAACCAACCGAAGTGGCATCAGTCGGCGATTCTACCTCTGGGCCATGGGCGCACGGTAGAAGAAAGCAGACTTTTTAGCAGGTATATTATCACTATACACACCCAATAGCCAGAGTGCTCTAATTCAGTAGTGAATGAGCGATGCGTACATGCTAGGGTAGCTACTGTTTTTCAAAGTCTACTATTCTTCCAGAGTGCTCAATCAGGGTGTATATTGAATGAATTATTTTTTAAATGAAGTATCTCTCAACAAATGTTGTTGGTTACTAGAAATATACTCATAAAATATTTTCAAGAAAACTGAAATAATGAACATATAAAAACGTCATATTTCATAAACGAAGCGAATTTTTTCTCTTACCGCATATTGAGTACGTTAAAACGATGAAAATTGACCGTTTTCTTTTAATTTTTTGTATGTTTATTGTATATGTTGGCTTGGAAAAATATTGTCTCTGTTAGGAAAGGTGAACTTCGGAAAAAAACGGGAGGCAGATTAATATTTTGGTAATATTTAATGGCGGCACTCTCGAGTAAAGCATTTTCCCTCTCATGAGTCTGTCATTTATTTGGTTAAACTGAATAGATAATTAACTAAACTTTCTTTGTCTGGACGACAGCTATGGTGTATTTAATAATATGGTGTATTTAATAATATGGTGTATTTAATAATAATATTACTGAAGGAATATTCGTCTTGTTTATAATTAACGTGTATTTGATTTTTATTAAATTTTTTATATTATTGATATAAACCAATAAATATTGCACTTTCCTGACCCCTTTTAAGAATACCTAACAAGAAGAGGAAGTTTTCCTGCTTACGTGGAACTCCCTTCCAACTCAAGGTTTTTCAGCCAACATTAACTTTTAAAAGTTATTATGAAATGTTAATCGCTATGTACTCTCTTCCCGATTATTTTTTCTCGCTCATTAATCATATTTCTCTTTTCTAATTCTTCCGCATCCAAATAACCCGTTAGTGTCTTTTCCAATCTTTTCACTATTACGTAGCCTCCTGCACATCAGTGGCGTTACCGCCTTGCTCTGGGTGATAAGATTAAAAAAAATGATGTAGTAGTAACTTTGCAGCCTTACTCAGAGTTAACACTATCTTTAAAAAATGTTCCAGAATATAACTACTGCTAATAAAATTTATGTTCTGTAAATATATTTTAATTGTATAATAAGGCTTTTCTAATGGAAATAAGACATACAGTTTTAATAATGATTCGCATTTATTTGAAAGTTTAAAAAGATAGACCCTAATGCCTTATCAAATACGTACACTTACTAAATTTAATACAGTGGAACCTGTCTTATGTGACCACCCCGATGCCATCAGAAACTGGTCGCATACGGCGGGTGGTCGCTCACTGAAGTCTCATAGTCATGACCTACTTACGCCAGGAACGTATATTCCACTCATCAGAATGTACATATGAGAATTTTACCATCTAATCAGTTAATAAATAAATGAAAACATAAGAAAATGGCCTAACTTGAAATAAATTTATTCAGCATATTTAATTTAAAAATTTTAAAAACGTATTTACAACGGTCAACAAGAGACTAAAATATTTATTCACAAAAAATGTTTATTAAGTGAACTTAAAAAAAGGAATTATTGCTTTCCTTTTCGTGCCTGTACTAAAATATGTATGTTGGAAACATTTGCGACGTATACGTTTTCAGTTTTTTTTTAGAAGTGAGTGATAGCAAAATAAAATCTGCGATAATACATGAAAAAAAAAAAAAGAATTCAAAACATACAAACTGACAGTGATCGTGTGTGGAGGTAGAGAAACAGAGAGATACAGATAGATATACCCAGAGAGAAATACAGTAGCTAGATACACTAAAATGTATAGGAGCGAAAGAGACAGACATTTGAGAAAGATACATAATTGTATAATCCTTGAATTTGTCCAAGTCAGTACAGGGACTGCAATAAATCCCTTGAACATGTCAAATGCGATGTTTGACCCTGAGGTGAACTGAGGCAATCTACATTTCAACAAGTAACAGTTTTTAACACTACAATAACAAAACAATGAGGAAGTGTTCCTGGCTTAGATCAAATCAAAATGAAATAGATTACTCATTTAGTTTCTCCTAACTTAAAAATTCGCAGTGTACGACCAAAATGGATTTTTTTAAGGGGTCGCTTGGTAATTGATTTTCATACGTTGATATTGGTCGCGGATCACGTTCTGGAAGTGGTCACTCACTAAGCGTCAATTAACATTAGCAAATCGTCCGTGCATTGAAAAAATGTCGTTAACAACAGGTGGTCGCTTACGAGGATGGTCGCATACGGCAGGTTCTATTGTAATTTAGAGCAATAACAAATATACAAGTTAGAAATATCAGTAAAGAGAACATATTCTTACTAAGATTTCACGAACACGCAAATCCACAGACCTACCTAATAATATGATGCTTAATAAAATAGACGTCTGGTACGCATAAGATGCATTACTAGCTCATTGTTCCTAGTAGAGGATAGGTCATCGACCCCTTCTTTAAAGGTAGGTGTGATCACCCGACGTAAACCCCTGTATCCTCCGGGATAGATAACAGTCAGTTAAGTTCTGTACGTGATACACGCTTGAGTGATCGATCCATGACTGCGCAGGCAAAAGATTTTCCCACTGTAGGTAACCATTTTCTATGCGGTAGACTGGGCAAGTAAAGAAAATTAAATAACTGGGAATTATTTTGATAGAGAATTGAAATAGGGATCCAAAGAAGCATTGGCATGGTCAAAGACTCTTTTCAGAAGCTAACCAGAGAACTGAAAGACAAGAAAATCTCATTAGAAACAAAGAAAAGGGGGTTGGATCGCTATGGAATATATCCATACTAAATACAAAATATCAAGAAGAGACAAATGAGCTTGTTGGGACACGCAATGAGGAAGGAGGACTTGGAGATCTTAATTCTCACAGTTCGGATAAATGGAAGGAGAGACAGGGGAAAGCAGCGCGGGACGTACCTGTTGAGTCTGAGCAAATGGTTGACGGAGTTGGGCTTAGAAGTTATACCAAGAGAAAAACTGAAAGCGACAGAGCCAAGTAGAAGACCATGAGCGCCTACGTCCTGAAAGGACACGGCACATGAAGAAGAAGAAGAAACTATAGAAACCAATTCTTTTTAATTCATAGCTGAAGAGAGAAGAGATGGATTAATACCACTCGGAAAATTATTTGCGCCCAAATTAACTCATCGAAGTCAACTGGGATGCGAACACGGCTCTCTGACTTTTATTCCGAGTCGATATCCACTACACTACAGCGCACATCTACACAGATAAAGTTCGAATGCCGAGTAAAAATAAAGCCGATTAAAAACAAAATTGCGGAGTGTGTGGGGAAGATGCATGACGTTCGGAAAAAAAAAATTGTGTGACGCGTTTCGTCCATTAGGCCTTCATCAGACTAAATTTCTTTACTTTGGTGAGACTACGCATGTGCACAATGTAGAGATGCCGGAAATTTTAAATTTTAAATTATTTGTTTTGTTTCAAATTTTATTTTTCTCTACATGTTTTTGGTATATAATTTATCCAATGTCATGTAGATTTATTTTCTTTTTGTTTTTATTTACTTATTTACTACCCCACACTGTGGTATATATATATATATATATATATATATGTAATTTCGTTTTCTTTATAAGGATGGCTTCATATTTGTCTGTGTGCGCCCATGTGTGTGTGTGTGTGTGTGTGTGTGTGTGTGTGTGTGTGTGTGTGTGTGAGACAGAGAGACAGAGGAAACAAAAGAGAAAGAAAGAGAGTCAGCCGGGGTGTCCTAGAAAAAGGTGATCAAAATTCCACGCTAATGCATACTTAGAACATGATGAAAAATATACTCTGTGTGGTCAATATGTCTGACTTCAGGGCAGTTTAAAAGCCCAGTTGCATTATGTCAGTGTAAATGACATCCGCTTCTACTCAACGTTGCTATGATACCCGTTAATATACCCAGCAGTAAGAACACTGTTTCCGGCAATCGGTTGGGAAAGAGTCGCGGAACTTCCGGTATTTGTCGCCTGGTAACACTTCCAGCCCAATGATGGATGCTGTCGATTGGGAGATTTCATACGTGAATATACAATGAATACCCAAAAATTAAGCATGTAAACTGAAGTTCCTGGGACATGTATTAAGGAATCAGGGCTTAGAGGACCTGATACTGACAGGCTAGATAGAAAGAAAAAAAGAGACAGAGGAAGGCAGTAGATAACTTATTTGAAGGGCCTGAGCAGGTGGATGACAGAACGGGGGTTGCGTGATGTAACAGGAGAAAACATAGTAAGAGCCACCAGGGATAGGGAGATGTGGAAACCATGATCGCCTACGTCCTGAAAGAACAGGGCACATAAAAGAAAAAGATACATATAACACACACACACACACACACACACACACACACACACACACACACACACATATATATATATATATATATATATATATATATATATGTGATACATCATACGCTAAAACTCTGCCTCTTTCTACCCATAGAACACCCATAGCTCAGAGGTAGAATCGCCGACTGATGCCAATTCGGTCGGGTTTCAATCCTGTGTACAAGCAATCGGATGTCTAGCTGCAATGATGAGCTGTGATACAGCGAAACAGATCTGTCTGCAGATGACTAAACAGTAGCTACTCTAGCATTTACGCATCGCTCATTCAGTAATGAATTAGATCACGCTGCCTATTGGAGTATAATATATCATCTGCTAAATATCTGCCTCGTACGGAGCGCCCATAGCTCAGAGGTAGAATCGCCAGTCGGGTTTCAATCCTGGGTTAAAAGTAATCGGATATTTAACTGTACTGACGAGATGTGATACAGTGAAACCGATCTGTCTGCGGATGACTTTATATATATATATATATATATATATATATATATATATCAACGAATTTTAACGAAACTTGGTTATAAACAACCGACAATTTGAAATGAATTGTTTGAAATAATGTTCAAACAATTCATATATATATACACTGGCACACTCTCTATCTCTCTCTCTCAGACATACAGTACTTCTGAGAGGAACTCTTTCAATTCTCCAAGCCATCCTTCCTTCGGATATCATTGTTAATATTTTTTTATGTATGGCGTTATGTGGTCTTTCTTTAAAATAGCCACAAATTAGGAAATCTGTAGCTAGAGATAGTATCGAAGGAACAGATCACTATGTAGAAGAAATGAGAAAAAGTTTATTAAATACTCATTTAAAGAACAGAAAAATGAGTAAATCAAATACTCTTTAAACCCTTCTTTACTTTATTCATTTACTAGCAGTATATATGTAATGAAAGCGTTTCAAACGAGTCTATGGTCCTGGAGCTCAGACTCTCTGGACGTTGGCACGAAAGACTAAAAGCGAAACTGTAGACTGAAAAGAAAAATGAATGGATGTAAGTCAAATTTTGATTTCCTAGTATCGATATAAAATAAGTCTTTTTCGACGTAAACTGAATTTTGAAGGCTAAATAAGTCCTCTGAGTAAATGGTATCATGGTTGAGACTAAGAACTACAATTATACCTACTTAGAGCCAAACCCGAAGCAAAATCTAAAATAAACGGGCTGAAAAAAAATACAGTCATACAGGCAGATAAACAGACACATACAAAAACATCTTGCCTTTTATTGTAAGATATCGGGATATCGATTTCCAATATCGGTGTCAAATAAGTCATTCAAGGATCGAAATGCAACCTTGGAACTTGTGAACATCGTTTCTTATGTCTTTGTTTATGAATGTATCAAATTTTATTAAAATCAGACCACTCCTTCTATAACCCGATTTTTTCGATTATCTATTTTCGATATTTATCGGGGGTACCTCGACACAAAACCTAGCTAAGAACACTCGCAGTCGCTTATAGTATAACTGTGTACATTTACAAGAAAATCGGTTCAACCGTTTCGGAGTCCATAGCTAACGGGGACACACACCGACACACACACACACAAAGACAAAGTTCCATTTATAAATAAGTTTAGATAAGTAAGAGTAGTCTATTTGCACATTAGTAGGGAAGTGTTGGGTGTACGCTACAGCAGTGTAAATTTTATTGTCAATGTTATAATTGTATATTTCTAACCGCAAATCTGGTATAAAGTTGTCAGTGTGAAGACTTTTGTTTTAATTAAGCCGAGAACGAAACGGCTTTGACAGTTTTTTTCTTGTTTTGTTTTTGAATTGTTTGTTTTGTTTTGTTTTTATTTTACAATTATGCTAGAAGCGGACAAGTCCATTTTGTAACAAAAAAAACAGTTTTATTAATGCCATATTCTTTCAGGGGATTACCGATTATTACTCTCCTCAGTTTTCTTTTCTTTATAATTTGTAAATTACCATACCCTCACCGGATGAATAGAGTTGTTTCTTTTTGCCTACTACGGTTTTAGAATTCAGATTTTTTTCTTTAATATTGGCTGACACACAAGTTTACATAGCACAGTCTGCCTTGCTATTAAGTATGTATTTAAATCATCCGCAAATGCCTTTGTGTGAAAGTGAACGCAACCGGTTAGTACCAGTTTTGAACTCCTTTGATTAATCCCACATTCAATGCCGATCAGGATGTTCAATATGCTTTAAAAAAAAAAGAACGCATTTCGGGTTTTTGAAAGTGTGCCTTTTCTCTATAGGCATGACTTCTTAGGTACATTAAGGAGTTATGAAAACTATTTTCAATGAATACTTTTCAGATTCTTTCACATGAACTGTGTATTTATCTTAAAAGAACGATTCCGATTTTAGCTAACATAAGTTGTTCTAAACGATCGAAAATTTACTCAGAGCGAAAGCAAGCAAAATTTACTCAGAGAGAAGCGAGAAAAATTTATTCTGGGCAAAGTTATTTCTTGAACTCTGCCCGTACAAATCCCATGCATATGGGGAAAATCTTCACTGTGCCGCTTTTACAGATATAAAAAAAAACTTTCAGTGGATTTTGTGGGAGATGAATTATGTTCAAGCCTACAGTCTCAATAATGATTTATGTTAGTGGCCATTATGGATAGAAATAGTACAGGCATACAAACATTTCTTCTGTAGAGAAACAATAAACAACCCATTTACCTTTGGCTAAGTTTTTTCTTTTTATTATAAAACAATGAAAGTTCCTCCTTCGAAAAGATCAGATAAATTGTGTCAGAAATAAGGCGAAGAGTTTTTGATGTATGTCAACGCACTGAAGGCAAGAAAAGATCATATATCCTGTTGAGACAGCAGGAACACCGACCACCACTAGACCGTTTTGTGACAAATCCAGAAAACCTATATTTGTAACTTTCAAAAAAACTTAAAACATTTTTTATGCTATACTAGCAGTATAGCCCGGCGTTGCTCGGGTGTAATGAAAGCTTTAAAACTAATCCATGGTCCTGGAGCTCAGATGCAGCCTAAAGAATATTTGTGTGAAGTTTGGTGAGAATCGGATAAAAATTGTGTATTTTTATAAAGGACATACAGACAGATAAACAGACACACACACACAAACATCTTTTCTTTTATATATATTATCAATTTTCTGCATTATTGTAAGAACTGCAACCTTGAAACTTCTGAATATCGTTTCTTATGTCTTTGTCTATGAGTGTATCCAATTTGATTAAAATCGGACGACTCCTTCTATAACCCGATTTTTTCGATCATTGATTTTCGATATTTATCGGAGATAACTCGACACAAAATCTAGCTAAGAACACTCGCAGACTCTTATAGCACAACTGTGTAAATTTTCAAGAAAATCGGTTCAGCCGTTTCGGAGTCTACAGGTAACGGACACACACACACACAGACACATACACACACAGAGACAAAGTTTCATTTATAAATAAGTTTAGTTTTATTTTGATATCATGTGTCCTGCTATCCACTTAGGTGTTCTCGATTAAATCCAACGGAGAATGTGTAGTGTGATCGATCCCGACTTGGCAGCTAGGATACAGTCGCTTTCTCACTGATGCAGTGTGGCTTCCCTGTGTCTCTTCTACAAATACTTTCACAGATTCTGTTCCGATGAACTTAGATCATTGGTACCCCTTATATACGAATTTCCTCGAGCCACAAGATTAGCATCTTGGTTCCTCCCTTTCAGTGTGAAGCCAATAAATTGTAAAAGCAAATTCAACTCTATCAGCTTCTTTTCTCGCACTTCCTGCCTGTAGAATTCTCTTCCGCATACTTGCATTCCTGACAGTTACGATATCCCAGAATTTAAATGTAAAGTCAATAGTCATATCTTGTCACACCAACTTATATCCTCTCTTGTCTTCGTCCAACACACTCACATCAGTAATCTCTTCCCTCTCCTACTCTCTTCCTGACACCCTCCTGCAACCTCTCACTCTTCGTAACATTCCTCCTCGTCCACCCCACTCTCATCAGTAATCTCCTCCCTCAACCACTCTCTTCCTGACACCCTCTGCAACCTCTCAACTCTTCATAACTTTCCTCTTCGTCCACCTTACTCTCATCAGTAATATCTTCCCTCTCCAACTCTCTTCCTGACACCCACTGCAACCTCTCAATCATCATAACAATCCTTCTCGTCCAGCCCACTCTCATCAGTAATATCTTCCCTCTTCTACTCTCTTCCTGACACCCCCTGCAACCTCCCACTCTTCATAGCATTCCTCCTCGTCCACCCCACTCTCATCAGTAATATCTTCCCTCTCCTACTCTCTTCCTGACACCCCCTGCAACCTCTCAGTCTTCATAACATTCCTCTTCGTCCACCCCACTCTCATCAGTAATGTCTTCACTCATCTACTCTCTTCCTGACACCCCCTGCAACCTCCGACTTTTCATAGCATTCCTCCTCGTCCACCCCACTCTCATCAGTAATATCTTCCCTCTCCTACTCTCTTCCTGACACCCCCTGCAACCTCTCAATCTTCATAAGATTCCTCCTATGTAACCCCCTGCATTTTTACAGTTGCTGTAAAAAATGTTTCTGTTCTAAAATGTATATCTGTGTGTTAACTCACTACAGAGTTTTCCCATAGACAAAATAATGTAAGTGAATACTGCGGCCATATCTTTTCGGGCGCCCCTGCTATCCACCTAAAGGTCATTGACAAAATCCAACGGAGAATCTGTAATGTGATCGATCCCGACTTGGGAGGTCTGATACAATCACATTCTTACCGACAAATACTTTCACGGCTTCTGCTCCGATGAACTTAACTCACTGGTATCCTTTATGTATGAATTTACTCGAGCCACAATTTTAGCAACTAGGTCCCACACTTTTACTGTGAAACCAATAAAATATAAACGCACATTCTACTCCATCAGCTTCTTTTCTCGCACTTCCTGGCTGTGGAATTCCCTCCCGTTTACTTGCTTTCTTGACAGATACAATCTCTATGAATTTAAATGTAATCTTCTATCTCACTGATATGCCTCCTCTCTCTCATGCTCCTTTCTCCGTCCACTCCACTCTCATTAGTATTCCCATCCTTCACTTACTCTCTTTCTGACCCCCTATAACTTGTCACTCTTTCTCATAACTTTTATCTGTAAACCCCTGCGCACCAGTGGCAGTAAACTGCCTTGCTTGAGGCAATATGATTTCATAAAAACAAAAACAAAAAAAAAACGTCTATCGTTGGATTTTTTATTAGAATTTCGAACAGCAGCTAGTTCACTAGGTAAATTGTTCTCGAGCCATGTCTATTCCAGATGGTTCAGTATTAGTTATTTCTTTTTAAATCAACTCTATAATTTTTTGTTAACATCTTCTGTAGAGGCGGACACATGGCCCAGGAAATAAAACGCTGGTTGAATCCAGTGACTTGACTCAAAGTGTTCTGAGTTCAATACCTGGCTACAACAAGGGTGAAAAAACTTAGAGAGTTAAGATAAAGGGAAAACTGATACTGAGACTAGAAGTGGCATAGCTTGTGGCACTAGAACAATCTAGAACGAAATAAATGGTTCAGTTCAAAATTCGTACAACTACTGAAACATTATGAATATGTCAATAAAATCAGGACAATAGTCCGAACAATGTAATTAATGCAAATAATTGCAATAACTCATCTCAGAAATTTACACAAATTCTGAAGAAGACCGGAGCGTACAACGGATGAAATATCCTGAATATGACAACAAAATGGGGACAATAGTCCGAACAATGTAAATAGTGTAAATAATTGCAATAACTCATCTCTGAAATATACAGTCCGGAGCATGAGGTTAAACTACATGTGGCTTCAAGGCCTCTGAATGGGAGGTTGTGAAATGCATGGAACCACCTTTTAATTGCTGTTGTTCCCAGATCCAACTTGACTCAGAGTTGTACAATCTATTAGGGTCCAAGCTATGGGCAAATAGTTAATCCCAACACTGGGGCCAAAAAAAAAACAAAAAAAAAAAACTATGAAAGTATAAAAATGCACATCTCTAGAATTATATACATAAAATAGACTTTTATAGAAATATATATTTCTTTGAAAGAAAAATATTACCATAACATATTCTTCGAGGATAAAAAAGTTATTCTCAGCAAAACATATTTGAATACAAAACTAGGAGACATTTTCAGTTTTCTAAAATAAAGAAAAAAAAATTAAAATCTGACTAAATCAGCATTCTCACTATAACCGTACATTTTAGAAATACCTTAATACCTCACCTTTTTGGCATTAAATAATTTCAGAGGTTGATATGCTGTTAAACAAAATCTAGACTTAAACTAAGATATATACTCAACTCCTGAAGAAGGCCAGAGCATACAACGGCCGAAGCGTCGTGAATAAGAAAACAAAATGAGGACAACAGCCTGAACAACGTAAATAGTGTAAATAATTAAAAATAACTCATCTTAGAAATATACACAGATCGTGAAGAAGGCCTGAGCCTACAAAGGCCGAAATGTAGTGAATATGGCAACAAAATTAAAAGAACAGTCCGAACAATGTAAATAGTGTAGGTATTTTATCAATATATATTTAATTAATGTGCATATATTTTAAAGTCTTCCTCTGATTGTGTCTTTCATTGCAATGTGTACTGTGTCATACTTTGGGGATTTATATTGTACTTATATTTGTCTTATGTCAAGAAACATATCTGGATTATTTGTAATGTGATAAACAATATGTGCACGACTGTTCAACAAGTGACAAGACAACCAATATGATGTAGTGGCACATGAGTAGCTGATATTAGAACTTTTTTGTCATTATTGATATTAAAGATGCAAACTTACAATGTATAAATTAATAAACAACATTGTGTTTTCGAGGACATGAATCATATGGGCGGAGAGAGAGAGAAAGATGGCGGAGGGGAGATAGGAGGAGATAAAGAAAGCAAAATATTAAGAGAAGATCGCAGACAGGGAAGCAGAGAGATTAAATATATCTTCCGAGAGCTAGAAACACCTAAAAGGATTGTAATTTTATCCCTCTGGCCAATCAGGCATCAATAATCAGACTTTAGATTAAATATTAAAATGTCTATTTCTGTATACCACCTTCAGTCTTTGTCTGACTCTATTGTTATCTGTTATGTTTGTTTTGCTTTTATAATAATACCACAAGTTCGCAGAGACTTGGCTAAAGCCTTGAACCGGCCGCTGTAACGTTGCCAAAATCCTATTTTTTATTGTTACTCGTCATATTAAATCGTTTTGGGAAAAAAAGCAATTCTTCAGAGAATAAAAATAATTTAAGCATAGACTACCACCATATCTTCATCTATGTTTCCTATACCTTCAAATTGTGAACGATAGCAGCTATCTACATCTATCTTGCTTTTTGGGAAAAAGCAATTCTTCAGAGAATAAAAGTAATTTAAGCATAGACTACCAGCATATCTTCATCTATGTTTCCTATACCTTCAAATTGTGAACGATAGCAGCTATCTACATCTATCTTGCTTTTTTGGGAAAAAGCAATTCTTCAGAGAATAAAAATAATTTAAGCATAGACTACCAGCATATCTTCATCTATGTTTCCTATACCTTCAAATTGTGAACGATAGCAGCTATCTACATCTATCTTGCTTTTTGGGAAAAAGCAATTCTTCAGAGAATAAAAATAATTGAAGCGTAGACTACCATCATATCTACATCTATGTTTCCTATAACTTCAAACTGTGAACGATAGCAGCTATCTGCACCTATCTTGCTTTTTGGGAAAAAGCAATTCTTCAGAGAATAAAAATAATTTAAGCATAGACTACCAGCATATCTTCATCTATGTTTCCTATACCTTCAAATTGTGAACGATAGCAGCTATCTATATCTATCTTGCTTTTTGGGAAAAAGCAGTTCTTCAGAGAATAAAAATAATTTAAGCATAGACTACCAGCATATCTTCATCTATGTTTCCTATACCTTCAAATTGTGAACGATAGCAGCTATCTACATCTATCTTGCTTTTTGGGAAAAAGCAGTTCTTCAGAGAATAAAAAGAATTGAAGCATAGACTACCATCATATCTACATCTATGTTTCCTATAACTTCAAATTGTGAACGATAGCAGCTATCTACATCTATCTTGTTTTTTGGGGAAAAGCAATTCTTCAGAGAATAAAAATAATTGAAGCATAGACTACCATCATATCTACATCTATGTTTCCTATAACTTCAAATTGTGAACGATAGCAGCTATCTGCACCTATCTTGCTTTTTGGGAAAAAGCAATTCTTCAGAGAATAAAAATAATTTAAGCATAGACTACCAGCATATCTTCATCTATGTTTCCTATACCTTCAAATTGTGAACGATAGCAGCTATCTGCACCTATCTTGCTTTTTGGGAAAAAGCAATTCTTCAGAGAATAAAAATAATTTAAGCATAGACTACCAGCATATCTTCATCTATGTTTCCTATACCTTCAAATTGTGAACGATAGCAGCTATCTGCACCTATCTTGCTTTTTGGGAAAAAGCAATTCTTCAGAGAATAAAAATAATTGAAGCATAGACTACCACCATATCTACATCTATGTTTCCTATACTTCCAAATTGTGAATGATAACAGATATCCACATCTATCTATTCCTATGTATCACTTCACACTTGTTTATGTATTATTTTTTAAAAGATACCACATCTAATAACCATTGTTAAAACCTCATTGGTTATGTTATAAGCTCTTTCCTCTGTTCTTGGTATCTTCAACATATCCGGTGAGTGTGGAAGATTTACACTTTATTTTTCTGGTGTGCTATTGTGGGATGAGGAAATTAAGAATTAAAATTAACCTTCTTCTTCACTTTTAGAAAAATTCACAATGACGTGTGAAATCCTGGTTTTTCCCAAATAGAAAAAAGATTGATGATGTGCTTAAAGAAATCGTCGAAACCAGATTTCATGAGTAGATGTTAAATTTATTTTTTGACCAATGGAAGCGATTTGCAAGGCCATAAAGACTTAGCGATCCAGTGCGAAGAATTGAAATGACTATCAATGACTTCGATCAGCGTCACTCAGTCAGAGATGGGAACAGCGAAAGAGAGACACAACTAAAATTTAACGGCAGAAACTTCAGTCACGACCCGGTCGTAAAGTCACTTCGCATATTGTCCTCCTTATCTTTCTTTCTCGTGTGCTGTTTCATTTTACTTCTTTTTCTCTATCCAAAGACATTCCTATCAAACAAATGCTCATACACACATACGTACATACTCATACACGCTTTCCAACAAATTACTACTACGAACATTCTATAACGCTTGATACATCTATTGAACAGGTGAAGAGGCTCATCCCTTGTTTCCTGTTTATGATGTGGTTTCCGGCTTTCTCTTTTCCATTCTTTTTACCCTTACGTAGCCCCCTGCGCATCAGTGGCGTTATCGCCTTGCTTGGGGTGATATGATTAAAAAAAAAAAATACCATCAACTTTCTTAATGAACATTAATTTCTACGAATATTGTTATTTTTTCTTTAAATAAATTTCTATTTTAACATGATATATTAGTGAATTTAACATAAATTAATTTTGTAGTATCGCAAAAGAATTTTAGTAAGTGTAATTGTTATTTAAATTTACAAAATCCTTTATTTAGTGTCTTAGGGCAAACAACATTAACAAATAGCCGCAATGTACTGTAAAGATAGCCAGCTTGTAAGCATCTGCATTTACAAGTACGTACACTACCGTCCATAATTATTAGGCCAACCAGTCTTTTAAAAAAATTATGTATTTCATACTTTTTTTAATTGGATAATTCTAAATGAAAATAGAATGGTTCTTTTGTTATTATTACTTTACAAAATTTTAGAAAGCAAAAAGTAAAGATGAACTCGTCCGAATCACACTAACTTTTCTTCATTCTTTCATTGATGAAACTGCAATATAGGTAATTATTAAATATTTATAAATTCATTTGATACACATGTTATTGTGCATTATTAACAAAAGAACCATTCTATTTTCATTTACAATTATTCACTTGGCAATAAATACTAAAAAAATATATGAAATACATCATGTTTTTAAAACACTGGGATGACCTAATAATTATGGCCGGTAGTGTACGTACACGCATTTGCAAATTTTCATTGCTTTTTCTGGACTGGATTAAAAAATAAAATTTGTTTGCTTGTAAGGTTAAATAGACAACTATTGACCGGATATTATAAAAAATGCATTTCTAAATAAAATATAGAACTGAGAATAGTTATTTTTGGTTTAGCGTAGTGACAAGAAAATCAGGAGAAAAGTAAAATCGACTTCCGTTATTTTTCGATTTAAATCGCCTCTCCTGGAATGAACTACTAACGTAAGGTGAGGTATACCTGGATAATCCTCATTTCATTGAAGGAACGTGTTGCAGAATGATTGTCAAACCGGTAAACTATCCAGGATTATCTTTCTTCCATTATATTATTATGTCATTTTTCATAATAATTCTGTTTCTGCTATGGTCGCACTACCTACGAAAACTGTTGTGTTGTTATGACTCCATTTTTGTTTTTTCTTATCTCCCTAACATCCCTAGCGTTACATAGACAAAGTTCTCCTTAGTGTGTAGGCTGTATTTAACAAGACAATTTTTGTATATCTCTTAAGCTGGCTTTCCAGGGATTCTTTCAATGTGTTTTTTGTTCCATTTTTTATCATTCCAAGAGCACCTACTATCACTGGCACGATACTTGTTTTCAATTTTAACATTTTTTCTATATCAATTTCCAGGTCTTTCTATTTTGACAGTTTTCTGAATTCCTTGGTTGCTATTTTTCAATCTGCTGGAAAAGCCATATCAATTAATGAGCAAATTTTTCCTTTTTGGTTTATAACAATAATGTCCGGCATATTTGCTTGAATTTTTCTGTCTGTATAGAATGGTGACATCTTCTATTTATATTTTATATTATTATTATTATGTTGTCATTTTTCATCATATGTTGATTTCTGCGATGGTCGCACTACCTACGAAGTGTGCGGGAAGATCTAAGGCAGGTGGTGAAGTGTCGTTATGGCTCCATTTCTTGTTTTTCTATCTCCCCTATCATCCCTAGCATTACATAGACACAATTTCTCCTTACTGTGTGAGCTGTACTTAACAAGACAATTTTTTTGTATATCTCTTATGCTGGGGTTTTCAGCGATTCTTTCAATGTGTTGTTTTGTTCCATTTTTTATCATTCCAAGAGCACCTACTATCACTGACACGATTCTTGTTTTCAATTTTAACATTTTTTCTATATCAATTTCCAGGTCTTTCTATTTTGACAGTTTTCTGAATTCCTTGGTTGCTATTTTTCAATCTGCTGGAAAAGCCATATCAATTAATGAGCAAATTTTTCCTTTCTCGTATTTAACAATAATGTCCGGCATATTTGCCTCATTTTTTCTGTCTGTATAGAATGGTGACATCTTCTATTTATATTTTATATTATTATTATTATGTTGTCATTTTTCATCATATGTTGATTTCTGCGATGGTCGCACTACCTACGAAGTGTGCGGGAAGATCTAAGGCAGGTGGTGAAGTGTCGTTATGGCTCCATTTCTTGTTTTTCTATCTCCCCTATCATCCCTAGCATTACATAGACACAATTTCTCCTTAGTGTGTGAGCTGTACTTAACAAGACAATTTTTTTGTATATCTCTTATGCTGGGGTTTTCAGCGATTCTTTCAATGTGTTGTTTTGTTCCATTTTTTATCATTCCAAGAGCACCTACTATCACTGGCACGATACTTGTTTTCAATTTTAACATTTTTTCTATATCAATTTCCAGGTCTTTCTATTTTGACAGTTTTCTGAATTCCTTGGTTGCTATTTTTCAATCTGCTGGAAAAGCCATATCAATTAATGAGCAAATTTTTCCTTTTTGGTTTATAACAATAATGTCCGGCATATTTGCTTGAATTTTTCTGTCTGTATAGAATGGTGACATCTTCTATTTATATTTTATATTATTATTATTATGTTGTCATTTTTCATCATATGTTGATTTCTGCGATGGTCGCACTACCTACGAAGTGTGCGGGAAGATCTAAGGCAGGTGGTGAAGTGTCGTTATGGCTCCATTTCTTGTTTTTCTATCTCCCCTATCATCCCTAGCATTACATAGACACAATTTCTCCTTACTGTGTGAGCTGTACTTAACAAGACAATTTTTTTGTATATCTCTTATGCTGGGGTTTTCAGCGATTCTTTCAATGTGTTGTTTTGTTCCATTTTTTATCATTCCAAGAGCACCTACTATCACTGACACGATTCTTGTTTTCAATTTTAACATTTTTTCTATATCAATTTCCAGGTCTTTCTATTTTGACAGTTTTCTGAATTCCTTGGTTGCTATTTTTCAATCCGCTGGAAAAGCCATATCAATTAATGAGCAAATTTTTCCTTTCTCGTATTTAACAATAATGTCCGGCATATTTGCCTCATTTTTTCTGTCTGTGTAGATGACGTAATCCCATAGAATGGTGACATATTATTATTATTATGTCATTTTTCATCATATTTCGATTTCTGCTTTGGTCTCACTACCAACCAAGTCTGCGGAGAGACCTAAGGCAGGTCGTGGCGTGTTGTTATGACTCCATTTCATGTTTTTTCTATCTTCCCTATCATCCCTAGCGTTACATAGATAAAGTTTTCCTTAGTGTGTGGGCTGTACTTAATAAGACAATTTTTTGTATATCTCTTAAGCTGGGGTTTCCAGGGATTCTTTCAATGTGTTGTTTTGTTCCATTTTTTATCATTCCAAGTGCACCTACTATCACTGGCACAACTCTTGTTTTGAATTTCCACATTTTTTCTATTTCAATTTCCAGGTCTTTATATTTTGACAGTTTTACAAATAAATTGATTGCTATGTTACAATCCGCTGGACAAATTATTATTATTATTATTATTATTATTATTATTATTAATAATAATAATAATAATAATAATAACAATAATAATAATAATAATAATAATAAGAAGAAGAAGAAGAAGAAGAAGAAGAAGAAGAAAAATAACAAATGTTGGTTTGTCTCACACTGCTAACATCACAACACACCAATATTTCTCGTCGCGGAAGTCATTTTCACACCTCTGTTGATGCAGCACTTCTTTTTCGTATGTTTTAATCTCATATTAAGAAAACATAATCAAAGAAATAATATTACTGGATTTGACGCACAAACGTTAAGACCTCGTCTCTTAGACGAGTCCTGAAAAACTAGACCATATTAGTCAACTAATTTATATAAGATTTTCTTTTTCCCATTATATTATTTTTATGTCATCTTTCATTATAAATCTATTTCTGCTATGGTTGCACTACCTACCAAGTCTGCAGGAAAACCTAAGGCAGGTAGTGGTGTGTTCTTATGACTCCATTTAATGTTTTTTCAAATCTCCCTAACATCCCCAGCGTCACACAGACAATGTCCTCCCTTGCGTATAGGCTGTACCTAACGAAACAATTCCTTGTATATATCCCAAGCCAGGACTCCCTCAATATGTTTCTATGTTCCATTTTTTACTCTTCCAAGTGCACCCACCATAAATGGCTCGATACCCGCCTACAACCACCACACCTTTTCCATTTATCACATTTTATTATTATTTTGTCATTTTTCATCATATTTCGATTTCTGCTTTGGTATCACTACCAACCAAGTCTGCGGAGAGACCTAAGGCAGGTCGTGGCGTGTTGTTATGACTCCATTTCATGTTTTTCTATCTTCCCTATCATCCCTAGCATTACATAGATAAAGTTTTCCTTAGTATGTGGGCTGTACTTAATAAGACAATTTTTTGTATATCTCTTAGGCTGGGGTTTCCAGGGATTCTTTCAATGTGTTGTTTTGTTCCATTTTTTATCATTCCAAGTGCACCTACTATCACTGGCACAACTCTTGTTTTCAATTTCCACATTTTTTCTATTTCAATTTCTAGGTCTTTATATTTTGACAGTTTTCTGAATTCCTTGGTTGCTATTTTTCAATCCGCTGGAAAAGCCATATCAATTAATAGACAAGTTTTCTCCTTTATTATTATTATTATTATTATTATTATTATTATTATTATTGTGTCGTCAGCAAGACGGCAATTGTTAGATTTTTTTAATTGTGCGATGCAACAAAATATATGTCTTAAAATAATGGACAGAGATTCATGGAAGTGGAGATTCATAATTCACAACTACAGCAGAGCCCGAAGCCGACAAACATACATCCCAAGGACAAGTATGACCAAACCAGTTACTTAATAGACAAATGTATTTGTATGCCCACATGAAAGCCTATGACAAATAAGATTGTTAGACGTGGTGGGAACTGAATAAGTAAACGTTTCTTTTTTTCTCGCGAACTGATTATATCTAATTACCGTTTGATTTTTGATTTTTTATAGATTATTAAATCTATTAAGGGAATGAAATATGCATATATTTACTGACTAAAAATGATTTTCCAGTGTTCCCACTCTACATAGGACAGGAAATATATAAACACACGCACTGCTAATTGTTATTTTGTCTGATTATTAACATCGGTTTAATAGATATACGTTTTTGTAGATATCACGATTCATTTACAGACAAGGAAATTAGCGTACAGTATTTACATTATTCAGACTATTGTCTTCATCTTTGTTGCAATTTGTTCATAAGGTAACAGGAATTTCGATCCGAACGCTTTATTACAATCACACTGGCCATGTGTCTTCAAGGATATAGACGTTGGTTAGTACCTGACTTAACTCTTAGAGTTGTGAGTTCAATACCAGGCTACAGCAGGGGTGAACAAGTAACTTCACGGGTTAGAGGGAGATAACTCATGACTTCCAAACGAGGCTTTGCGCAAGGAATGAGAATGATATACCCAATGATTGTAAGAAAGGGTTCGGTTCGAAATTCCTATCACCTGAAGAAGGCCAGAGCGTACAAAGGCCGAAACGTTCTACAAATGATAACAAAAATGAGGACAATAGGCCGAATAATGTTAATACTGTAAATACTACCTCATCTGAAATATAGACAAATACTAAAAGAAATTATTATTAACCGGCCTAAGGTAACTGAATACCAAAAGAAAACATAGATATCACCAAGGATAAAAAATAAGTACAACAGAAATGTGTATTTGTAAATAAATCAAGAAGATATTGAACAGAGAAGCATATGTTTTGTTAATATAATATTGAATACCTATAAATCTAAACTTATTTATTAAGGGAATTGTGTGTGTGTGTGTGTGTGTGTGTGTGTGTGTGTGTGTGTGTGTGTGTGTGTGTGTGTGTGTGTCCGAAACGGCTGAACCGATTTTCTTGCAAACTAACACAGTTGTACTATAAGCGTCTGCGAGTGTTCTTAGCTAGGTTTTGTGTCGAGGTACCCCCGATAAATATCGAAAATCGATAATAAAAAAAATCGGGTTATAGAAGGAGTGGTCCGATTTTAATCAAATTTGATACACTCATAGACAAAGACATAAGAAACGATATTGAGAGGTTTTAAAGTTTCAGTTCTTACAACAATGCAGAAAATCGATAATATATATATATATATATAAGGCAAGATGTTTCTGTATGTGTGTCTGTTTATCTGTCTGTATGTCCTTTATACAAATCCACGATTTTTATTCGATTCTTACCAAACTTCACAAAAATATTCTTTAGGCTGAGTCTGAGCTCCAGGGCCATGGATTAGTTTTAAAACATTTATTACATAAAAAACAACGCCGGGTTATACTGCTAGTAATCTATATTATAAGCTTATTGTGGTGCAGTGGATGTAGGCTGGAAACGAGAAATCGAAGAGCAGTTGAATTCGATGTATTCACTTACGCATAAATAAATTCAGGCAATGTATAAACCCGTCCCTTCTCCGTCTTCTGCCCAGTCAGTCATGTCTACTTCGAGACATCGCCGCCCAAGCGTGTATTACGTATGACACTTATGGAACCGAGATGTTTTGTAACTCTCATCAGACATGCAATCATGATTGTTTTTGCTTTTTCACTGTTTCAGAATTAACATACCCGCAATAGATTCTTTTGATTTTTGAGAGACCTTTCATAGTTTGAATAAATCTCTTTTAATGATGGATCATTCTTATTTCATTTGGTTCCTATTCCATTTTGGTTCTTATAAGAATTGTCTTGCAGCTATTCATTTAATTTGGTATGTTTGACACCTTTGTGTGCACCGGAAAATGTGAAGGCACATCGGATTCATTTTAAAGATTATTGGTTGAGAACAGTACCAAACAAAAAACGTATTGTCAGAAAACTTATACTAATTCCCTGTAATTATCTTGGCACTCTTCTTAATGTTTAATTTGTATAATATCAGTCCATGACTTTAATTCCAGACACATTGGATGTCTTCAAAGATTGTCTATTTCGGTAAAGGATAAAAACCTTTCACCGAGCCGTCGGGTTTATCTAAACTATGTACATTCACCAGAAAGATTTTTGTAAGAAAAAAATAATTTTATCCCGAATTACTCACCTTCCCTTTAAGATGATTAGTGACGTTGTTCCTTCAGTTGTTTTAATGTCTTTAACCAATACATTTTTAATATTTTTATTTTTATTCTAAGGTAATTTTTTGCACCAATAGATTCTCCTGAATCTATTTTGCTGCTTGGTTAAGCTATCTTTTCTTATATTTGTTTTCTGAATTGTTAATGCCACATTTCTTCTGTTTCTTTCTGCCAAGTTTTTCAATTTTCGCATAACCTTGTATATTCAGCGGACTGAAAGATCTACACATAATTAAAAGCTTTTTTAAAAAATTTTGGCTTACGGCCTATCACGTTGAATACACCGGTTCTCGCTCGATCATCGAAGTTAAGCAACGTTGAGCCTGGTCAGTACTTAGATGGGTGATCGCTTGGGAATACCAGGTGCCCTAAGCGTATAGTGGCGGGTGTGCCTTCTTACGGCCATATCACGTTGAATACCCCGGTTCTCACTCGATCACCGAAGTTAAGCAACGTTGAGCCTGGTCAGTAATTAGATGGGTGATCGCTTGGGAATACCAGGTGCCCTAAGCTTAGAGTGACGGGTTTGTCTTCTTAGAGCCATATCACGTTGAATACACCGGTATTTAACTCGATCACCGAAGTTAAGCAAAGTTGAGCCTGGTCAGTACTTAGATGGGTGACCGCTTGGAAATACCATGCGCTGTAAGCGTTTAGTGACGGATGTGCGTGCTTACGGCCATATCACGTTGAATACACCAGTTCTCACTCGATCACCGAAGTTAAGCAACGTTGAGCCTGGTCAGTACTTAGATGGGTGACCGCTTGGGAATACCATGTACTGTAAGCGGATAGTGACGGATGTGCGTTGTGGTGTAGTGGATATCGGCTCGGAAAGAGAAATCTGTGAGCCGAGTTCGAATTCCAGTTGAATATCCTGCGTACACTTAAGCACTGGTACACTTGGGAAAGGTATTAATCCCTCCCTTCCATCTAGTTATAGGTTAAATAACAAGGGTCGGACGTGGGGACCCTGCTCTTAAAAAACAAATCCCAATGAATCTTGATACTCGAAAAGAAAAATGTATTTCTAGACACAAAACTTATATAAAAACAACAATAAATTGTTGAAAGAAAAAGATATTACCAGCAATAAATAAATAAAGTTTAGTTGGCAATAAATAACCCGCCGAAATTGATTTGCCATAAAAACAACCAACCAAAATCTAATTTTTGACATTAAAATTTATGTAATAATTAAGGTCCAAACAGTAAAGAGATTCAAGGAAAATTCTGATCTTTCTGAATTTTTTCAGTTCTTCGGAAGTGTCAGTCAGTCAGTTAATGTCATACGTAAAACACGCTTGGGTGATCATGTCTCGAAAGAGACATGACTGTCTGGGGAGAAGATTATCGCGCAGTAGGTCGCCACTTCTTTCTGCGGTAGACTGGTTGCCAACCAAGCCTATAGAATCCAATCAGTCCTGTTATTTAACCCATAACTGGAAGGAAGAGACGGGTTAATACTTTTCCCAAGGGTATTTCCGCGTAAGTGAATGCAATGAATTCAATTGGAATTCCAACTCAGCTCCCCGTAGTGTAATAAGTAAAAACAAAATCAAAGATTGATCTTAAATGTAAGAAACACGCACTCAAAACTTATACGAGTTGTCACTGACAAATTGTCACTAATTTATATTTTTAATTTCGCGTATTTGTTTATCGAATGAGCATTTTAGTAGGTTCAGTTAGGCAACATCGCACCAGGAGCTCCAATATGAATGTTTCATTAAGCATTTGGATGTCGACCTGAGGACAGCAAAGATGATTCAGGAAGAAAAAAATTATATGTGTGCAATAGTGATTAAAAAAATGATGTGATCCCTTCATCAATCTTCATACAGGGCTTCGGTGTTCTAGACAGGCTCCAAAAGAAAATCTGTAATATGACTAGTCTCGATCTGGCAGCTCGACTCCAGCCACATTCTCATCTGTGTGTAAATAAAATCTATATACTTTCCATTGATAAGTTTTTGCAGTGTAGTAGTAGTGCCATATCGCGCATGGACGGGCGTCCCTGCATGAACGTTCGGTGGGCAACCCCGAGGCCACATTATGTTGTAGGCCGCGCCAATCTCCATCCTTCACACGTTGCAAACGATTGACCGACTGATTCTATTCTAAGAACTCTCCTTAACTGAATCACTATGGAAAAAAGCAAACATAATAGCAAAACTAAACCAGCTCGTCTGAAAACGCCCAAACACGTCTGCATCTCTTTCACTAACTTACGCGGTATCCGCACCAACTTCCTCAGCGTAGATTCATTCCTCCACACTTACTCACCTGATATCTTCGCCCTATGTGAAACTAACGTTAACCCTTCTATCCCCTCTTCTGAGTTTTACGTTCCTGGCTATTCCCCTTTTCAGGAAGGACTCCAGTGTTCATATGCATGGGCTTGGTGTCTATGTCAGCGAACACCTTCCACTAGCTAGGGTGTCATCTCTTGAATCCCCAGATCATTCTTTCATGTGCTTCCGCCTCTCACTTCTACGGCTACAATCTCCCGGAGTTTAAATGTAAGATCAATAGACACCTCCTAACACACTAACTTGCTCACATTCTATCAAACACTCTTCCCATCTGCCCAACCCACATCCTCGGTATCCTTACCCATCTATCACACTCCTCCTGACATTCCCTATGTCTAACCACTCCTTCTCTTTACCATCCCCTACGTAGCCCCATGCGCAATAGTTGCAGTGGAATGCCTTGCTTGGGGTGACATGATCAAAAAAAAAAAAATTAATTTTTTATTTCATTTTTGTTGTTTCTTTCCTTCATTTTTAGTTCTTTCTTTCTATCGTTCTGTTTATTTTTCATTTATTTCCCCGTTTTAATTAGTTGTATTTCATTCGTATTGATTTGTTTTTCTTTCATTTTGATTTATTTCTTTTATTTTAATTGTTTATTTCATTTTTCTTGTTTCTTTCATTCATTTTTAGTTCTTTCTTTATTTCGTTCTTTTTATTTTTCATTTTCCCGTTTTAATTAGTTGTATTTCATTTATATTGATATTTTTCTTTCATTTTGATTTCTTTCTTTTATCTTAATTTTCTATTTCATTTTTGTTGTTTATTTCATTCACTTTTAGTTCTTTCTTTCTTTCGTTCTTTTTATTTTTCATTTATTTCACAGTTTTAATTAGTTGTATTTCATTCATATTGATTTTTTTTTCATTTTGATTTCTTTCTTTTATTTTTTAATTTCATTTTTGTTGTTTCTTTCATTCAATTTAGGTTCGTTTTTTCTTTCTTTCGTTCTTTTCATTTTTCATTTATGTCCTCGTTTTAATTAGTTGTATTTCATTCATATTGATTTGTCTTTCCTTCATTTTGATTTCTTTGTTTTATTTTAATTTTTTAATTTCATTTTTGTTGTTTCTTTCATTCATTTTCTGTTCTTTGTTTTGTCGTTCTTTTTATTTTTCATCTATTTCCTCGTTTTAATTGGTTGTATTTCATTCATATTGATTTGTCTTTCTTTCATTTTCATTTCATTCTTTTATTTTATTTTATTTCATTTTTGTTGTTTCTTTCATTCAATTTAGGTTCGTTTTTTCTTTCATTCGTTCTTTTCATTTTTCATTTATTTCCTCGTTTTAATTAGTTGTATTTCATTCATATTGATTTGTTTTGCCTTCATTTTGATTTCTTTCTTCTATTTTATTTTTTAATAACATTTTTGTTGTTTCTTTAATTCATTTTAGGTTCTTTTTTCATTCTTTCGTTCTTTTTATTTTTCATTTATTTCCTCGTTTTAATTAGTTGTATTTCATTCATATTGATTTGTCTTTCTTTCTTTTTTATTTCATTTTTGTTTTCATTTTTGTTGTTGCTTTCATTCACTTTAGGTCCCTTTTTACTGTCATTCGTTCTTTTCCTTTTTTAATTATTTCCTCGTTTTAATTAGTTATATTTCATTCATATTGATTTTTTTCCCTCATTTTGATTTCTTTGTTTTATTTTAATTTTTTAATTTCATTTTTATGGTTTATCTCAATCATTTTTGGTTCTTTTTTCCTTTCTTCCTTTTTATTTTACATTTACTTCCCCGTTTTAATTAATTGTATTCAACTCATATCGATTTGTTTTTCCTTCATTTTGGTTTCTTTGTTTTATTTTAATTTTATACTTTCATTTTTGTTGTTTATTTCATTCATTTGATGTTCTTTTTTTCTTTCTTTCTTTCTTTTTATTTTTCATTTATTTCCCCGTTTTAATTAGTTGTATTTCATTTATATTGATTTTTTTCTTTCATTTTAATTTCTTTCATTTATTTTAATTTTTTAATTTCATTTTTGTTGTTTATTTTATTCATTTTAGGTACTTTTTTCTTTCTTTCGTTCTTTTTATTTTTCATTTAATTCCTCTTTTTATGTTGTATTTCATTCATATTGATTTGGTTTTTCGTTCATTTTGATTTATTTGTTTATTTGAATTTTTAATTTCATTCTTGTTGTTTCTTTCATTCATATTTAGTTGTTTGTTTCTTTCTTTCTTTTCATTTTTTATTTAATTCCTCGTTTTAATTATTTTTATTTCATTTTCAGTTCTTTCTTTCTTTCGTTCTTTTTATTTTTCATTTATTTCCCCGTTTTAATTAGTTGTATTTCATTCATATTGATTTGTTTTCTTTCATTTTGATTTCTTTCTTTTATTTTAATTCGTTATTTCATTTTTGTTGTTTCTTTCATTCATTTTTAGTTCTTTGTTCTTTTTATTTTCATTTATTTCCTAATTTCAATTAGTTGTATTTCATTCCTATTGATTTGTTTTTTCTTTCATTTTGATTTCTTCCTGTTATTTTAATTTTTAATTTCTTTTTTGTTGTTTTTTCATTCATTTTAGATTCTTTTTTTCTTTCATTCGTTCGTTTTATTTTCATTTATTTCCTCATTTTAATTAGTTGTATTTCATTCATATTCTTTTGATTTTTTCTTTCATTTTGATTTCTTTCTGTTATTTTAATTTTTAATTTCTTTTCTGTAGTTTCTTTCATACATATTAGATTCTATTTTCTTTCATTCGTTCGTTTTAGTTTCATTTATTTCCTCGTTTTAATTAGTTGTTTTTCATTCATATTCTTTTGATTTTCTCTTTCATTTTGATTTCTTTCTTTTATTTTAATTTTTTATTTCATTTTTGTTTTTTCTTTCTTTCGTTCTTTATATTTTTCATTTATTTCCCCGTTTTAATTAGTTGTATTTCATTCATATTGATATTTTTCTTTCATTTTGATTTCTTTCTTTCATTTTTTTATTTCATTTTTGTTGTTTCTTTCATTCAATTTAGGTTCGGTTTTTCTTTCTTTCGCACTTTTCATTTTTCATTTATGTCCTCGTTTTAATTAGTTGTATTTCATTCATATTGATTTGTCTTTCCTTCATTTTGATTCTTTGTTTTATTTTAATTTTTTAATTTCATTTTTGTTGTTTCTTTCATTCATTTTCTGTTCTTTGTTTTGTTGTTCTTTTTATTTTTCATTTATTTCCTCGTTTTAATTGGTTGTATTTCATTCATATTGATTTGTCTTTCTTTCATTTCGATTTCTTTCTTTTATTTTATTTTTTTATTTCATTTTTGTTGTTTCTTTCATTCAATTTAGGTTCGTTTTTTCTTTCATTCGTTCTTTTCATTTTTCATTTATTTCCTCGTTTTAATTAGTTGTATTTCATTCATATTGATTTGTTTTGCCTTCATTTTGATTTCTTTCTTCTATTTTTTTTAATATCATTTTTGTTGTTTCTTTCATTCATTTGAAGTTCTTTTTTCTTTCTTTCGTTCTTTTTATTTTTCATTTATTTCCTCGTTTTAATTAGTTGTATTTCATTCATATTGATATGTTTTTCCTTCATTTTGATTTCTTTGTTTTATTTTAATTTTTTAATTTCATTTTTGTTGTTTATTTCATTCATTTTTGGTTCTTTTTTCTCTCTTTCGTTTTTTTATTTTTCATTTAATTCCTCTTTTTAAGTTGTATTTCATTCATATTGATTTGGTTTTTCGTTCATTTTGATTTCTTTGTTTATTTGTATTTTTAATTTCATTTTTGTTGTTTCTTTCATTCATATTTAGTTGTTTGTTTCTTTCATTCTTTCCATTTTTTATTTAATTCCTCGTTTTAATTAGTTGTATTTCATATTTACTTCTTTCTTTCTTTCGTTCTGTTTATTTTTCAATTATTTCCCCGTTTTAATTAGTTGTATTTCATTCATATTGATTTGTTTTTCTTTCATTTTGATTTATTTCTTTTATTTTAATTCTTTATTTCATTTTTGTATCGTTCATTCATTTTCAGTTCTTTGTTCTTTTTATTTTCATTTATTTCCTCATTTTAATTGGCTGTATTTCATTCATATTGATTTGTTTTTTCTTTCATTTTGATTTCTTTCTTTTATTTTAATTCTTTATTTCATTTTTGTTATTTCTTTCATTCATTTTTAGTTCTTTGTTCTTTTTATTTTCATTTATTTCCTCATTTAAATTAGTTGTATTTCATTCATATTCTTTTGATTTTTTTCTTTCATTTTGATTTCTTTCTGTTATTTTAATTTTTAATTTCTTTTCTGTTGTTTCTTTCATTCATTTTAGATTCTTTTTTCTTTCATTCGTTCGTTTTATTTTCATTTATTTCCTCGGTTTAATTAGTTGTTTTACATTCATATTCTCTTGATTTTTTCTTTCATTTTGATTTCCTTCTTTTATTTTAATTTTTTATTTCATTTTTGTTGTTTCTTTCATTCATTTTGAGTTCTTTCTTTCTTTCTTTTGTTCTTTATATTTTTCATTTATTTCCCCGTTTTAATTAGTTGCATTTCATTCATATTCATTTGTTTTTCTTTCATTTTGATTTCTTTTTTTTATTTTTATTTTTTACTTCATTTTTGTTGTTTCTTTCATTTATTTTTAGTTCTTTCTTTATTTCGTTCTTTTATTTTTCATTTATTTCCCCGTTTTAATTAGTTGTATTTCATTCATATTGATTTCTTCTTTCATTTAGATTTCTTTCTTTAATTTTAATTTTTGAATTTCATTTTTGTTGTTTATTCATTCATTTTAGGTTCTTTTTTCTTTCTTTCGTTCTTTTTATTTTTCATTTATTTCCTCCTTTTAATTAGTTGTATTTCATTCATATTGATTTGTCCTTCTTTCATTTTGATTTCTTTCTTTTATTTTTTTATTTCATTTTGTTGTTTTTTTCATTCAATTTAGGTTCGTTTTTTCTTTCTTTCTTTCTTTCCATTTTTCATTTATTTTTTCGTTTTAATTAGTTGTATTTCATTTATATTCATTTGTTTTGCCTTCATTTTTATTTTTTGTTTTATTCTATTTTATTAATTTCATTCTGCTTGTTTCTTTCATTCATTTTATGTTCTTTGTTTTTTCGTTCTTTTTATTTTTATTTCTTTCTTCGTTTTAATTAGTTGTATTTCATCCATATTGATTTGTTTTTTGCACATTTTGATTTCTCTGTTTATTTTAATTTTTTATTTCAATTTTGTTGTTTCTTTCTTTATTCCTTTTTATTTTTCATTTATTTACTCTTTTTAATTTGTTGTATTTCATTCATATCGATTTGTTTTTTCTTTCATTTTGACTTCTTTCTTTTATTTTAATTTTTTAATTTCCTTTTTGTTATTTCTGTCATTCATTTTAGATTCTTATTTCTTTCATTCGTTCGTTTTATTTTTCAGTTATTTCCTCGTTTTAATTAGTTGTATTTCATTCATATTGATTTGATTCACTTTCATTTTTATTTCTTTGTTTATTTTAATTTTTTAATCCATTTTTGTTGTTTCTTTCAATTATTTTTAGTTCTTTGTTTCTTTCGTTCTTTTTATATTTCATTTATTTCCCCGTTTTAATTAGTTGTATTTCATTCATATTGATTTTTTTTCTTTCATTTGGATTTCTTTCTTTTATTTTAATTTTTTAATTTCATTTTTCCTGCCTTCTTCATTAATTTTAGGTTCTTTTTCCTTTCTTTCGTTCTTTTTATTTTTCATTAATTGCTCGTTTTCAATTAGTTGTATTTCATTCATATTGATTTGGCTTTCTTTTATTGGATTTCTTTCTTTTTTGTAGGTTTTTATTTCATTTCTCTTGTTTCTTTCATTCAATTTAGGTTCTTTTTTTCTTTCTTTTGTTCTTTTTATATTTCATTTATTTCCCCGTTTTAATTATTTGTATTTCATTCACATTGATTTTTTTCTTTCATTTTGATTTCTTTCCTTTATTTTAATTTTTTAATTTCATTTTTGTTCCATCTTTCATTCATTTTACGTTCTTTTTTCTTTCTTTCGTTCTGTTTATTTTTCATTTAATTGCTCGTTTTTATGAGTTTTATGTCATTCATATTGATTTCTCAATCTTTCATTGGATTTCTTTCTTTTTTCTTTTTTATTTCATTTTTGTTGTTTCTTTCATTCAATTTATGTTCTTTTTTCTTCATTTCGTTCTTTTTATTTTTCATTTATTTCCTCGTTTTAATTAGTTGTATTTCATTCATATTGATTGGTTTTTCCTGCATTCTGATTTCTTTGTTTTATTTTAATTTTGTAATTTCATTTTTGTTGTTTCTTTCATTCATTTTATCTTCTTTATTCTTTGTTCTTTTTATTTTCATTTATTTACTCGTTTTAATTAGTTGTATTTCATTCATATCGATTTGTTTTTTCTTCATTTTGATTTTATTTTATTTTTTTTATTTTATTTTTGTTGTTTTTCATACAATTTAGGTTCTTTTGTTTTCTTTCGTTCTTTTTCTTTTTCATTTAATTGCTCGTTTTAATTAGTTGTATTTCTTTCATATTGATTTGTCTTTCTTTCATTTTTATTTCTTTATTTTATTTAAATTTTTTAATTTCCTTTTTTTGTTTCTTTCATTCATTTTAGGTTCTTTGTTTTTTCATTCTTTTTATTTTTATTTATTTCCTCGTTTTAATTAGTTATATTTCATTCATATTGATTTGTTTTTTCTTTCATTTTGATTTCTTTCTTTTATTTTAATTTTTTATTTCATGTTTGTTCTTTCTTTCATTCATTTTGATTAAGTTTCATGCAATTCCTTTATGTTGCACTTTTCTTTCATTTTTCTTTTCATGTTATTTACTTTCTTTCAATTTGGTTTCATTATTTATCTTTCTACCGTTCTTTCTTGCCTTCATGTTCCTCTTTTCTTTTGTTCTTTTTATTTAATATTATTCCCTTTCTTTCAATTTGCTTTCATAATTTATCTGTCTACTGTTCTTTCTTGCCTTCATGTTCCTCTTTTCTTTTGTTCTTTTTATTTAATATTATTCCCTTTCTTTCAATTTGGTTTCATTATTTATCTGTCTACCGTTCTTTCTTGCCTTCATGTTCCTCTTTTCTTTTGTTCTTTTTATTTAATATTATTCCCTTTCTTTCAATTTGGTTTCATTATTTATCTTTCTACCGTTCTTACTTGCCTTCATGTTCCTCTTTTCTTTTGTTGTTTCTATTTAATATTATTCCCTTTTCTTTCAATTTGGTTTCATTATTTATCTTTCTACCGTTCTTTCTTGCCTTCATGTTCCTCTTTTCTTTTGTTGTTTCTATTTAATATTATTCCCTTTCTTTCGATTTGGTTTCATTATTTATCTGTCTACCGTTCTTTCTTGCCTTCATGTTCCTCTTTTCTTTTGTTCTTTTTATTTAATATTATTCCCTTTCTTTCAATTTGGTTTCATTATTTATCTGTCTACCGTTCTTTCTTGCCTTCATGTTCCTCTCTTCTTTTGTTCTTTTTATTTAATATTATTCCCTTTCTTTCAATTTGGTTTCATTATTTATCTTTGTATTTTTATTTCTTTCATGATTTTTTTTCGTTTTTTCTTTTTTTTAAATTCATAATAGTGCCTTTCTTTCAATTTTGTTTCTCTATTTCTTTAATCGTACTTTCTTTCTTTTAATTTTTAGGACATTTTATGTTTTCTACACAATTTATCTATTCACATTATTAAAACGTTATCTCAAATTTTCAGATTATGCATTAACATATTTAACTTTATTCAGATCGTGTCACATTATACGCCTCTTTTTACCTCTGTATAAATGTTAACATAACTGGAAACAATTTTGTGTCTTCTTTTTTTCTTTTCCGTGACTTGATATGGTGCTGTAACACTGCCATTATTCTGCAACCAGCGGCGGAAAACATATCGTCAGTGAAAGCAGGACATGAATTTGAAAATGATCTGACAGAAAACGCTATTTCAACATTACAAATATAATAATCTCATAAAATCACAAGGGATTAATTAATGCCCCGATCATTGTAAAACATTTTCATGTCGTACAATTCAGTTCTATACTAATATTCTTTATAATAACTACACTTATATTTTTTATTTGAAATGAATTCAATAATATATATTTGCATATTTGGGTGTAGTATATTGCATTAGACATATGATACTGTTTTTAATAATCCGGTCTATCACGTGCTATAACTTGATATAACCACATTATTAATTTACGAACTGCGTCTTCTATTCGCTGAGCGTTATAGTCGCATAGTAATGTTTTATATCACGACAAGAGAATATGATATTTGATGATGATTATCTTTATGTTAATGTTCCTAATACCACTCTGAAGATGACTCATATGAGCCGAAAGCTTAGACCCAGCGTAATAAAGTATTATGCCAATTTTAGACAATTTTTGTCATTATTTTCACCTGGAAGTAAAGATAAAATACGATGTTTAGCACGACTCATGTTTAAACGTAATAGCCATTCATTGTCTGTTATATTTAACAATATATGTTTAGGTAATTATCGGTTGCCTGAAAACACAATATATATATATATATATATATATATATGTGTGTGTGTGTGTGTGTGTGTGTGTGTGTGTGTGTGCGCGTGTTTGTGTGCATGTTAGGGGATTCTTCATCCTTACTAATTAATTTCACCATATATATATATATATATATATATATATATATATATGTGGGGGGGGGGGCGAAGGAACATTCTTCCTTACTAATGAAGTATGAATTGAAAGGGGATGTTTCGACACTGTGTACCTGGAACAACGGCTCCTAGCTGGTCTAACTCTCTCTCTCTCTCTCTCTCTCTCTATATATATATATATAGTATCAATGCGGCAGATAATTTCTAAACATTTACTGTTAAATATAAAATACTATAAATGTCTATTATATCTAATCAGAAGCCGTTCTAAATATCGTATTTTGGCTTTAATTTCAGGTGAAAATAAAGATAAAAATTCTCCATCATTTGGATAATTCTTTTATTAAGTTGGTTCTAAGCTTTCGGCTCACATGAGCCATCTTCAGGTAAGTTACAAGGACGTAAGCATAAAAACATCCACCATCAGCGACGATTTTATCTTGTGTTGACGAAAAACTTTGCTAAGCAACTATAACAGTTACCAAAAAAAGTAAATTTGTAATTGCGGTTCTATGACGTCACACCGCGCGAGAGCCTGAAATGATAACAGAACCATATATTTAAATGCAATATAATGTGTTATGACCAGATTTAAACGTGATTTTATTAAGTGTGGGTTGTTGGATTTAATCTACATGGCCTTCAATATCTAAAGGTTGTTTTTACTGTTTGTATTAGTGAGGATTATTGTATTGTTGACCATAATCTGTCTGATATTATCGACATGTTTATGTTTTTCTAGGAAAGGTTGTTTAATTGTACTCTGATCAGAAAGGTGACAGTTAAGTCTACAGGAGAGCGTGTTTGTAGTAAAACCAATATATATAGTGGGTTTATTATTAGTACCAGAGGTACAATCTCTGAACGGGCATGTAAATTTATGCACTACATTGATTTTTTGTAGAGGATATAATTGAATGCTTGTAGGGTTATTAGAGACTATGAGGTCAATTGTTTTGAATGTTTTATAATATATGATGAGCTTAATTTGATTATTATTATTTATTGTTTTAACATTTCTACGTATTATGTTTTTGAGGGTTTTTTCATCTTTTTTGTAATTATTATGCATTTTGTTGCAATAGTATAAGTTAATAGTGTTATGTTTATTATGATGTACACCATTATTATTAATATTATCAATATTCTTAGAGCTATTGATAATTTTGTTGAGATACATTTTAATTTGTTGATAAATAACGGCGTTAGGAAATCCATTATTGACAAGTGTTTGCTTAATGTTGTTTAATCCTTTATAAAATATGGATATGTAAAAAGATATGATTTGTGTGCGTTGAATTAAGATTTTAATAACAGCATACTTATATTGTTGGTTACTATTTTTGGTAATTGTTATCGTTGCTTTACAAATTTTTCTGTCAACACAAGATAAAATCGTCGCTGATGGTACATGTTTTTATGTTAACGTCCTTGTAACCTCTCTGAAGATGGCTCATGTGAGCCGAAAGCTTAAAATCAAATTATTAAAAAATTATCCAAATGGTGGAAAATTTTTGTTTTTCTTTTCACCTGAAATTAAAGCCAATATAGGATGTTTAGAACGGCTCATGATTAAACATAATAGACATTCATTGCCTCTTGTATTTAACAGTATATATATGTATGTTTGTGTATATATATATATATATATATATATATATATATATATATACACTGATTTTGCTCTGTATAAAACAGTGTATATATATATATACACTGTTTTATATATATATATATATATATATATATATATATACACAGTGTTTTTGCTCTGCGTAACTGCCTTTTTGTTAACACTTTCTGGTTAGTTTAGTATCGAGCACTTTTCTTTCCTGGTGGTTTGTTCCGTTCGAGGGTTTTTTTCTTTACTGTGAAGAACCGTATGCATTGTCGGTCCTACGCAGTTTTCTTTTTTTTCCCCTCTTTGTCCAAAGCTCTATAGCCGAGGACGGTAACGGAGTTAGATTCTGCTGTTTATTCATAGTCTTTAAAAGTTTCTTGTGTAACATTTTAAGATTAGAATACGTACAGAGTCGGTTTTATTATTATTATTATTAATATATATATATATATATATATATATATATATACAAACATATATTTGTGTATGTGTTTGTTTGTGAAGATATTATGTGTGTGTCTGTATATTCAAAAGGTATGGAATTACACATATATTTACACAAATAAGAAATCAATGTAACGGAATAAACGGAAAAAGGAAGAAGACTGAAGAAATAAACAAAGTTAGACAGAAAACGAAAAAGAACAAAAGTGAAAAAAGAAAAAAGAAAAGAAAATAAAGAAAGAAAGGAAGCGAGAGAAAGAAAGGAAGAAAGAAATTAATAAAAGAAGGAAATTGGAAAGAAAGTAACAGAGGAGAAAAAGTAGAAATAAATAAAACGAAAGAAAAAATGAGAAAAAAATTGGGAAAAAGAAAGAAAGGAAGAAAGAAAGAAAAAATGAGAAAAAAGTAGGAAAAAAGAAAGAAATGAAAATGACAAAAAAGAAAGAAGGACAAAATAAAGTAAGACAAACAATGTTAATTAAAACATGTTCCTTTTGAAACAAATACGAAGGTAAGACTTTTATTTTTATAAGAAATGGAATGAAAATCGTTGTTTCGCTGAAAGAAAGAAAGAAAGAAAGAAAGAAAGAAAGAAAGAAAGAGTGAAAGAAAGTAAAAATGTGTTTGAACTTATAGGAAAGAATAAAAGTTCCTGATCAACAACAGATGCAAAAAAACCAACAAAATTAAAATTATAAAAAAAATAACAAAACAAAACAAAGATCTTGCTGGCCGGCTAATAATTAATCAGAATGTAATTACTGTAATCAATTGTCGTGTTGAAATTGAATCGTTGATCAGGTGACTTGATGAGAATGATATAATTAATGGCGGAGTAATTCTTCACTAAGGCTGCGCGTGCGCTCAGTGCGATGCGCGCACTAACACACAAATGACAAACAAATGATTGGGCTCAGTCAGTAAACACTGAAGTGCTGATTGACAAAGCATAGATTGACCAGCCAATAATATGTAAGTAGAATGGGGAAAGGTCTACCTTCCAGAAATGACGCTTTGCGTTCGGCGAACATACATACTCCAAATTAATTCAAATTTCTCCAAGAGATGTTATTTATTTGTAAAATTAGATTGTGTTTCGGTAAATTCATGAAGTCTCGGAACATCATACATGTCTCTTCACGGGCTTCACCGTCATTAAAGCCGAAGAGGTTTGATCGTTGAATCATACCACATGATTTTAATGAAAGGATGATTTGAATGAAAATATGTATCTGTCAAGACTTGAAGATCGTATAAGAAAAATATATCTTCAAAATACGTTATCCATGAGATGGAGAGGAACATTTAACGCTAGAGTTGCAATAAAATATACTTGTCAACTTGTACGTCAATTGCTCTATCTTTAAAACTGATGCCATTTCTGGTAAGGTGCTCCTAACTTCTCTAAGATGCTTCTAGCATACGCACCTCTCACATTGCTGGTCTGATGTTCCTGCTTTATACAGAGAGATTCTTGACAAAATCTAAAGAGGAATCCTTATTGATACCAGTCCAGATATTATCGCAGGTTACGTTACTTTAACTCTTATCTATGCATTTTCATAGTAATTTTTCTAATGAGCTTTGTTGGTGGTAACTCGACTTCACGATACAAGCAGGTACAAAAATTTAAATATCGGGGAAATGTTCTAACAGAAGACGGAAAGTTGCGACACAGAGATCCGAAGGTGAACTGGCATGGCGAAGTACGTGTTCCAGAAGTTGAATAGAATATTAAGAGACAGGAAAAGTTCACTAGAAACAAAGAAAAGACTACTGGATTGCTATGTGATGTCAGTTCTTCAATATGACAGTGAATGCTGGACAATATCATCAAAGACGAAGGAAAAACTTAAAGCAATCGAAATGTGGTTCTACAGAAGTATACTGGCTATAAAGTGGAGGATCAGTTCCATATTACGATCAATATATAAACTGACCCCTCACTTTTTGACTACAGCAATTTCTATATATTTATATTCCTGAGCTCCTAAAGCACAAGAATGCATCCCAGTAGCTGAGAAGAGTATTAAGAGACAGGACATTTTCGTCAAAAACAAAGAAGAGAGTACTGGATTGCTATATGATGTCAGTTCCTTACTATGACAGTAAATGCTGGACAATATCATCAAAGATGAAGGAAAAACTGGTTCTACAGAAAAATACTGCGGATGTCCTGGATTGAGCCTGTGAGCAATGCTTTGGAAATTATGGAAACGAAAAGGAAATTCATACTGAGCATCAGAAAGAGATAGCTAAACTTCCTGGGACATGCAATGAGGGAAGAAGAGCTTAAAGAACCTGATACTATCAAGCCAGATAGAGGGGAAAAGAGACAGTGTAAAGCAGTGAATAACATATTTGAAGGACCAGATCAGGTGGATGACAGAACGAGGTCTGTGTGGTGTAACATTAGAAAGTGGGTTAAGAGCCACCAGAGTAGAAAGATATAGAAAGCCATGATCGCTTATGTTCTGAAAGAACGGGGCACATAGAAGAAAAAGAAGACATGTCGATGATACTAAAATCAAGCAGTTAAAGAAATGCAAATAAATGGGAAGTGTTCTAATAGGAGACGGAAAACACGATATCGAAATCTGAAGAAGGTTTGGGATAACCAAGGAATCATTCCATAGGTTAAGAACAATGACAAGAGACAGGAAAATATCGATGG
This sequence comes from Ascarosepion bandense, assembly GCA_037127315.1. NCBI lineage: Eukaryota > Metazoa > Mollusca > Cephalopoda > Sepiida > Sepiidae > Ascarosepion > Ascarosepion bandense. The sequence goes on along the minus strand of JBBBDQ010001283.1, from coordinate 1,796,287 downwards.
AAACAACTATAAGAGTACTGAATTGTTACTTGATACCTGTCTACCTGTATGGCAGCGAAAGCTGGACAATCTCATCATCGATGAAGAAAGTTGAAGTAACTGAAATGTGCTTCTACGGAAAGATGATGCGGATACTATGGACTAGACATGTGAGCAACGTATAGGAAAGAATAGAAACATAAAAGAAAACTTATACATTCTTCATCTCGATGTTCTTGACAAAATCAAAGATGTAATCAATACTGACTAGGGACTTCGATTTCAGTCACTTTCTCACCGATGTAACATGGCTTCTCTCTGTCTTTTTTACAATAATTTCTAGGCAACTGCTCTAACAAGCTTTTTCTCCTGGTTTCACGTCCACATGAATTTAAGTGTTCTATTCGATTGGCATTTTTCTTATTCATTTACTGTTGAAAAATATAAATGTAACTACCTCTTCTACTCCAACAGTTTCTGTTCTCACACTTCCCTCATATATAACTCCTGTTTACTTGCTTCTCTGACAACTACAAACTTCCAAACGTTAAATGCAACTTTAATCGCAATCTTTTTGAATCCCGTTCATTGTTTGTCCTATTCTTCCTATAATCAGTATTGTCTCTCACTTTTCAATCGCTACGGTCCTGGGTATGACGGTAAACTGCACTCGGCAGCAAGGACTCTCATGAAGAGGTTGTGAGGAACATTGAATCACCTCTTAATTGGTGTTGTTCCCAGATCTACCCTGACCCACAGTGGTAGCACTGTTTAGGGACCCAACTATGGGCAAATTGTCGACCTCGAAACTGGTGACAAAACATTATGAAAGTTAAAAAATAGACTTTCATGGAAAAATATATATTTTTAAGGGAAAAATTATTAACATAACACATTTTTTAAGAAAAAATATTGCCATGATCCATTTTAGAAGAAACAAAAATTACCAGCAATACATTTTTAAATAGGAAACTAGAAGACATCTTCAGTTTTCTAAAATAAAAAAAAAACAAAACATGTTTTATTAATATCTGTCTGAATCAACCTTCCCACTAAAATCGAATATTAAAAAAAAAATTAAAATCCCACCTTTTTGGCGTTAAATAACCCACAGAGTTTGATACGCCATTAAATTAAAGTGAAAATAAAAAATCAATTAAATCACTACAATGACCTGCCTATCTGTCAATTTAACAATCCTGCACATATATAAATCTACCATCTGCCCGTACATTGAATACTGTTGCCATATCTGTTCTGGTGCTTGACGAAATCCAACGGAGAATCTGTAATGTGATCGATCCCGACTTGGCAGCTCAGATACAGTCGCTTTCTTACCGACGCAGTGTGGCTTTCCTGTGTCTTTTCTACAAATACTTTCACGACTTTTACTCCGTTAAAATTATCTCACTGGTGCCCCCTATTTATAAATTTACTCGAGCCACGAGATTAGCAAGTAGATCCCACCCTTTTACTGTGAAACCTTTAAAATGTAAACGCAAATTCTACTCCACCAGCTTCTTTTCTCGCACTTTCCGCCTTTGGAATTCCCTTTCGTTTACTTGCTTCCCCGAAAACTACAATCTCCAAGAATTTAAAAGTAAAGTCAATAGCAATTTCGTATTTGTCTAACCTGCATCCCCCCTCTCTCTCTCATGCTACTTTCTCCGTCCACTCTACTCTCATCAATATTCTAATTCTTCTCTACCCACTTCCTGACACTCCCTATAACCTGTCACTCTTTCTCATAACTTTCCGCCTGCAAAACAGTGGCAGTAAAATGCCTTGTTTGGGGTGATATGATTATAAAAAAAAATCAGTGGCATTTCTGGCTTGCTTGTAGCGAAATGATTAAACCCCCCCCCAAAAAAAAACAAACAAAAAAAAAAACAAAGAAGAAGCGGATCTGACTAAAACTGGAATAGTGAAGTCCTATCAGGACTGGAATTGTTCAAAAACTTTACGTGGCATTGAAAACGATTAATTATTTTCCAAATTATAACCGCTGGCGAGCCTCATTTTTAACTTGCACCAGCCAGGAGTGCCTACGCCAGCCACACAATTTCGATTAATCTTCGTTTAATTTATATTTCCTTAGTAAGGAAATAAATCTTCTTACACTACTTATATCCTAGAAACCTTTCTTTATTGAACAAACATCCGATATGCATTCTCAATCGCTACACACTTAACCAATTCAAGTCTCGGGTTCATCCAATATGAAAGCTACATATCACCATAGTATGAATATTTTAACAACACTTTTCTCGTCTATTAAAACAATTTCATTAATAAGCATCTGACTTAAACGTCCTTTAGCCCTGTATTATGTGAACTAAAATAATATAATACAAAACTCTAAAATAAAGAAAACAGAATTTATCGTCATAAAAAAAGCGACCAATGGTCAGTCAGTCAAGTGCCATACATGATACACACTTTGGGCCACCATGTCTCGAGCGAGACATATCTGACTGGGTAGAAGATTATCCCGCAGTAGGTTGCCATTGTTTCTGAGTTAGACTGGTTGCCAGCCAAGGCTATAGAACCCAATCTGTCTTATTATAACTGGAGGGAAAAGACGGATTAATACCTTTCCCAAGGTTATTTGTGTGCAAGTGAATGCAACTGAAATTCGAACTCGGTATCCAGATTTGTCGATCCGAGTCAATATCCACTGCACCAAAACGCACATACTATAGCAGGTGTGTTAGATTGAGGCTTCAGCATTAAGCAAGTACAGAAGGTTTACTACTTGGCTAGGCTACGAAAATGTTATTGTAAGTGCCAAATAATATTATACTGAGGAATACTGAAAAAGTCCTTCTGGAAAGGAAGCAACTTCTATTTTTAAAAAATCGCTCAAGCAAGGAAATAAAGCCACTCAGATGCAATGGATTACTGAGAGAGAAATAAACACAAAAAAAAATAAAAGAACGGGATTCAAAGAGACAGATAGCGACGAAATACGTTATTCACTGCTTTCCCCTGTCTCATTCTCCCTCTATCAGGCATGTTAGACTGGGCAAAAGATAATCCTGCAGCAGCTTGCCATTAGTTTTTTCGGTAGACTGGTTGCCAACCAAGGCTATAGAACTCAATCTGCCCTATTATTTAACCCATAACCGGATGGAAGTGACAGATTAATACCTTTCCCAAGGGTATTTGTGCGCAAGTGAATGCAAGGAATAAAACTGGAATTCCAACTCGGATCCCCGATTTGTTGTTCCGAGTCGATATCCACTGCTCCACAACGCACATATGGTACTCCTCTCAAACTCCGCTCTGCCATCAATTTGCTCAAGTCTATCAAGTATACTACCCGTTACTTTCTCCTGTTTTATTTTTTTTAAATGATAGGAACATCGAGTTGGGACAAAGAAAAGTACCAAAATTCACTGAGATATGTTTCCACCTATATTGCAATGAGTACTCTATAATTCCCTTGTGAGTGCTTCATAATTTCCTTACAATTTCTAAGACACATTACGAAAAATGTCCTAGAGGACGTAATTAGGGAAGAATAGAGAAAAACAGGTATTAACCTACGAATTTTTATATCAGTTTATCTTATGCAAGACAATAAATTCACTAAGACGCAACGGGTACTAACTGTGAGAGAATATGAGAAAAATAAAACATTATTATGAGATGTAGCAATAAAAGAACAACAATTAAGAAGACAGAAGATAACGATTGACATTCCATTTATGTTTTGTTTAAATCAAGGTTGCCTGGAAAGCAAGAAACCAGAAAATATTTTTTCACACGAGAAGTACTAGAGAAGATTTTTAACATAGAACTTGGGGTTGCATCTAGCCTATTCAGTTATGAGACATTTCGCATAAATTCTTAAAGTTTATGTTTTAGCTTGAGTTTGAGTTTTGTTTAATGGCATATCAACACCTCTGTGGGTTATTTCATGCCAAAAAGGTGGTGTTTTAAGTTATTTTTTTAATGTTTAATTATAGTGAGAAGGTTGGTTTAGTCAGATCTTGATGAAATTTTTTTTCTTCTGGTTTTGTATTCAAAAATGAGTTACTAGAAGTAATTTTTTCGTTCAAAAATATATTGTTGCTAATATTTTTAATTAAAAAATGTATATTTTTTTATACATTTTGGTTATTTTTTTGGTTAACTATTTGCCCATAGCTGGGTCCCTGACAGGTGCTACCACTCCGAAACAGGGTGGACTTGGGAACAACAGCAATTAAGAGGTGGTTCCAGGATCCTCACAACCTCACAATTAGAGGCCTTGCTGCCGAATGCAGTTAACCGTCATACCCAGGACCGAACGGCTATCTACTCACCAGAGTAATTATCATGAACATTTCTGTTTACCACAATTTATCTAATGTGATTGTGTGAATAAACGCAAAAGCAAAGATATAGAAAAATATTAAATAATTTAACGTTGCTTCGAATTACAAGGGAAAGGAAGTTGTGGAGACGCATAGCCTGAAGGGAAATGCACAAGGAAGGGAAATGTCTCCATGATGAGCTAGTATTTTCATTATTTATATTGTTCGGATTATTGCCATCATCTCTACTGCAATGTTTACGACGTTTCAGCCACTTTACACTTCAGCCTTCTTCAGGTGCTAGAAATTTCGAACGGAACCCTTTATTTCAATCATTGGGTAACATCAATTTATTTCCTTATGCGATGCCACTTCGAGTAGCTCTGTAGATATTTCCTTCAGCTCTAGCCTGGTATTGAACTCACAACTGTTTGGACTAGTGGATATAAACGTTGGTTACTTCTAGTGACGACCCAAAGAGTTGTGAGTTCAATACCAAGCTACAGCCGTTGTGAGCAACAGGTGTATATCGAGCGGGTCACCTAAAAAGAATTACGAAATGAAAGCTTTGTTTAATGTAAGTGTTAAATATTTCCAGTAACACTGTCTTTGTTTCAGGATATCTTGTGTAGTTCTTATTTTTTATTACTATCAATTTCTTGCTCATAATGTGTCCTAGTGAAAATTGCTACATAACAAGGGCCTAGTAGATCAACATGTTAGTTCGTGTGTCTTGCGATTTAGTAATTGTGAGTTCAATTTCTAGTCGGGCCGTTTGTACTTGGACTTCCTGAAAACATGACACACAGTAATTGTAGAACTAAAAATAAGGAATTAGGTCGAGATATTGACAGTATAACGAGAACAGTCTGCCTGGTAGATTAAATAAAGGGTTTCTAATTTTCTGTCGGTTACCGGGATCAACGCGCATTAATTTGAGTCTGCAGAGAATATGTTATTCGTTGATGATAACTGGCTGGTTCGCCATTACAATATCTTAATTTTGTTGAATCTTCTAGTCAGTAGTGGAAGTTGACGGATAATATGCTCCTTTTACGTCGGTCACAATTTTCGGGACACTTTAAAATTTCTAAATCCTCTCACATATACATCTATGCGGTCGTGCACTAACACCGCATTTTATTAAAATAAAAATAGTGAGTTTCAGGTCCTGACACACTTCCGAATATATAAATAGGATCACTAATCTATGTTCTTCTTTGGTCCACACTGCTAACGGAGCGGCTACGTCTGCACTGTAACAGCAGCGAGAAAACTGGCACGATCAATCTCAAAATGAATGGCAAAAATGGGGCCGTATTATACAAAAGTACACGTTTTCAGAAATGTGTCAGCTAAGTGCCATACGTGAAATACGCTTGGGCGATCATGTATCGAAAGAGACATGACTGACTGGGCAGAAGATTATCCCGCAGTAGGTTGCCATTGCTTTCTGCGGTAGACTGGTTGCCGACCAAGGCTATAGAACCCAATCTGTTCTGATATTTAACCCATAACTGGAAAGAAGAGACGGATTAATACCTTTCCCAACGGTATTTGCGCGTAAGTGAATACAATGGATTCAACTGGAATTCGAACTCGGTTCCCCGGTTTCTCGTTCCGAACCGATATCCACTGTACCACAAGCTTAAAAAGCGTGTTATTCTAAATAGTAAAATGGCTAATAAACACAACACAATAGATAAAGAAACACAAAGTCGACAGATATTGATAAGAATTGTTCACAAAACGTATTTCATATTTCAATAATATATTGTAAGAATCAGTTTAATGTTTAAAATTAGGAGTTTTGCTCACAATATACAAGTTGTTTATGTTTTGATTTTCTTATTTATCGTTTCATTCTTAAGGAAAGACAATATTTTTTTTATTTTCATAACTTACAGTGAAACCGATAAATTGTAACCACAACTTCTACTCCCACAGCTTGTTTTCTTGCACTTCCCGCCTGTGGAATCCCCTTCCGTATACTTGCTTCCCTGACATCTACAATCTTATTTAGTTTTTTTTCCGGTGACACACACATTAACCTGGAAATTCTTGTTGTACCGCCCTGGACAAAATGCCAAAAAGCATCCTGCTTTAGACATCCAGTTTAAACTCAAATTCGCAAGAACACACATTTAATGGAAAACCGAATGATTTTATGCCTCGAATTAGTGTGTTCTTGAGAAGTTGAGTTTCAACTGGCTATCTAAAGCAGGGTGCTTTGCGGCCTTTTATCCAGGGTAGCACAGTTAGAAATCAACGTTATATGTAACGGCGGAAGCGAATCGTGAGTGTGGATACAAGGACCAACAGGAAGAATCTGAAGATCCCAACAAAAGGCAAACCCTACTCACGTGGCATTATCACGTTGCCGAGTGAACGGTAGGGAGTGATAAAGAAAAAAGGAATTAAATCCAACGGAGAATCTGTCATGCGATCGATCCCGACTTGGCAGCTAGGATACAGTTGCTTTCTCACCGACGCAGTGTAGCTTCCCTGTGTCTCTTCTACAAATATTTTCACGGCTTCTGATCCAATGAACTTAGCTCACTGGTACCTCCAATATATGAATTTACTCGAGCCACAAGATTAGCAACGAGGTCCCACCCTTTTACTGTGAAACCGATGAATTATAAACGCAAATTCCACTCCACAGATTTTTTTCTTGCACTTCCCGCCTGTGGAATTCCCTTCCGTATACTTGCTTCCCTGACATCTACAATCTCCAAGAATTTAAATATAAAGCCAATTGCCATCTTCTATCTCTCTGACTCGCATCCTTTCCTTCATGCTCTTTTCCCCTGTCTACTCTACTCTCATCAGGTCTCTTCACACCAGTGTTCTCGTCCTTATCCTACCCCTTCTCTGACACCCCCTGTAACTTGTTCCTATTTCTCACCACTTTCCTCCTACGTAACCCCCTGCGCACCAGTGGCAGTAAAACTACCTTGGTTGGCGTGAAATGATTATTTAAAATTTTTTTAAAAAATATAATAAAATTATATCAAACAGAAAAATATGATTGATTAATTATGACCGTAAAATATATATGTCTAGTTAACACCTTTCATTTCGAAATTTGGAAAATAACCTTTGAGGCTGGAATTAGGAGAATAAACACGAAATGGCTAAACATCTGGTTCATTTATATTATTTAATTTCTTGAAAAGTTAATTTTAGTGAAATATATATACGGCACTGAGATCTTGATAATATGGATAATATAGGATTTTTTTTAAAATCATAAGAATGGCTGTAGTACCATGTAGTATTACACCACCCAACATATTAATTTTTGAAAAGGCACGGGATATTAAAAATTTTAGAAATCATGGTCGCTAAATCCGAAAATATACTTAATTCTGTTGACTTGGTCTTACTTTTCAAAATATTAGACATCACTAAATTTCAATGATTTAATTTTCTCTGAACATGATTGAGTTCCTCTCTCGTCTCGTCATTTTGTTTATGTTGGTGGAGATAACTCTACTCACGAAAGAGAATTCTTCATTTTGAGCACTGAAAATTTTTTCCGGTCAGAATACTTGCAGACAGCAGAGAAACAAGATGGTTACTATTGATACGTGGATGGATTTGAATCCTTTTTCATACACTTGCATCAAGTAACGTGAGATAAAATAAATATTGCTTGCGGTTAAAATACAAATACTCTTTCATTTGATATTCTTTGTTTATCCTATCAGTTTAACAGTTTACATTACTTAAAATTGTATAATTCTGTAGATATTAAGTAGAAAATGTTATTACAGTTTTGTCTTGTTACAGATACGAATGACCGCATAGAAACCAAAGAGCTTTAAGCAATCTGCAGCCACCAGACATGCAAAGAGGATTTGTGCATGAGACCTTCCCGTTGACCTAGAGACTCTAGTAAACAACATTCTAATCAGCATAAACCTTGCCACAATAAACCTGATGTTCTATATATTTGTTGAAACTACGGTAAATAATCATCGTTTTAATGTGCAAGATTTCACCAGAAGCGCATCTTCAATGTGTCGTTTCCTTTAAAGATATAGTCCATCATAGCCCTCCACATCTGTCTTTCTTTTGTTGCTATTATCCTGCACATTCCCCGCTCCACTATACACCTGCTCAAGTCCATCAAGTACGCCATGCGTTAATTTTTATTATCTCTTTTCCCCTCAACCCATCCCATAAGTATAAGATTCTCCAATCTCTCCGTCCTAATTGAATGTCCCAAAAACTTCAGCTGACTTTTTCCTGATATTAATCATTAGTTTCAATCACTTGTTCCCTCCTTGGTGTTGTCAGCATCCTTCTGTAGAACCAACAAGCATTTCCTTCATCTTTGATGAGATCTTTCACCACTCGGTGCCATATTCAAGGAGAGACAGCACATATCAATCCAGTACGCTCTTCTTTGTCTCCAGCGAAATCAGTAATTTTTTTATTTGTTCCCCGAAGTCCTTTACCCCTTGAAATATTTCCAAAACATCCTTATTTCCCTGCAAATGTAAAAGCTGGATTCAAATCGATAATTGTTTATTGACGAAACCTACATTTTTTTTCAAGTTAAAGACCAGAAATATGTCGAAATTCTAAATTCGCTGTTTATCTAACCCCGTAACCACGCTTCAAAACATGTTATTCCCTGCAGAATGACTTCACACGTAGTTTGCCGATTTTTCGGCCAATTTACTTTTTTTTGCAATTACTACGCGGAAATTCAGTTCCGAAACCAAACAAATCGCGGAGAAATTGCTCAAAAGATGTAAATAGGCCGAAATAAGTATCCTACGCCTCAAGTCATTCAGCGGTGAATCAGATATAAGAACGGTAGTAAGGGGTGAGATATAGTTCGATTTTTTCTGGTCGATAACATGAAAAAAGGTAGGTTTCTTCAATAAAGAATTATCGATTTGAGTTCAGCATATACATTTGCACGGAATTAAGGATGTTTTGGAAAAATTTAACGGGGTAAAGACTTCGGGGTACAAATCAAAAATTTACTGCGAAATCTTCTTCTCTTAATATTCTATTTAGCTTCTAGAATGCATCCTTGATCATGCCAATACGCCTTTGGATCTCGGTATCGCACCTTACGTCTTCTGTTATAACACTTCGCAGGCATTTATTTAAACTTCTTCATCTGTAATCGATATTTGGTGTTCCTCTTTTTACTGATGGCCATGATTATCATGCTATCAAACTTAATTCGATGTGAGGATTGGGGATAAATATAAATCAGGTGCTTCTCACAAGGTTTAGAAGTATTGTGCTAAAATTATTTGCTTACTGACCCATGGCAGAGTCAAGTCATTGAAGTTTTGGTTATTAATGGTGTAGCAGGAGCCCCAAAATCATGCTAACGACTGCTGTAATGGGAATATGTCAGGATCGAATCGTCACAAAACGCCGTGGCATTATCCCTAAATTGAATCTGTTTAATGGTGTTACCGCTCACATTTAAGTTCCTTGCCTGACCTTGATCATCATGGCAACACTATGAATGTTGCAGAAGCAATGAATGAAGCTAGCTTTGGATAGCATCAGTAACATCAGTAGTAGTTTTCATTACTCGTTCCTGAGAGATTTTCAAACTAAAAGATTTTCATGAAAGAAATATTTAGCTTTGTCAAAAATAGATCTGATGTTTGGACTTCCCTTTCAGTGAGTATCATGTCTTTCACTCTGAAGCTAAGACAACACTTTACCGTAACAGAGACGTGAAACTAGTTCGTTACTTTAGTGAATACAAAGACTTTGCTTCGCAACAACAACCTAGTACAATCCAACTAAGTCGTGTTATTGACAGCTCTAAACGAAATTTCAAGTGTGTATTGTTGCACAATTGTGGCAAGTTTGCTTATATTCATTCTGTGATCGGAAAAGTGTACTGCCAGCCTTTTGTTCTAGCAGCCTTTACTCCAGTAGCAAGCAGAAAGGTGCAATGGGCCCATTCAGTAATGGGAGAACATCCAATCAAAGCGTGAAATAAAAATTTAGTTAATATTTAATTTGAGTAAAGTGTTTATTTCTTTTATCTTTTGCTTTTTAAATGTCTTTCTTTTTCACGTTTCTCAGTACAAGGCCCTATATTACTCCTTCCTTACGTTTTTAGGCATATACAATCAAATAATTGTCTCTGGGTCTGACCAAACATCACAAAATCTTTGCATGTCACTGTTTTACTGTGAGGTAATCCTAAGACAACTAGCCGGTTTAACATCGTCTTAACAATATAGAACAGGGATAAGTGGGTGATATATGTGGATTTTAAAATGGTTAATGTTTTTATTGGGGCGACAAGATAGTTTTACCAATTATCCATGTTTTCTTTGTCTATGAAATAGCAGAGCCATCTCTCAGCACTGTGAAAAGAAGGATTGGTCTATTTGTAAAGAGACTGTTTGGGGGAACCTTGCCGTAATTAGTATCCTTGTGTACAACATATTAAATTGGGCCGAATTAAACAATTATTCAAGATTTCACATACTTCAGTTATACATTCTCAGAATTTTTTGGTCTAAGTAGTGAGAAACTAAAATTATAGATTTTTGATTGGACACAAAGAAGAAAACCGATTAACGATGAAAACTGTGTCGACGACATGACTAAGATTGGGGCTGCTGCCTTGACTCCTTCTATCGCAGTTGGGAAAAGCTTGCTGGAAAAAAATAAAACCGGTAACTACCGGAAAATAGTCGAAATAACGCTGAAATGCTTCTATGCTCTTTGAACAAGAATGAATATCAAAATCAACTGCCTTTTAGCCATTTAGACAGATTCTCTAAAAATCTTGGTGATGTCCGTGAATAACAGGGAGAACGTTTTCACTTAGACATCAAGATAATGAGATAGTATGTAGGCTGGTTGAACTTTTAAGTTTAATGCTCGATTGAACTCAGAAAACTCACGGACGGATATCATATAAGAAAAGCTTTCACCAGATAAAGCAAACAGAGAGTTTTGGCTTTTTTTGTCCATTGTTAAAATTATAGCATGATGTAAATAAATATCAAATTTTAATTATTCAAAACTTAAACAAATGCGATACATTTATTAACATTACTTGATTACCCTAAATAACCTCATAAATCTGATTTTATTGAAATGTTCACGCACGAGTAACACAGTAATCTAATTACTATTATTGTGTACAGATTCGCAGATATGAAAAACGAATTCCAGCAATATTTTAAAACTAGAAACAACATGAAATAAAACAATGTTTTCCTTGAATATACCCAAGAAACAGTCTCACCTAATAGTCCTGTAAAATTTGTTTGCCAATTTTATGCTCAAGGATGTGTATTGTATTACCTTGAATAGCAGAGATAATTGACAGGTATATCCGACCGTAGATAATCTCAGCAAATATAAAGAATGGTTCAGAGATATATCCGGCCGTGGATGATGTCAACAAAGTACAACAAAAAAAAATCACAAGCGACCACCAGCTTGAAATTGAAAGGCCTGAAAAATGAACTTGACAGATACATCTGGTCGTAGATAAAGGTCAGCAAAGGATAAGGGTGGTTGTCAGATATATCTGGCTGTAGATAACGTCAGGAAAGAGACAGCCAGAAAAAGCAAAAATACGTTGGAGTTTAAGATTATAGAGTATAGAATTTTTGGCTGAAGACACAGAGACTGGCTAAGAACTCCCGACGACTCCTTCGTATATGTAGTCACCGTTCATCTGCCACTCCTGCTTCACACAGGCGTCATCGACGAAGAATAAAACATTATATTATATTATATAAATATTATATAATATTATATTCTTATATATACGTGTTCCTCGTTGTTTGTCCAGATCCAGTGGCAGTATATGCCAACACATCATCTCATTCTATGTGACTTCAGAACCTGGGTGATAATGGCTGAACTAAATTCCTGTTCTTTCTAGTTTTTATTTCAGTTTTTTTTCTCCTACTCCCTATTTTGCTTACATTTTACAGAAGCTCGTTCGTGTTTCCGCTGTTTGCTTTAATATGTCTCGTGAGGATTATATTCTCACAGCGCTCTTTCCTCATCATGTTCCCTAAAATGTGTAATTGTCTCGCTTCAAAGTAAAAATATCCTAATCGTTTAAACTTGCCTTAAAAATATGCCCTCACCCACATGTTCAGTTCATAGTGTTCCCAGTGTTCTTCTGAAATATACATTTCTGTTACCTCAAAAATTGTCATATGTGAGGAGGCTGTGCAAGAGAGTCGATATTATATAATATTCCAACAGTCTTTTCTTTGTTTCTAACGAAATTGTCCGTTTCTTAATACTTTGCTTAGATTGTGGAAAGAAGGCCACTGTCATTATTGTAGTGAGTTTTTACCATCAATACTGTTTGAATTAATTCTTTAACAATGTCAATCTCTTTCTGATTTTCAATGCTCTTCGCTAGTAAAATCATAAGCAATGATTTTATATTATACAAATGAATTATTTACCTCATTCAAACGAGTAATCGTGAGTTTATTATGGGATCCATCCCTTCGTGCATTAAAATAGGAAGGACATTAGTGTGGCATCTTGTGTTTCTTGGTTATTGTAGGTGCTTGTTGGGCGACCAGCCTCTTTTGCGCAATGGCTAGATGTTCAGAGCAGTAGATCACTCAAAAATTCATGTTTTGCTTGTCAGCAGTCTTCCGACTCCCAACGGCCTCTTCGTGTACGCGACTCTCTTAAAATCCATTTCTGTTAACTCAAAAATTTCATGTGCGGTGAGGCTGTCCAAGAGGACGATATTACATAATATTCGACAAACTTTCCCTGTCTCTTAATACTTAGCTTAGATTGTGGAAGGAAGGCTCTGTCACTATTCTAGTGAGCCTTTTACCATCAATACTGCTTGCATTAATTCCTTAACTATGTCAAACCATTTAAGACTATATAAAATTAAAAATTCTTGATTGAAAACAAAGAAGTTCCGCGGGCTTCCGACTCCCGAGGGCCTCTTAATGTGCGTGACTCTCTTCGGCTCCCTACCTGGTTCACACAAGAGTCACTGACGAAGAAAAAAATAAAAAAATTACATACTTTTATATTACGGAAATTAACGAAGATTAACGAAATGGTTATAAACAAACCTACAATTTGAAATTATTAGTGTGAATATTGTTTTTTATGGATACTCGTATTTAAATAGATATTCTGTTTATAATCAAACTGTATTATATATTTATTTTTACCAGTTGGTTTATAACCATTTCGTTAATCTTCGTTAATTTCCGTCACATGTTTACATTTGTTGACATTGCGATACATTTCAGAGCAGATATGGTTATTACGATGAACCGAAAATTTTGTTAAATAGGTTTATATGACTTCGTTTAGACTGTTGGTCATTCGTGGTCGAGAGGTCTAAGAAGCTCCAGGTTAATTAGTCGCTTCCACTATGTAGATAGGGGTCGCAGGTTCGAATGCTGCCGAATGACACACATTTTCGTAACAAAAATTTATCGTAAATAATCCGGCCTGTAGAAATAAATATATAATACTACTTGATTATAAACAGAATATATACTTAAATACGAGTATTGATCAAAAATAATGTTCAAACAAATCATGTCATACTTTTAAATGTACGTGTTCTTCGTTGTTTGTCTAGATCCAGTGGCAGTATAAAACAGACGTAATAAAATTAGATTTTACACGGATGCGCGTTGTGGTACAGCAGATACCAGCTCCAAACGAGAAATTGGAAAGCCGGGTTCGAATTCCAGTTGAACTTGTTGCATTCCTTTATGCACAATACTCATAGGGAATGTATTAATTCGTTGCTTCTCCATCCATCTATGGGTTAAATAGCAAGATTAATTAGTTTCTGAAGCCTTGATTAAAAATCAGTCAACCACAAAAAGTAATACCATCCTACTTCGAGAAAATCTTCTGCCCAGTCAGTCATGTCTCTTTCGAGACATGATCACCCACGCATGTATCACGTATAACACTTAACTGACTGATATACTCTAGGAAATAGCTGAAAATATCGTAGCAGAATTTTTTTCTGGTGTCCGTTATTTCTAGACACAAAGGTATTCTTTTTTATGTCCTGCATCCTTTCAAGACATAGGCGATCATTACCGACCACATCTTCCTATATTGTTCAGATCTTAGTAAATGTTTTCCTAAACCCTTTTCCTGCCATTAATTAGCTCATTTTTTTATTTCTCTCAAACCCTTTCTGCCATTTATTTGCTCAAGCTCTTCATGTCTATTAAGCGCTGCTTTCCTTTTAACCATTAAACTGTCCTGTGAGTATAAGCATTTCCAAGCCTTCATTCCTCATTAAAAACCGCAGAAATTTCAGCTGCCTCTACAGTTAAAGTGTTATAGTGAAACACATTCTTCAGATAATGAACTTTCCCGCCTATAGTAATAAGAATTAACAGGAATTTAACTCTAGAAGTTCTTGGGAAGTTCTTAGGAGTTCTTAGAAGTTCTAGAGAGTTCTTTATAGTTCTATTGGAGTTCAGTAGAACTGTTTGTTAGTTCTAGTTTGGTCATAGTTAAACTAAGGCAGTTGATATTAGTCGGCAGTTAGCCTAATACTAAGGAGTCAGCTTACAGTGGAAGATTACCAAGTTCCTAACAATTTGGGTGCGTTAAGTCGATTAGCACCCGACATAGCACGATTATAACCTTCAGTGAAAAAACTACTCCACATCATAAAGTAATCACATTTGATTTCTCAGCTCAAGAATGTTATTTTAGTATTTTTTTTAATCATCTCACCCAAAGCAAGGCATTCCACTGCCACTATTGCGCATGGGGCTACATAAGGGAAGGTAAAGAGAAGGAGTGGTTAGACATAGGGAATGTCAGGAGGAAGGTGACAGATGAGTAAGGATAGCGAGGATGAGGGTTGGGCAGATGGGAAGAGTGTTTTTTTTTTAATCATCTCACCCCAAGCAAGGCATTCCACTGCCACTATTGCGCATGGGGCTACATAAGGGAAGGTAAAGAGAAGGAGTGGATAGACATAGGGAATGTCAGGAGGAATGTGACAGATGAGTAAGGATAGCGAGGATGAGGGTTGGGCAGATGGGAAGAGTGTTTGATAGAATGGGAGCAGGTTAGTGTGTTAGGAGGTGTCTATTGACCTTACATTTAAACTTCTGGAGATTGTAGCCGTCGGAAAAGCAATCGTGTGGAAGAGAATTCCACAGTCGGGAAGTGCGAGGAAAGAAACTGTTGGAGTAGAAGTTACGGCTGCATATGTCTATACAGATGACGAAATACGTGACATAGATTTTGTTATCAGCTTAAAATAAGATTCAATTTTAAGCCATCCTCGCTGATATTTAGGTTTTCAAATACTCCAAAATAATTATAAAAAAATAATACAAAGAGGAAATGCACGTGAAAATTCCACGATTTGTTTATTGTCATTTTCTGATGAATCTTAATTATAACTGAACTCATTACAAGTCATTCCTCATTAAATATTCGTAAAAATTTCCCAACTGTATCGTAAAATATATGAGCTTAAAAGCTTATAAAAATATTACAATAACAGCCGTTAGTTTAAGAATGGGTTCAAATGAAAAGATTTGAAATTGACAACTCCTTTCCTTTCAATTGACATTAAGCACTCTATCTAAACTTATTTATAAATGGAACTTTGTCTGTATGTGTGTGTGTGTGTGTGTGTGTGTGTATCCATTACCTATAGATTCCGAAACGGCTGAACATAATTTCTTGAAAATTTACACAGTTGTACTATAAGCGTCTGCGAGTGTTCTTAGCTAGGTTTTGTGTCGAGGTACCCCGGATAAATATTGAAAATTGATATTCGAAAAAATCGGGTTATAGAAGGAGTGGTCCGATTTTAATCAAATTTAATACACTCATAGACAAAGACATAAGAAATGATATTCAGAAGTTTCAAGGTTGCAGTTCTTACAATAGTGCAAAAAATTTGATATCGATACAAGGAAATCAAAATTTAACTTACATCCATTCATTTTCCTTTCAGTCTAATGTTTCGTTTTAACTGGAAACAACTATTGCATTTTAGTCTTTCGTGCCAACGTCGAAAGAGTCTGAGCTCCAGGACCATGGATTAGTTTCAAAGCTTTCGTTACAACCGAGCAACGCCGGGCTATACAGCTAGTTCCACATTAAACTAACTTTGTTACATCCTGTCAACGTAGGCGATATGAAAATGCAATTGCTTCTCGTCCATTTTGTTTGGAGAGGTTGAAATAATTTTAAGCCCAAGTCTTTGATGGTGCTTCCTCTAGATACCACATCTTCGGAAGTTGGCTGGATTTATTGCCCGGCCCCTGTTTAAAGAAAAAGTGCTAAGGTGCATTTGGCAAGTTATCTTCGGTGTTGCCGGTAAAGACAATATAAAATTCGTCTTTTGTGGCGCTAGTACTTGTTTGGATCCCAGCTTTGGGCAAATAGGGAGCCCCTAAATTGGGTCAAGCACTATGAAAGTGTTAAAATAGATTTTATAAAGAGTGTACCAGCAATACATTTTTTAAAAATTACTATCAATATATTCTTCAAAAAGAAACTATTTTTATACATTCATACATTTAACTCTCGACAAAGCCTTATGTACAAAATACGTAAATGAAACCTGATCTACAAACTTTCTTAGAAATATATATTGTATTCAAACGAACCTATCCTAAAAATATTTTCGGCATTAAGTAACATATTGAAGTTGTTATATCGTAAAAAAATAAATCCAAACCCAAATCTCGATATTGTGTCACATTCAATAGTCATGTGAGCGAGCTGAAAAAAAAAGACTCAGCCTTTTAGCTAAGATGAAGTTGTAGTATCTGTTCTCATCAGCTTAATACGATTCTCTTTCTCGAGTTACCTTTTTTAATCATTTCACCCCAATCGAAGTGGTTCCGCCACTGTTGCGCAGGGGGCCACATAGGAGAGTAAAAGTTTAGGCAAGAAGAGTGTGAATAGAACGACAAACCAGTTACAGGAGATTTCAGAGAAAAGGCAAGGGACGGTGTGAAGACAGTTGCGAAGGTAGAGAGAAAAAAAGAACAAAATACACGGGGTGATGTAGAAAGGACTGGAGTTAAGTGGATAAGAGATGGGAATTGAATTTGCATTTAAATTCCTAGAGGTTTTAGCCGTCATGAAAGCAAGTATATGGAAGGGAGTTCCACAGGCGGGAAGTGCGGGAAAAGAAGCTGATAAAGTAGAATTGTCGGCTTCAGCTGGTTGATTAAACTGTAAATGGGTGGAACCTTGTTGCCAGTCTGGTTGCACGAGTAAATTTTTGTGGAGGGGGCACTAGTGACGTCAGAGCAGAAGCCATGAGACAGAGACAGAGAGAAGCCACTTTACGCCGGTGAAAAAATGGCTAGAGTCGAGCTGCCAGCTCGCGACGAATTATATTACAGAGTCTCCTTTGGAGCCTGTCGAGAAAACTGAGATGAACAGCAGGGGCACCTGACCAGATATGACAACAGTATTCTATATCTTCCTTTCCTTCTTTATTTCATTCATTTTCTCACTAAATACAAGTAGTGTCTTTTCATCCTCTTTCCCCTACTCCATTATTTATGATATAGTAACAACACGTAACGGTCGTGCAAACTAACGATTGGAGAGAGAATCAAAATTATATTATTATAATTTTAGATATTTTTAGTATTTATCTATATTTCTGAGATGAGGTAGTATTTACAGTATTTACATTATTCGGTCTATTCTCCTCATCTTTTTTGCTATGTTTCGGCTGTTGTACGCTCCGGTCTTCTTCAGGTGCTAGGAATTTCGAACCAAACTCTTTATTACAAACACTGGGTTATATCATCCTCATTCCTTGCGTAAAGGCTCGATTGGAAGTCATGTGTTATTTCTCTCTGACCATGCAAGTTACTTGTTTACCACTGCTGTAACCTGATATTGAACTCACAACTCTAAGAATCAAGTCAGGAACTAACCAATATCTATACCCAGTTGTTCTTGACCTTAAGGATACATGGCTCAGTGGATATAGACTTTGTTTGTTTCCTGACTTGACTCTTGGAGTTGTGAGCTCAATACCAGGCTACAAGTAATATGCAGGGTTAGAGGGAAATAAATAATGACTTCCAAATCTTTACGCAAGTAATGAGGATGATATACCCTAGTGATAGTAATAACGGGTTCGGTTCAAAATTCTGAGCACCTGAAGATTACCGGAACGTACAGCGGCCGAAACAACGTACAAATGGCAACAAAGATGAAAAAATTAGATTTTTTTTAAATTTTTTTTTTTTTTTTTGCTCATTAACACCACCTTCGTCTAAAAAGAAAAATGTTACTTTGAGTGTCAAGGTAGGGCGTCGTTGTCAGGAGATAAAAGGTTTTCTCAGTCGGTAGTAGAAGCAGTAAATTGCATGCAAAAAGTACGTAAGCTTACACACCTATATAGATTCTATTTTTTTAAACACAAACTTGTCTCGAAAACCTACACTAACATAAACACATACAAATATTTCTTTAAAGCCGTACGTATATGTTTTACTCTCATGGAGACTGATTACAGACATTAATATCAATTTTGCGTGTGTAGATGAAATTTTAAGCTGTGATGAGAATATGTACAGATAAATGAAATGGACTAGAAGACTTGAAATTATTCAGAACACACATTAACATTAATGTTATCATGAACACATACAGGTTTATATACGCACCCCACGATTAAAATCAAAACAAATACTAAATAATTTTTTTAATTATTTCTGAAAGATTTCCGGATATAAAAATTAATTTAGTTTTGACAAAATTTCACAATAATTTTCTGCGTTAATTATTTTCTTCTAAATTTTATTTTTTATTCGTTTCATATATGTTAATAAACTCTTGGCTAGATTTTCTGTTCAAGAGGTTCTGACGTCTGAAGCACTTTAAATAACAACTGTTCGAAAAAGAAAATTAAATAGAAAAAATGTTATTAATTAAGATATTGTGTTTTGCTTTCTGATTCTGTTTTTTTTTAATTTCTTTTTTCGTTTTTCCTGACAAATTTTAACTCAATTCCTTAAGATTTATTTAATTACTTTACTATGTTACCATGCGTTTGCATCACGTAGCTTTTTTTTTTCCTTCTTTTTTAAAGTCATATGAGAGCAAAGGCGCTTCTTTGCTTAAAAGACGAGAGACAAGATTAGGAACAAGATTAAATTTTAACATTCATTTAAAGTTCTGAAAGGAGACATAATAATTCTCACTGAATTATTTGCGCTGAATATAGTTGGAAGTACACTGATAAGGAATTGTCATTAAAAATCTGTCAAAATATTGGTAGACTTGTTTTCCCGTTTCAAGATTATAACTAACGAGTTCTTCAACGTTTTCTATTGGCATAGACACTGACATAATTCGTTTTCATTCGTCCACATTTGGTTTAAACCAGTTTTTAAATTCTGGGTTGGTTTTACTTAAATTGTTTTTAGTGTTCTATGTTTTTTAAAATTTTTATGTAAGAAAAAAAAACAAAAAAAAACAGCGAAATTGTTTCTCGCTGATTAAATATTTCATCAAGAAACAAGCTCCTTCGAGTAAAACACTGCGCCTCCTTGGTCTCACACTTTCAGCGGACCTCAAGTGGAATGACTACATCGAATCCATTCCTAAATCTGCTGCTATGAAAGTCGGTTCCCTGTGCAGGGCCCGGAATTTTTTTCCCGTCTGAGTCTATCCTGCACATATATCAATCTATCATCCGCCCGTGCATTGAGTACTGCTGCCACATCTGGTCGGGTGCCCCTGCTATTCTCCTCGGGGTTCTTGACAAAATACAATGGAGAGTCTGTAATGTGATCGATACCGACTTGGCAGACCGGCTGCAGTCACTCTCTCAGAGGCGTGACGTTGCTTCCCTGTGCCTCTTCTATAAATACTTTATGCTCCGATGAACTTAGATCACTGGTGCCCCCCTAGGTACAAATTTGCACGAGATCCTAGATTAGCAACTAGGTCCCACCCTCTTACAGTGAAACCGATAAGATGTAACCGCAATTTCTACTCCAACAGCTTCATTTCTTGCACTTCCCACCTGTGGAATTCCCTTCCACATGATTGCTTCCCCGACAGCTACAATCTCCAGAAATTTAAATCTAAGGTCAACATACACCCCTTAACAAACTAACTCGCATCCATTCTGTCAAACACTCTTCCCATCTACTCAACCCTCAGCCTTTACCTGTCTATCACCCCACTTCTGACATTTTCTATATATTTTTTTAATCATTTCATCCCGAGAGAGGCAGAAATGTCACTGATAAGCGGGGGGTTACATAACTGTAAAAAGATTAATTAGAAATGAGTGAGGAGTACAAACTAGTTAGAAAGGAGCAATAGAAAGCTGAGAATGCAGGTGCGATGACAGATACACAGGTGGAGAGAAAGGGAAGGATATACGGGGGTGGGGAGAGAGCTAGAGTCCAGTGGTTAATAGATGAGTATTGACATCTAAACACTCTTTTTGTTTACCTTTCCCCTATAGTGCTATAGTGGCAGTGGAATGCCTTGCTTAGGGTGAAATGATTAAAAAAAAATAAAGCAGTGACCTTAAAAGTTAAACTGTTCGAGTCTTTCAGATTACTTTTTCAGCTATCATGTTTCTTCTTATAAACTTTGCTCCTGCCGGCCATAATTATTAGCTCTCCACCACCAGTGTTTTAAATAAATGATGTATTTTATACTATCTTTTAGTATTTATTGCCAAGAGAATAAATGTAAATGAAAATAAAATGATTGTTTTGTTAATACTGCATAATAACATGTGCATCAAATGAATTTATAAATATTTAATAATTAACTATATTGCAGCTTCATCTATGAAAGAACGGAGAAAATCTAGGGTAATTCGGACGAGTTCATTTTTGGTTCCTTGCCTTGTAAGATTTTGCAAATTAATAATAACAAAAAAAACATTCTATTTTCATTTAGAATTATCCATTTGAAAATAAGTACTAAAACAGTATGAAATATATAATTTCTCTTAAAAAACTGGGATGGCCCTAATTCCCGCACCAGTAAGAAACCTGTCAGACATAATCTCGCTGCTGACCTTGAACGGGATCTACTCTCTGTGCTGAACTGGGGCAAGAAGTGGCTTGTCAACTTCAATTCATCTAAGACCAAGCTGTTGTCTCTCAACCATTACAGGCAACCTCTCCTGCCTCCCATAAGCATGGATGAAGCGTTTCTCCCGGAGAGTAATACACTACGCCTCCTCGGACTTACCCTGTCCTCAGACCTCAAATGGAACCACTATATTGAATCCATAGCAGAATCTACTGCTAAGAAGGTTGGGTCACTATGTCGATCCAGGATGTTTTTTCCACATGAATCCATCCTGCATATATACAAGTCAACCA
Source organism: Ascarosepion bandense (assembly GCA_037127315.1). Lineage (NCBI taxonomy): Eukaryota > Metazoa > Mollusca > Cephalopoda > Sepiida > Sepiidae > Ascarosepion > Ascarosepion bandense. Next base: position 1,774,650 of record JBBBDQ010001283.1, on the reverse strand, counting down.
TCCATCCGTGCATGGAGTACTGCTGCCATTTATGGTCAGGTGCCCCTGCCGTTCTCCTCAGTTCTTGACAGGCTCCAAAGGAGAGTCTCTTATGTGATAGGTACTGATCTGGCGGCTCGACTGCAGCCACTTCCCCATCGTCGAAATGTGGCCTCACTTTGTCTGTTCTATAAATACTTTCATGGCTTCTGCTCAGACGAACTTAAGTCACTGATGCCTCCTCAAAAGGTGTTTACTCGTGCAACCAGACTGGCAACTGGGTCCCACCCATTCACAGTCAGGTTAGCCAAATGCAGACGACAGTTCTACTCCTGCAGCTTCTTCTCCCCGCCTGTGGAACTCGCTCCCGTATTCTTGCTTTCCTGACGGATACAACCTCCAGAAATTTAAATGCAAAATCAATACTCATCTACTAACCACTGGACTCTAGCTCTCTCCCCACCCCCGTATAACCTTCCCTTTCTCTCCACCTATGTATCTGTCATCGCACCTGCTTTCTCAGCTTTCTATTGTTCCTTTCTAACTAGTTTGTACTCCTCATTTTTTTCTAATTAATCTTTTTACATTTATGTAGCCCCCTGCACATCAGTGGCGTTTCCGCCTTGCTCGGGGTGAAATGATTAAAAAAAAAATTATGGCCGGTAGTATATATATAGCATAATGATGATCCACGTATACTGAAAAAAAAGACTACTAAAACGTTGTAAGTTTAAAAATGTATTTTTGACAGTATTTATTTATTTCTATTATTATTATGAAATATCTATATATATATATATATATATATATATATAGATATAGATATATATATATATATATACTTGAGTACTTATTTTTTTTTATTATTATATATATATATATATATTCGAGGCCGGTCTGAAATATCAAATATATATACATAATAATAACTAAATAGACTCTGTAAGTATGCAGGCCGTAAATTTATACTAAAATAAACCTCCGAAAAAACCATTAACAAACAGAACCTAAATCCGTTACAATCCGGTGTACTAAGACGTCGGATAAATGGGGAGAAAAAAAAGAAACCCGCGGAAGAAGAACAAAACATTCAATACTCCGCAGTAAAGAAAAAACCCCAAAACGGAACCAAACACAAGAAAAAGTGCTCAATACAAAGTACGAAAGAAAAGATACAATAGTAGAGCAAAAAACACACAAAAATCTAGAGTGAGCCAAAACCTACCGCGGTTTCACACTACGGATCGTCAGGGCAAAGGCTGAAACACTAAAGATAAAAGCAAATAAATAGATATACACCCAGGTAGGGGGGAACCATACCAACACAAGAAGGGTCGGTAAGAACAAATGAAGCAAAACAAACTATGTTAGGAATAACTTTTATTAGACATATTAGCAAAAAAAAAAAAAAAAAAAAAAAAGGAGTTAACAATTACTAAGCTCTCACACCCTCAGTGAAATAAATAAAAACTGTGAAAAAATACATTTTTAAACTTACAATTTTTAGTAGTTTTATATATATATATATATATATATATATATATATATATATATATATACATGAATATGATGTATCGAAAATATTTTTACAAACTTTGGGAGCGTGTTTCTCACACCAATCAAGGACAAAATTCCTTATAAATATATGTCCGCATATCCTTTATTTTTGAATCATGAATTTTACGGAAGGTTCACGGTAGAATGTGCTACGCTGCGATGTAAAATTAGTTATATTTGTTATTTGTGTACATTTGTTGCTAGCCTGTGTCTCTACAGAAAGATGCTGGGGATATCGTGGACCGAGAATGTGAGCAATGACGAGGTGTTGGAAAGCATGGAAACAAAAAGGAAATTAATACTGAGCATCAGGAAGAGACAACACAAGTTTCTGTGACATGCAATGAAGAAAGAGGGCTTGGAGAACCTGATCCTTACAGGTCAGATAGAGGAAAAAAGACAGCGAAAAAAGCGGATGACATATTTGAAGAGCCTGGTAAGGTGAATGACAGAACGAGGGCTGCGGGATGTTACAGGAGAGTCACCGATGATAGGGAGATGTGAAAAGCCATGATCGTCTACGTCCTGAAAAGACAAGATATATAGATAAAGAAGAAGAAGAAGAAGTAGTGACAAGGGTTCGTTTCACAATGATAGGATATACATACGGTGAGCAGGTATATATAATTTTTTACATATGGTCACGCGAATATTCATGGGCATAAATCTAGACAAAAGCCAGCCGAGTCGCCCAACCTTTCCTGCTGTTTATCGTCGCGTTGCTGAAATAGAATGCGTGGCACCACAAACTGTGCATCGAAGGAAGACCGGTTATATATATATAACAGCTTCTATTGTAAACTTTAAAATGATAACCCGAAAATGAAGGATTTGTGTACATTATTTGTTGCAAGAAAGCAGCTACAAATGTTTGTAAAATTATTGGGTTGTCTCGAAGGTTTTACCGATTTATTAAGAGAAATTTTGGAAAGAATGCAAACGAGAAGAAAACTGGTAATAAATATCAATAAGAGACAAATGAGATTCCTGGGACACGTAATGGGGAAGGGAAGCTTGGAAAACGTGATATTCTCAGGTCGGATAAATGAAAAAGAGACAGGAGAAAGAAACGTACTTGTTAGGTCTGAGCAAATGGTTGATGGAGCGGGGCTTAGAAAAGATACCAAGAGAACAATTATTGAGGGCGACTATAGACAGAGCCAAGTGGAAGTCCATGATTGCCTACGTCCTGAAGGGACACGGCTCATGAAGACAAAGTATTAAGGGAAATTGAAACACAAAACCAAATTATACCATTAAATATTTATTCAACTAAATATGAACCATTTTTTTGTAAAAAAGTTTTCCTTTTTTTGAATTAACTTAAAGATATCCTTTTTCCCAGATGTTCAATGGTTTCTCTACAAAAAACTCATTCAGGTGATTTATATGTTAACCAAAGATTTTAAATTATTACCATTTAAATTATTTACCATTGAGATTAAATCAAAATTTGCAGGAGTAATATCAGGGGAATATGGTGGTTAGAGTAACCCATTCTAGACAAGCTGCAAGGATTTTTGTCCGTTCAAAAGAAACATGAGGACTGGCATTACCTTGATCGAAAATACTGGGGCGCTCTCCACTTTTCCACGGAAATGGACTATTCAAATCACTATATAAAATAGTAGTGATTATACCTCGAGTAAGGAAGTCGAGTGAGCGAGTCAGTCGGGTATTTCAGATATTGCACCGGGAGTGTTCTACTTGTCAGTCTATCACATCTTTACGACGGTACTGTATACTAATTAACTTGTTCTGTATTCTACTAATCCTCACCTCTTGTAAATAGTTCTCTTTCCTGTCAATACACCTACTTTTATACTATTACGTTGTTTTGTATTATTTCACATAATTCTGTTACCCGACGTAACAGAAAATAAGACCTTGCTTGCCAATTCTGGGCGTTGTTCTTGAATTGCCGTGTTTACTTCGTCTATTTACGAGCAGAACTTATCAAAATCAATGGACTGGTTACTTGCTAGAATCTCCTAATATATGATTTCTTTCCAACCCTACAGGATGCTCAACACAACTTTCTTAGGATGAATATCTTTTTGTTAGGTGGCTAAAGATAGCTCATGTTGCACACACCATTGTTGTAAACGATTTAGTTCTCATCACTTGTCACAATCTGATTAAAAAGGGTGCAGTTTGCACAGACAAAAATGCGAACCAATAGATTATTTTCATTTAGTGAATGTGGTACCCAGACATCTTAGCGGTATGAGCATCCAAACTACACTGATTGCCCGCAGATGATAGATTCTGACAAATTTAGTGTTTCTGTTCATTCCGGTGTTGTGTAATACTTTCTTTTTTTTTTTTTTTTTTTTATAAGCGTTTCACCCCGAGCAAGGCATGTCACTGCCACTACTGTGCAGGGGGCTACGTAGAGTGGAGAAAGGCTGGTTAAATATAGGAAATAACAGAGGGTGGGTGATAGGCGGGTGAGGATACCGAGAATGAGGGTTGGGTAGATGAGAGTGTTGTGAGAATAGTTGGGAGTTAGTGTGATAGGAGGTGTCTATTGACCCTACATTTAAACACCTGGAGATTGTAACTGTCGGGAAAGCAGAGTTGTGGAAGGGAGTTCCACAGGCGGAAAGCGCGAGAAAAGAAGCTGTTGGAGTAGAATTTACGGTTACATCTTATTTGTTTAACTGTAAAAGGGTGGGACCTAGTTGCTAATCTAGTATCTCGTGTAAATTCGTGCTTGGGCGGTACCAGTGATCTAAGCTCATCGGAGCAGAAGCCATGAAAGTACTTGTAGAAGAGGCACAGGGAAGCTACATCACGCCGGTGTGAGAGCGGCTGCAGCCGGTCTGCCAAGTCAGTATCAACCACGTTACAGATCTTCCTTTGTATTTTGTCAAGAAGCCCAAGGAGAGCAGCAGGGGCACCCGACCAGATATGGCAGCAATATTCAATACACGGGCGGATGGTAGATTTGTATATGTGCAGAATAGTTTCAGGTGGGAAAAATTTCCGGGCCCTGCACAGAGAGCCGACTTTCATAGCAGCAGATTTGGCAATGGATTCAATATAGTCATTCCATTTGAGGTCCGCCGAGAGTGTAAGGCCAAGGAGGCGTAGTATTTTACTCTCTGGGAGGCTAGCCTGTCCCATGCTAATGGGAGGTAGATGCGATTGTCTATGGTGGTTAGTTGATAACAGCTTTGTTTTGGAGGCATTGAAATTTACCAACCATTTCCTACCCCAGGTCACTACGGATTGGAGGTCTCTTTCCAGTGCGGCAGCGAGGTTCACTTTGTCGTCCAGACCTGGTTTCTGATCGATGCGGGAGTAGATTGTTGTGTCGTCGGCATACATGCCAACTTTGGATCTAATGGTGTCGGGGAGATCATTAATGTAGATCAGAAATAGCGTGGGACCTAGGATAGAACCTTGAGGGACGCCCGCGTTCGTCTGGTAGTTAATCTTAATCATTGTCAATACTCAGTCGGCATCTGTAGTGGTGGTTCCTGCTTCGGCTTTCTTCATGAATAAGGGTACAATCACAAACTTTAAACTTAGCCAACCAGTTCGTATAGCTCTGCCCGTTAAAGCATCTTTACCGCACAGAGCACATATTTTTGTTGCTTGCAAATCATTTTTGCCATGACGGGAATTAAAAATGTATAACATGCGTCTTATAATATTCTACAATGATCATTCAATAAAATGCAAGTTGGATTTTTTGGTATAAGGACTTCTAATACAGATAGAAACGTAGTTTCTTTTATTTTTCAACGTGGTCTCCCAGCAGTGTAACACACTTTTTGCATCTGTTCACAAGATTCCGTATTCCCTCAGCGTAAAAATCTTTGGACTGATGTATCAGCCAATCGCTCACAGCACTTTTGACTTTATCGTCACTTTCAAATTTCGTACCTTTCGTGGACGCTTTCAAGGGACCAAACAGGTGAAAGACTGAAGGGGCAAGGCCTGGGCTGTAAGGGAGATGAGGGAGCAGTTCCCAGCCCAACTCGTTGACCTTCGAGTAGGCAAATTCATCATGGACAATTCTGTGTGCTGTCCCAAACGGACAGTCTCAAAGTCCTTGCAATATCATCCACTGTCATCCTTCTGTCAGACTGATTCGATAATCTCAGGAGAACTCACTTCTGTAGACATGATGAATACTGCTCTGTCCTTCCCTAAACAATTTAACTCACTTGTAGATATGTTTTTGCTGAAACATGTGGCACCATAAACAGTTGATATTCTCCTATGAATTTCAACTGGTTTGCATCCTTCATCAACCAAAAACTTGATAACTGACCTCTGTTCAATCCTGGAGCATGCTTCTTGGTCGGCCATCTTTGTTAATCAAAAGAACTCTCAAAGTTTTTCCAATCTTCAAAAAATAATTAAATCCCTTTGAAAAAAAAATAAAGGAAAAAATTTAAAAAAGTAAGCTTTTATCTGTTTTAGAAGTCCTTATACCGAAAAGTTCACCTTATTTATTGAATGATCCCCGTAGATGTCCTTATACCGAAAAGTTCACCTTATTTACTGAATGAGCCTCGTAGATGTCCTTATACCGAAAAATTCACCTTATTTATTGAATGACCCTCGTAGAAGTCCTTATACCAAAAATTCACCTTATTTGTTGAATGACCCTCGTAGAAGTCCTTATACCGAAAAATCACCTTATTTATTGAATGGCCATCCTAGAAGTCCTTATACCGAAAAATCACATTATTTATTGAATTACCATCGGAGAAGTCCTGATACCGAAAAATTCACCTTATTTATTGAATGACCGAGTAGAAGTCCTTATACCAAAACTTCACCTTATTTATTGAATGACCCTCGTAGAAGTTCTCATACCGAAAAATTCACCTTATTTATTGAATGACCCTAGTAGAAGTCCTTATACCAAAAATTCACCTTATTTGTTGAATGACCCTCGTAGAAGTCCTTATACCGAAAAATCACATTATTTATTGAATGGCCATCCTAAAAGTCCTTATACCGAAAAATCACATTATTTTTTGAATGACCCTCGTAGAAGTCCTTATACCGAAAAATTCACAGTATTTATTGAATGACTCTCGTAGAAGTCCTGATACCGAAAAATTCACCTTATTTATTGAATGACCCTCGTAGAAGTCCTTATACCGAAAAATCACATTATTTTTTGAATGACCCTCGTAGAAGTCCTGATACCGAAAAATTCACATTATTTATTGAATGACCCTCGTAGAAGTCCTGATACCGAAAAATTCACATTATTTATTGAAAGACCCTCGTAGAAGTCATGATACCGAAAAGTTCACCTTATTTATTGAATGAGCCTCGTATTTTCATTAGGCTCAATTTCAATTGACTGGTATTTTCATAATTTTAAACATTTTTTCTCAACAGATAGTTTGAAGTATGCTCTAATCGGAAAACACGCATGTAATATCTATCAATAAATTTGACGTGTTCCAATGATTTGGAACATAAATAACTAAAAATCGGCATGAACTTTATAGACATCCCAATATTTTTATTCAACCTATATATATATATATATATATATATATATATATGTATCTGTACGCACTGATTATATGCTTATGAATGTAGTGTTAGTTGTTGTGTAGCTGCATTTAATAGATATTTTTATAGAAAATGAAAAGGATTATTTCCGCTACAATAAGTGGTAATTTCGCTTTTCAAATTTTTAACAATGTAAAATATAATCCCTTACCAAAAAATGGAAAGGGAAGAAAACGAAAGCATGCTTAGAGTCGTGTTAGCTGGAGAGGAATCTTGAGCGACCGAGAAAATGAAAATTCAATTCTATAGTACCAAACAGAATATTCTAATCGCAATTCTTTACCTTTGTTCACGGATTCTACCAAGTAAATACGCTCTCTCCTTAAAACACCCGCTGTTCATCTCAGATTTCTTGTCAGGCTCCAAAGAAAAATCAGTAATGTGATAGGTACCGACTTGGCGGCTCGACTCCAGCCACTTTCCGACGGACGGGATGTGGCTTCACTCTGTTCTATAAATACATTCATGGTTTCTGCTTCAACGAACGTAAGTCACTGGTGCCCCGGCAACAGGTGTTTACTTGTACAAACAGACTGGCAACTGGGTCTCACCCATTCGCAGTTAGATATACCAAATGCAGACGACAATTCTACTCCTTCAGTTTCTTTTCTCGCACTTCCCACCTTTGGAATTCGCTTCCATATTCTTGCTTTCCTGACGGCTACAACCTCCAAAAATTTAAATGCAACGTCAATACACATCTCTTAATCACTTGACGCTAGTTCTTTCTACACCACCCTGTATATGTTTTCCTTTCACTCCACCTTTGCAACTGTCATCATACCTGTATTCCGTAAGTGGTTCATCTTCCTCTTAACTCTTCTCCTATCTAATTTATTTACTCTTATATAGGCCCCTGAACATCAATAGCGTTCCAGCCTTGCTCGAGGGTGATACGATTGAAAACAAAAGTGTAGGCGCTGATAAATTTTATGTTTCTTAATAATTTGATTATTTTAGCAGTTCCAATTCGACTTCTATCTAGGTTGTCACATATATACTCTGTAAACCCACTTTCCAGATACATGAACTTCTGTACTTTGGCAAAAAGATTTTAACTCATGTCTTGGGATTCGGTAGGCAGGAATAGCGCTCCAAGAACAGCAATCTATGGCTTAGACAAGAAACGTTATTCACTCTCCAATTTATCAAAAGTTTGACTCTCATAAAGCAAGCGGAGGTGACGGACTTCTGGTTATTGTTTTGAAAAAATGTTCCCCTTAACTCACCACTGTTTATTCTAAACTCTATAATTACTGCCTCTCTGCTTCCTGTTTTCCTGCCTGCTGGAAGTCTTTTTCTGTGGTACCTTTATTTAAGAACTCTGAAGAACCGTCGAACACCTCAAATTATCGCCCTACCAGCTTCCTACCGATTTTTCAGCAATGTACTTGTGGCGCAGTGGATATCGGCTCGGAATAAGAAATCGGAGGAACCGAGTTCGAATTCCAGTTGAATTCCTTGCATTCACTTACGCGCAAATACCCTTGGGAAAGGTATTAATCCGTCTCTTCCCTCCAGTTATGGGTTAAATAATAGGACAGATTGGGTTCTATAGCCTTGGTCGGCAACCAGTCTACCGCAGAAAGCAATGGCAACCTACTGCGGGATAATCTTCTGCCCAGTCAGTCATGTCTCTTTCGAGACATGATCGCCCAAAGCGTGTATTGCGCATGGCACTTAACTGACTGACTGACTCGAGGCTATCGTCTAGGCTGAAATATTTCAACATCTCACAGCCCATAAACTATTCTCCGATAGACAGTATGGCTTCCGCTTTGTCAATTCTACTGCTAATGTACTAATTACCATCACCTAGTACATAAACCAGGCCTAGAAAAAAACGGCGACTCTCGAGCTGTTGTCCTAGATATCTGCAAAGTATTTGATGAGGTCATACACGCTGGTCTTCTGTGCATGCTAAAGGGCTATAGTATCAGTGAATGCTTGCTTGATTTAATCCGATTCTTCCAAAGAAACCACATAAAAATGGTTATCTTTAACGAACCTGCCTCCACGCGGACAATACTGGTTATCTTGAGAAGCGTCTCCAATCAGTGGCAGACTGGGGTAAGAAATGGCTCGTAAACTTTAATGTTTCCAAAATCTAGATTAAAACTTGCAATCTAATCGATCCCGACATGGCAGTCTTGACTCCAGCCACTTTCTTACCGACTGGATGTGACTTCCATCTGTGACTTCTACAAATGTTTTCATAGCAACTTCTCTGGAGAGCTTATATCCTTACCCACAAGCCCATGTATTTCCGCATGCTTCTAGATAAGCACTGATAGTCCACCCTTTTATCGCCGATATAATTAAATGCAACCGACTTTTCTACTCAAAAAGTTTATTTTCTAGCTCTTCACGTTTTTGGACTTACCTTCCATTTGCTTGCTTCCCTGATAGCTAAAAATCTTCAAATGTTTAAATGCAACGTACATTGCCATCGTATATTTTCAGACCATTAGCATCCCTACCTTACTTTGGTGAAATAATTATATATTCATTTATTTATGTGTAAATTCCGATCACATTTAGAGGGGATAGCTACTTCAACATGTCAGTTCTGGATATGTTGAAATAGTTATTCTTCCTAAAGGCGATTTAAAATTACAGATACATAAATGAATATCTGCTCTGTAAATTATAGTTACATCGAGCTCTCTGCTGAATCAGTTTTAATATTTAAATGATTTTACTAGGATCCACTACGATTATTTACAAATCTTCTCCTTTGTTTTTCTACTGATATTTATATATACATATATCCTAGCAGTATAGCCCGGCGTTGCCCGGGTGTAATGAAAGCTTTAAAACTAATCCATGTTGGTGGAGCTCAGACTCTTTGGACGTTGGCACGAAAGACTAAAAAGCAATAGTTGTTTCCAGTTAAAGCGAAACCGTAGTCTGAAAGAAAAATGAATGGATGTAAGTCAAACTTTGATTTCCTGGTATCTATATCAAATAAGTTTTTTTCGTCGTGAATTGAATTTTGAAGGCTAAATAAGTCCTCTGAGTAAATGGTATCATGGCTGAGACTAAGAACTACAATTATACCTATTTAGAGCCAAACCCAAAACTAAAACAAAAGTGATGAAAAAAATACAAACATACAGGCAAATAAACAGACACACACAAAAATATCTTCCTTTATATATATATATATATATATATATATTATCGATGTTATGCACTATCTTAAGAACTGCAACCTTGAAACTTCTGAATATCGTTTCTTATGTCTTTGTCTATGAGTGTATCAAATTTGATTAAAATTAGACCACTCCTTCTATAACCCGATTTTTTCGATTATCGATTTTTGATATTTATCGGGGGTATCTCGAAACAAAACCGAGCTAAGAACACTCACAGACACTTATAGTACAACTGTGTAAATTTTCAAGAAAATCGGTTCAGCCGTTTCGAAGTCTATAGGTAAGGGACCCACACACACAGAGACACACACACATATACACACGCACACACAAAGTTCCATTTATAAATAAGGTTATATATATATATATATATATATAGCATAATGTTGATCCACGTATACTGTCTTAATATGCATAGGAAAAACTACTAAAAAGTTGTAAGTTTAAAAATGTTTTTTTTTACAGTATTTATTTATTTCTATTATTGTATATATATATATATATATTTGATATTTCAGACCGGCCTCGGCCTTTCATCAGAAACAAATGATTGTAAAATTTTAATGCTTCTAGTTTTAATTTAAAAAAAAAATACATTTTTAAACTTAAAAAATCATATATATATATATATATATATATATATATATATATATATATATATAAACAGGTGATATATATATATATATATATATATATATATATGTATATAAACGGTGTGATTTATTAAAAAATGAGAATGTCGGTCTGTTTGAATTTTTTCTTATATTTTTCTAATTTTTCGATGTGTTGAATACTGTGCTCAAGGATGTGGCGAAACTTTCCGCTGTTCATTTTTCCGTATTTTGTTCAACTACATTAGACAGAAGATTCCGCTACTGGAGATGTCCGTTCCTTTCTTTACTAGACTATTCACCCGCCAATGATATAAGAGCCTGTCTCTCCTGTTATGATTTATCATATATTAGCCAGGGTCCTGCAGGAATGAAGACTATCCAAGTTCACGGCCAATATTTATAAAATCCGTTTATTAAAACAATTTTTCAATAATATAATTTCCTCAATTTCACTAACTCTTATCGGACTTTCAAATACTGATGAGTTCATAATCATTTCTTTGTAGTCTTGTGTAATATCAACATCTTTATTGTCACATTACTATAGTGAGTGATGTAAATCTACATCTGGGATCGTCGTCTTCTCTACTTATTCTTTTTTTTCCCACTGGTTGTTTGAGGAAGACGGATATGAAGGTCCAGTCTACTTTTAATGTTTTGGAACTATTTTATTTGATGGATCTGGCTGAAAGAGTCGGACACTCCTGGCAGTGTGTCGTAGATCCACTGCATATTGAAGGTTTGGGCTTGAAAGTCTCGGTCCCTTCCCTCGGATTGTCTTACACCACGAGAGCCAATTGATGTTTTAGTGTATAATGTCACCATCTTGATGATATCATTATTTCCCCTATGAGTATGTCTTTTTTAATTAGCATATTTTAAATCTGCCGGGAATATGGTCAATAAATTCTTCTGTTGATCTTCATTCCTTCCGCCTTATTAAATTCAGGTAATGTGGTTGTCTTTATATGCCATAACTCTGTCTTGTTTTATTATTATTATTATTATTATTATTATTATTATTATTATTATTATTATTATTAAATTACATTATATTGCGTATTCTTCCTCTTAAATCGATCACAACTTTATTATTGTTGATCTTTTTTTTTCTATTTTGTTATTATCCTGATTTCCATGATGGCGAGGGAAGTACTTAATATCGGAAAATTATGGAAGGAAAAAAAAAAAGAAAAGAAAATAGAAATTGCAATAAGAAAATAAAACTTTCAACTTTTGCAAGAAGCCAGAGATGTATTTTTAGCGCGAAAATGTCTCGGTTGGTCGGCAAATTGATTGACTGGACGTCTGTATAAATATGGCGTCTACTTAATACATTCTGCGATCGGCCCTAATTTATCAACTTTTCGAAATGGAATAAACCTCCGGGAAACGTAGAAAACGCAAAGTGGACCGGCTAGATGGAAATAAGTTAGATTATGTTAACAAACAAATAAAAAATAATAAATATGAGATATTTTACTTAAAAGGATTTTGTTATACTTCACATTGATATGAATAACTATCAGGTTTGCATTTATAATTTAACATCATCATCATCATCATCATCATCATCATCAGTTCCATTACCAGTTGTAGTCGTGGGGTCAGTGCATAGCTGAGCAGTTTAACAGTTACCTCCGCCACATACATGGTTTTAAAGCAAGAGAAACATTAATTCATACATGCTGTGTCTTTGGTAACAGATTAGCGGACCCAAACTTCTCCAGAACAAACTACAATCTTTCTCTTCTAACTTGATGGCTTCCCTGGATTGATCATGGACACCCGCTTATTGATATCATCTCGAAAATAATCTATCCTAACCGTTGGTTCAAGGCTAGCAAGTCCTCTACCAAGGGAGACTGTGACATCAAAACACTGGCTGCATACCGAGCTATACACCCCATTCTACCTCATTAGAGTAGATCGCCTTTAAACTGAGAAAGACTGTCATCCACATATTGATAAGTCTTGTATTCAATCCTGCTCGATGTAGGTCAAATCTATCCACATTCAAAGCTTAAATGTGACTCTAATATATATATATATATAGTGATGCACTTACTATTGAGGATCTCCCAATAAAAACAAAAGAGAATAATAATTCATACACCAGAGCATGACAGTATATATATATATATATATATATATATATATATCTTTTATACAATAAAGAAGAAGCTGATGATGACCTGAAATAGGCCCATATTTCCGATTTACCCTGAAATAACGTGTTTGTCTTAATTTATATATATATATATGTTTTACAGAACAGTGAAAGAACACGTAGATTGAAAACCCACTGTTCAAGCAGATACTTTTATAAATCAAAACAATCGACACTTAATAAAATCACATTTCAATCGGGTTGCAACACATTGCAATGCATTTAGACATGTGGTTCTGTTAACATTTAAGTCTCACACGCGGTGTGACATCATAGAACCGGATTACAAATTTACGAACTGTGTTTGCTATTCGGTGACTGTTACCGTTCGATAGCAATGTCTTATGTCAAAACATGATAAAATCATCTTTGATGGTAGATGACATTATGTTAACGTCCATGTAACCACTATGAAGATGGCTCATGTGAGCCGAAAGCTTAGACCCAATGTACTGTGAAAATATCTAGGTTATGGACAAATTTGTCTTTATTTTCGCCTGAAATTAAAGCAAAAACATGATGTTTCAAACGGCTCATGATTAAACATAATAGACATTCACTCTGTTATATTTCACAATATATGTTTAGAAAATTATCTGCTACCTCGATACACTAAACATATATATATACACACACACACACACACACACACACACATATATATATATATATATATATATATATATATATATATATATATACGCACACAAGTGCACGTGTATCTAAGAACATACACGCACGTGGACTCAAGCACCCTCATATAAATTCACACATACATACACACACGTACTTATACATATGTGTATATATATGTACGCACATAGATGTAAGCTTATAAATATCTATATAAACCCATATTTTTAGATAAAGGTCTTGCTTAATAAATATTAAATAAAGAACTAGGAAGGGAATATGGTCCTTACGTATTATCGGGAGGACCTTTAAAAAAACGACTCAAAAATTAAAGTAAATTATTTATTGAAACGGTTAAAACAATAAAATAACATTACATTTGTAATTCCGGAGGCCAGAACGTCGCAATTGCTTCCAAAAGTGACTCAAAGACATCAGTACAGGCAACATGGTTCCGCCACATGAATTCAGCCAAATACGACTCCAAATGGTGACGTGCAGTGCCACAGTGCTTCTTGTTTCGCCACTTTGTCGATCCCCATAGGCGTTCCACTGTCTGCGTATGAGCCCCGCTGTTCGAATCCACAAAGTTGTACTTGTGGTTGACGTTGAGGTGATGAAAGCCTGATTTTTCCAGTTCCTTGGTGTTATAAGCGGGGAAAAAAAAGAAAAAGTAAAAATCAAAGGTCCTCCCGATAATACGTAAGGACCGGGAATAATTAGTTTATAGTAGAATGGTCTTCGAGTGTTAGGAGGTATTAAGTAGTGAAGGCAAATACGAGGAAAAAATGTTAAATTTTAACTTAGGGAAAGTAATTCGTGGATTAAAAAATTAGAATTTATGCTCAGTTACTACTCAAATTCTAGGAAAAGAAAAGGTATGGGATGAAAGATGAATGTCTATATAATTGTTGTATGTAAGACTATAGTGATTTCGAAGAAGGAAAGAAACCTTCTCTCGAAAAAGAATTAGTTTTGGATTACATATAAGAGGATTCATGTTACAATTAAAATTTGGATTTATGACGGCATTGGACGATTATATCATTCAGTCAGTTAAGTGCCATACGTGAAACACGCTTGGGCGATCATGCCTCGAAAGGGACATGACTGATTGGGCAGAAGATTATCCCGCAGTAGGTTGCCATTACTTCCAACGGTAGACTGGTTGCCAGCCAAGGCTATAGAACCCAATTTGTCCTGTTATTTAACCCATAACTGAAGGGAAGAGACGGATTAATACCTTACCCAAGGGTATTTGCGCGTAAGTGAATACAAGGAATTCAGCTGGAATTCGAACTTGGCTCCCCGATTCCTCGTTCCGAATCGATATCCGCTGCACCACTACGAACATTAATTATATTACTATCTCTGATATATATATATATATATATATATTACTATCTCTGATATATATATATATATATATATATATATATATATCCTAGTGAATAAGGAACGAAGGAAGTATTAACAACGTTCAAAACAATAATTTAAAACAGTGCTCAATATAAAAATAGACCTATGAATTATCATAATAAAATATAGTTTAGAACATGTATAAATTATCACCTACTACGAAGTGGACATTTAGTTTCGACATTGAAAGTACAATGTAAGTTGCAATCAGTTTTCATTTACTACCTCATTTCTCATCTTCCACCCTACTTAAACTTAAAGGACTCTCCATAAAAGGCTGTAAAGGACTATATCTTCTACTGTTAAATATGTCTCTAAAATATTCAACATGCCCTCTCTACTCTTTCTGTTCAAATTCTAACTTACAACTTACAACTCTGATTCCCCTTCTTTTTACCCCACCTACCTCTCACACATAATTTGTCAAAAATAGCTAAAGTATTTTCCACCTCCCTTCACAATACCTGATGAGACAGGTTGTCCTTTCTTTGTCATCATCATCAGTTATCCATCACACCCAGCCTAGGGCAGCAACTTTTTGATGGTGTTTCTGTCACAAACTGCTTTTTATGGGAGAGGGTTGTTGGCCCTACTCTCAACTCCCACATCTGGAGGAGCGTTGGATCATTCTTGGTCTTCACGTTTACGGCACCTGGTATTCCCAAACGGTCAGCCATTTAAGTGCTGACCAGGCTCGATGATGCTTAACTTCGGTGATCGGACGGGAACTGGTGTATCCACCACGATCTAGCCGTAGACTTTCTTTGTAGTAGATGATAATTTGTATATGTTCCAAACTAACTATATATATATATATATATATATATATATATATATATATATATATATGTGCGTGTTTTTTAATGTATATTTATGGAGTAACCTCTTTTTAAAGTATGTTTCATGGAAGACAATTGACAAGGGAGATTTTATTAATTGTTTATTTAATTTTTCCAGTATTTTACCATGGAGATACGTTATGTAAAATGTTCTGTAATTGTATCTATATACGTATACATACATGTTTGTATGTGAGTGTGTGTCTAGGTGCGTGTAGTTATTGATAGCTTTTCTTAACTCCATATATATAAGGTTTTTCATGAGTCACAAGGAAGACGTAACCTCACAAGATTTTAGATGAATTGTCTGACGGGAAGAAAACGTTTAAAACTGGGAGAAAATTGTTGATCAGGAATCACAGAACAATCCAAAAAGAAACTGAAAATTTAGAAAAGTAAGATGATAAAAAAAATTGGATTTCTGAATGTCAGAAAAAGAGATTTGTGTAAAATTAAAAACGTGCTGAACATGAAAAGCAGATTGACCAACGAGAAAAATATAAAAAATATTTGGCGTTGTGTCTGCAAGGGAAAGATGAGAGGTAAGATACAAAACATAACAGAAAGACTTGAAAGCTACCAAACATTTATCTTTAATTAAATGTCACGAAGACAAAGATGTTGCTTGGTTGAATAAGTACATGAAAACTAATTTTAAAATATACACTTAGTGAGATAATGGCTGGACATGACTGTTGAGTCGTCTCGAGGTGAGGTTCTTCAGTGTAACAACCACACAATATTAAATAGAAGAAAACAACGGGTGAGGTTGAAGAAATATCTTGTACTAGTATTGTGGATAAACAAAATAATTAATGTCTTTTTAATGTTGATTATGGTGTCAGAGAAGAATAAAAAAAGTAACTTCTTAAATAAGATATTTTTCTCTGAATAATATCGTGATTAACAATTAATATGTAAGTCAGTCAAGTGCCATAAGTCATACACGTATACGCTTGGACGATCATGTCTCTTTCGAGACATGACTGGCTGGGCAGAATATTTTCTCACATTAGGTTGCAATTACTATCTGCAGTTGACTGGTTTGCAGTCAAGGCTATAGAAACCAATCTTTTCTGTTATTTAACCTATAGCTGGGAGAGAAATGATGGATTAATATACTTGCGCGTCAATGAATGGAACGAATTCAACTTTAATTCTAACTCGGCCCTCTGATTTCTCGTTATGAGCTTCACAACAGCGCAAGTACCTCACCGCTATTCACATTCTTATCATTATTAATATATTGTATGCACAGACGCGCCAGAACAATTAGCGGTTTCCCAAATGTTGTTAGGGGTCGGAAGTTCAAATCCTACCGAATGACACATATTTTCGTAACACAATTTATCATGAATAATCAGGCCGGTTGAAATAAATATATCAATATATTGTTTGATTAAAAACAGAATATCTGTTCAAATACGAATATCGATTTTTTAAAAATTCAAATAAATACATTAGATATGTGTGATGTTAAAACATTTCGTTAATCTTCGGCATATTCCGTAACACACACACACGCACACACACACGCACACACACACACACACACACACACACACATATATATATATATATATATATTGCTCTCATTACGATTGAGCTCTCTAGAGAAGAAAATTTTAAAAACAGTTTCCTTTCTGCGATATATACGTTACTCTTCTGAAATGAATTGAGTTCTTTCGGTAACTGTCATGTGTATACACTGCTTATATACGACACGTTAGGATTTCCCTTCTCTGATGCACCTATGGCTTAGTGGGTAGTGACTCCGACTGACACCAAATCGGTCTAGTTTCGATCCCGGCCAGAAGCAAGTGAATATGTCTAGCCACACTGGTAAGCTGTGATAGAGCGAAACAGGCTTGTCTGTCGATGACTAATATATACATATATATATATATGTGATTTATTACATACACACACATATATATGAATCGAATTTACCACAACAACCAAGGGAGTAAATCTACTAAGGCATAATTGCTTATTACGTGTAAAAGAATTAAATAACAAAAACCTCAATAATGACCTTAGAAAACACAAAAGTGATCAGGAAAACACAACAATGAACATCGCATTTCTATTTTGAAGATTAAGCTTTTCTCGAAAGCTACAAGAGACTTCAACAATCGAAAATTGCGAGAAAAGAAGCAGTTAACCAAGAAACTCTACATTTAGCCAATTCAAATATAAATTAATGAGACCATTGCGTCAATCTAGTATTGCGCTTAAGCTCTTAATGTCTAGATACCATGGCGAAAGACTCCATGGCAAAGAAAATTAACATGAGATTTTATTTATGGAAAAGACACTGAACCTGATGCGTCAGTTTAGTAGCCATAATATTTATTTTTCTTATTTAGATTTTATATATAGCAAGGTCACCAAGACCTAGGTCGCAGCAATATTTGAAGCATGGGCAAATAGTAGACAAAGATATGTAAGATATATTCTGGAGAGAAAAAACTGTCTTCGGAGCAGAACTAGCAATTCATTCAAGAGAGTATTTCCATTCATTTCAGCCAAGAATGTTAACCGGAGAAAGTGCAACGTGGCAATCTACTCGAGATTAGCAGCAGCCATACTGATGGAAGACTGAAAGGGGTTTATCCAATCAAAACTTAATAATAAATGGAACTTTGTCCGTGTGTGTGTGTCTCTGTGTGTGTATCCGTTACCTATAGACTCCGAAACGGCTGAACCGATTTTCTTGAAAATTTACACAGTTGTACTATAAGCGTCTGCGAGTGTTCTTAGGTTGGTTTTGTGTCGAGGTACATCGATAATCGAAAAAATCGGGTTATAGAAGGAGTGGTCTGATTTTAATCAAATTTGATACTCTCATAGACAAAGACAGATGAAACAATATTCAGAAGTTTCAAGGTTGCAGTTCTTACAATAGTGCTGAAAATCGATTATATATATATATATATATATATATAAGGCAAGATGTTTGTGTGTGTGTCTGTTTATACGTCTGTATGTCCTTTATACAAATCCACAAATTTTATCCGATTCTCACCAAACTTCACACAAATATTCTTTAGGCTGAGTCTGAGCTCCAGGGTCATGGATTAGTTTTAAAGCTTTCATTACACCCGAGCAACGCCGAGCTATACTGCTAGTAATTAATAGAGTGGAGTTTTTTTGTGTGGTGTTGAAATTAACAAGCTATTCTGTGGCAAAGAAAATGTATGTGCGCGTAGTGCAATTGCTGTCGTTGAGAGAAGGAGGTCCAGACCATAGAGACCAGAGACCATAGCAGGACCAACTACCGTGGTAGAATCTGCAGAATTAAACAATCAAAAGGTAAGCCTTTCTGAATATCTAAGTAATATCGTTTAGTGAATAACAATTTTATCCTGAAAATCTTGTCCTGCATAATTGTTGTGGATCTTCGTCGCAAATTTATTGTGGAGTTGTGGCGAAACTTCGGCGCTAAGTGTACTGACCTGTTTGTACCTGAAGTAAGACACGGAACAGAAGAGGTAGGTTCAAAACAGTATATTAGTATCGCAAGAGACAAGATATTCAAAGGAAGTGTTAATAATAAGCAACATAGAAATAAGTAAGTCCGAAGGTATTATTACGCTGCTTATTGCCAGACTAGTAGCTGTTGTCAACTGCCATTAACTGCATGCATTAACTGCTCTCGTTAACTGCGCTTGTTAACTGCTCTTGTGAACTAAAGTGACGCAGGTAATTACAGAAAACAAGAGGAAGAGTCCATTCCTCGTAGGAGGGTATTATAACAATATTAAAATCTAGGTACTGACCAGACACCGCCTCACAAAGATGGGATGTGTTACAAGGACAAATTTTACGTGTCCATATCGAGCCCCTATTATAGACCAAAAATTTCCTATACATTTTGCATGTGCATAATCAGACTCTTGTCTGTTTTTTTCCCAGACGAAACACTTCACTCGGCAGAATCACCTCTGGGTTCATCTAGTCTGACAAGTTTGAGTTCGAGTGGAACACTGGACATTTAACAGAGACTTCCACACAAAGGTTGTAAGTGGTACAAGGCCGAATATTACGTGGGAATTCCGAGCGCGTACATTCGGGCAAATATTTCTCGTTGACCCTGCTTGAGCATGGGCAAACTGTTGTCTGCTTTTCCCCAAACAAGACTCTAACCTTTGACAGAGATTCGTATTGGTTCCCTCTCACCCAAGGTAACTTACAGGGTTAGAGGGAGATAACTCATGACTACCAAAAGAGGCACTACTAAGCAAAGAATGTAGATCATATACCCCAGTGATTGTAATAAAGGGTTCGGTTCGAGATTCCTAGCACCTGAAGAAGGCCGACGCGTACAATGGCCGAAACGTCGTACAAATTGCAACAAAGATGAGGACAATAGTCCGAATAATGTAAATACTACCTCATCTCAGAAATATAAACAAACTAGCAGTTTAGCCCGGTTTCACTCGTGTAGTTTAAGGAATAATAAGAATAATAAAACATGTGATGAATTTACACAGCAAATAGTTACACAACGTCCACCCTTGTCACTTTTATAGATATAGATAACAATGTAGAATGTCTCTATTGGATTAGGGTGGGACGGGGAGGGGCAACATATACGGAGATAGAGAATATAAAGTAGAGTGATCGATTCTATATTATAATCAATACATAAACTGATCCCTGACTTTGTGGGGTGACATATATTTTTCTACCCCTAATGTTAGCTTTCTGAAAATTTTCAAGGTGTTGTTAGCGTTTTAAAATTTTGATCTACATCTGAGCGCAAATCCCGTCGAGCTAGATCGCAAAATGCAGACACTAATTCGAATCTATCAAACAAACAAATACTTATACAATGTACAACCTTGTCACTTTTATAGATATAGATTTTTGACGAGATTGTCTAGCATCAAATTATGTTTCTGAAATTGGCCATTATTTTTTTAAAAACCTAATAGAAATAGAAAGTTCATGTCAATGAAACCTACCAAAGTAAGCTAAACTAATTATTTGCTAAAAACCAAAATACGATTTCTAACTAATATATGGAATCTCTCTTTAGTCGCGAACTATTTCCTTGTTATATAACTCGTCTAAAGTGATTTGATTGCTTGTGACCTTTGCTAAGTCAAACAAAGATTTCTGACTGTATTTTTTCTTTTCTTTCTTATTATCTGAAGCTTTTTCTTGTGTTTATATAGGTTAGACGTTATAATTGTCTCTTTTTTGACATTTTTAGTCTCATTTTTCGAGTTTCAGTAAATTTTTGTATGTTAAATTTTTGTTCAATTTTTGGGTCGTTTGTGCATCTGTTGTAATATGATATCAGCACTTATTACCAATTAGCCAGAAAAGGCTTTGTGAATTTGAAATCTTTTAAAAACATTTTATCTATTTTTTAAAGAATATCAATTTAGAAATAAAAAAAAACTCTTATAAACAGAATTAAAGAATAAAATAAAGCGAGACAGAGAAAAATAGAGAGAAAGAGAAAATAAAAAAGTAAGAAGAGATTAATGGATGAAGAGAAATAAAAGAAAGAAAGAAAGAAAGAAAGAAAGAAAGAAAGAAAGTAATATAAATAAACCTACTGCATGGAAAATTAGGAATGTATGCAAAAGAGGAAAAAGAAAGAAAGAAAGAAAGAAAGAAAGAACATGCAATAAGAAATAAAGAAAGAAGAAACGTTATGCATATAAGACGAAGCAAGCATGCAAGAGAGAAAGAAGAATAGGACAATGAGCATAAAAAAGACACGCTATTATTTTAGGAAAGAAATTATGAGAAATGTGATTGATGTAACAAAGATAAAAGTAATAAGATAGAGGAAGGAATAAATTCGAGCAATTATTATTTTGTTTCGCTTTTTCCGCAAAGAAAAAAGGAAAAAATGGAATTAATAAAAACGAGAGCAACATATAAGAAAGAAAGACAGAAATAAATAAAGAAAGAAAGAAAGAAAGAAAGTGGAGATAGAAGAAATACATTACATATGTGGTTAAAAATTTTAGAAAGAAAGAACTTATCTTTTTCATAAAATTAGGAATGAATGCAAAACAGGAGAAAGAAAGAAAGAAAGAAAGAAAAAAAAGAAAGAAAGAAAGAAAGAAAGAAAGTGGAGATAGAAGAAATACATTACATATGTGGTTAAAAATTTTAGAAAGAAAGAACTTATCTTTTTCATAAAATTAGGAATGAATGCAAAACAGGAGAAAGAAAGAAAGAAAGAAAAAGAAAGAAAGAAAGAAAGAAAGAAAGAAATATAAATAAACCTGCTGCATGGAAAATTAGGAATGTATGCAAAACAGCTTAAAGAAAGAAAGAAAGAAAGAAAGAAAGAAAGAAAAATATAAATAAATCTTCTGTATATAAAATTAGGAATGCATGCAAAACAAGAGAAAAAAGAAAAAAGACAAAAATATAAATAAACCTACTGCATGGAAAACAGGAGAAAGAACGAAAGAAAGAAAGGAAGGAAGGAAGGAAGGAAGGAAGGAAGCATGGAAGGAAGGAAGGAAAATAGAAGTAAACTTACTGTATAGATAAATTCGAATTGCATGGAAAACAAAAAGAAAGAAAAAAGAAAAAGAAATAAATGAGTGAAAAAAAAGAAGGATGAATGAAATCTTTTTGCAAACAGAAGAGTAACGAAAAACTATGAAAAATAAATATATATAAAAGGGATGAAACAAAAAAAAGAAAAAATAACAAGACACTGCAGAAAAAAATAGAAGCCTGAGTTATAAAGATAAAGTGATGAAGAAAAAGTTTGAAAACACTTAATAATAGCAAAATCTTTCAAAAGAAAAGAAAGAAACAAGTAACCACACACAAAATAAAATAAGAAAGAGCGCATCATCAAGTCGAAGTATCTAAAAATATAAGTGAGAGAAGCGAATAAGAAAAAAGATAATCTTCAAAGAAAGTTAACAAAAAAAAATATACAACTGTATTAAAATGAAATTAAATCCAAGAAAATATATGATATTATTCAAAAAGTAATAAATCAAACAAGAAAATAGAGAAAACTTGATGATTAATTTGATCATCCGATTTTTAAAGAAGACCAAGATAGAGAGAGAGAGAGAGAGAGAGAGAGAGAGAGAGAGAGAGAGAGAGATTTAAAAATTCCCTTTCCGCATGTTTGCTTCCCCGACGGCTACAACCTCCAGGAGTTTAAATGTAAGGTCAATAGACAATTCCTAATACACTAATTCGCACCCATTCTCTCCATCACTCTTCCTATGTACCTCCTTACTCGTCTATCAACCTCCTTCTGACATTTCCTATACCTAATCGCTCTATGTAACCCCCTGAGCTATAGTGGCAGTGGAATGCCTTGCTTGGGGTGATATGATTAAAAAAAAAAAGAAGTCTTTCCAGAATACAAATGGCTTGACGCGACCTCAAGGAGAACTACTTATTTCCAATCCTTTTACTATTGTAAAAGATTGGACACAATATCGCAAGACTATCAGTACTCTACTGCTATTTATAAGCCAAACGTTAAAACGAATTGCCTGCCTACTTTTTCGAAAAGACTCCTTCGTGAATGCTTTCCAATCTTAAGCTCTTCAATTTTAGATTCAACCGTTACCTGTCAGTCATATACACGTAATCTAATCTTTTTATGTTAATCTGAAATTCACGAGAATACGAGAATTCATCGTTTTGCTAGCTTTTATTCAAAGTACTCCATAACTTGATACAAATCCTTGTGAACAACGGCTTCCCTAACCATCTTTAAACCACTATATTAGACATTTCTTTCTAACGTGACCACAAAACACAATAAACACGAGGAAAAAAATCGCAATAATGTTTTCTACAAAATACAAATGTATAATAATAACAAACAAGACGAATCATTACTTCGAAACATCATCTGAGAATACACTCCCATCGACTTCAGTCAGTTAAGTGCTATACGTGATATACGCTTTGGGCGATCTTGTCTCGAAAGAGACATGAATGAATGGGTAGAAGATTATCTTGCAGTAGGCTGCCATCGCTTTCTGCGGTAGACTGGTTGGCAGCTAGGGGTACAAAACCCAATCTGTCTTAATTTTTTTACTCATAGGTAGAGGGGGAGAGATGCACAATATTATTAAGTATTGGGAGATCAGTTTATTACTTCAAAACAATGTAAAACTGATCCCCCATTTTATGCCCAGTAGGAGCCTTAATCATGTTTTCAAATATTGTATTCATTCAGTCGGTTAAATACCATACGTGATTCACGCTTTGGGCGATCATATCTCGAAAGAGACATGACTGACTGGGCAGAAAATTATCCTGGATATATATACACTCCTGGATATATATACATAGCATAAATATGTTATAATATCACGACAAAAGAAGCTATTTTGTTTCGACGAATCTTATGTTTTATAAAGTGATGGATACTGATTGTTAGATGAATAGTTTTAAAGTTTCAAAACTAGCCAAAACCCCTCAGTAGGAAAGACATTGTTACGGAATCTGTGATGACCAATCGAAATATCTATTTTGAAGAACATGACAGCAGACCCTTAAAACAATTTATTAGTGCATTAATCTTAATGATTGATTAAAACAGAGAGCAGTGTCACTCACTGACTATTACTTTACATTCATATAAAAATTAAAATTTATTCTAAAAATTATTACTTACATTATAAAATTTAAATAAATATCATTGAGCACTTTTTTAAGAATCGTATTTTTCTGATACAGAATTTTATTCAATCCATCTACTGTATTTTATATATATATATATATATATATATATATATATATATATATATATATATATACTACCGGTCATAATTATTAGCCACCCCAGTTTTTTAAAAAGAAATTATGTATTTCATACTATTTTTAATATTTATTGTCAAATGAAGTAGAATGTTTCTTTTGTTATGATTACTTTGCAAAATTTTCAAAGGCAAGGCTGCAAAGATGAACTCGTCTGAATCACCCTAAACTTTCTTCATTCTATAATTGATAAAACTGCTATATAGGTAATTATTAAATATTCATAAATTCATTTGATGCACAGGTTATTGTGCAGTATTAACAAAAGAACCATTCTATTTTCATTTACAATTTTTCACTTGGCAATAAATACTAAAAAATAGTATGAAATCCATCATTTTTTTTTAAACTGGGGTTGTCTAATAATTATGGCCGGTAGTGTATATCGTTCATTGAGCAATGAATGAGAACACTCTCAGCAGCTGAGTGGGCGTGTATAATGATAATATACACGCTAAAATCTGACTTCTTCTACTAAGCGTCCTTAGCTCAGAGGTAGAATCTCCAACTGACGCCAATTCGGCCGGGTTTCAATCCTGGGTAAAAAACAATCGGATGCCTAACTATACTGATAAGTTGTGATACAGCGAAATAGATCTGTGTGCGGATGACTATATAAGTGAGGGAGAGAGAGAAAGAAAACGAGATAGAGATAAAATACCTAAAATATTGATTGTATTTCTAAATAAATGGTTAGCTACTAATTTCTTGGGGATAAATATAACAATTTTAGGACGAGCGTTTTTGTTAGTTACATTTCACTATGTTAAGTGACAGAACATTAGCAATAGCAAGCAGAAAAAATTAAGAATTTTTATTCCTCACAAACTACAATGTCAAGTGACGTGAAATTTTCACAGGCATGTACGTTCGACACAGTCATTGTGTCAGTTAATCAATATACCATTACGTTTTACTTGCGTGAAAATACAGATGAAAAGGTGACACCAGTCACTGTTTACTATTAGTGAGAAAAGATAGTATACATAAGAAGAATCAATGATACATAGAAAGCAGTTGAATATAGAGCACATGATAATATATTCTTCTCCTTTTATGTAACTTGTCCCTTCAGGACGCAGGCGATCATGTCTCTTAGCACGCTTTCTCCTGATACACCACCCAAACCCGGCTCTACCATCCACTAGCTCAAGCCCATAAATCTAGAATATAAATGCATAGAAACTAGCATGGCCACAAAATGAGGGATCAGTATATATATTGATTATAATATAGAATTAATCCCCCATTTTATAACCACATTAATTTCTTATAAACAGTTGATATATACCTTCTTCTTCTATGTGCCCTGTCCCTTCAGGACGTAGGCGATCATGGCTTTCCACGTCTCCCTATCCCTGGTGGCTCTTAGCGCGCTTTCTCCTGTTACACCACCCAAACCCGGATCTACCATCCACTAGCTCAAGCCCATAAATCTAGAATATAAATGCATAGAAACTAGCATGGCCACAAAATGAGGGATCAGTATATATAGTGATTATAATATAGAATTAATCCCCCATTTTATAACCACATTAATTTCTTATAAACAGTTGACATATACCTTCTTCTTCTATGTGCCCTGTCCCTTCAGGACGTAGGCGATCATGGCTTTCCACGTCTCCCTATCCCTGGTGGCTCTTAGCGCGCTTTCTCCTGTTACACCACCCAAACCCGGATCTACCAACCACGAGCTCAAGCCCATAAATCTAGAATATAATCCATAGAAACTAGCATAGCCACAAAATGATGGATCAGTATATATATTGATTATAATATAGAATTGATCCCCCATTTTATAACCACATTATAATTTCTTATAAACAGTTGCCATATATCTTCTTCTGATATGTGCCCTGTCCCTTCAGGACGTAGGCGATCATGGCCTTCCACGTCTTGCCATCCCTGGTGGCTCTTAGCAAATTTTCTCCTGTAACGTCTCTCAGCCTCCGTTCTGTCATCCACCTGCTCAGGCCTTTTAAATATGTTACTGGCTGCTTTCCTCTGTCTCTTTTTCCCTCTATCTGGACTGTTAGTATCAGGTTCTCCAAGCCCTCCTTCCTCATTACATTTCCCAGGAACTTTAGTGGTCTCTTCCGGATGCTCATGAGAAACTTTGTCAGTTTTTAATATTTTGATTTGTACCCGCTTACTACCTACATTAATACTCATTGTCATTGCCACAGTGTTTTGTTGTTTTTTTTTGTTAGTTCAATTATTTAAAAATATAAATGATTTTCACGGGTATCTTCCTGGAATTCATCTTTTTTTTTAATTCGTATATATATATATACTGTATTTTGTAAAAAGTATTTTTATACAAGAGCAGATATATTTTTTGTTTTCTAAACATTTTCCGTAGAGCAATGTTCATATATATTTTCCCTGACAGACAGGTTATGGAGGATATAAATTAATTTGGCTTTATGGACAAAACCCCTCTTATTTTTATCATGTCACTCCAAGCAAGGCATTCCACTGCCACTATAGCGCAGGGGGTTACACAGGGCGATAGACGACATAGGATGTACATAGGGGGAGAGTTGGAGAGAATAGGAGGGTTAGTGTGTTAGGAGGTGTCTATTGACCTTACATTTAAACTCCTGGAGGTTATAACCGTCGGGGAAGCAAGCATGCGGAAGGGAATTCCACAGGCAGGAAGTGCGAGAAAAGAATCTGTTGGAGAAGAAATTGCGGTTACATTTCATCTGTTTCACTGTAAAAGGGTGGGACCTAGTTGTCAATCTAGTATCTCGTGCAAAATCACACCTAGGGGGCACCAGTGATTTATGTTCATCAGAGCAGAAGCCATGAAAGTATTTATAGAAGAGGCACAGGGAAGCCACGTCACGCCGGTGAGAGAGTGACTGCAGGCGGTCAGCTAAGTGAGTATCAATCACGTTACAGGTTCTTCGCTGTATTTTGTCAAGAAGCCCGAGGAGAATAGTAGGGGCACCCGACCAGATGTGGCAACAGTATTCAAAACACGGGCGGATGGTAGATTTGTATAAGTGCAGGATAGATTCAGGCGGAAAGAATTTCCGGGCCCTGCACAGAGAGCAAACTTTCATAGCAGCGGATTTAGCAATGGATTCGACGTAGTCATCCCTCTTGAGGTTCGCTGAGGGTGTCAGGCCAAGCAGGCGTAGTATTTTACTCTCTGGGAGGCATGCCTGTTCCATGCTAATGGGAGGGAGGTACGGTGGTCTGTGGTGGTTAATTGACAGCAGCTTCGTTTTGGAAGAATTGAATTTTACGAGCTAATTTCATTCTACCCCAATCCACCACGGATTGGAGGTCCTTTTCAAGCTCAGCCGCGATGTTCGCCTTATCATCAACCCCAGATTTTTGATCGAGGCGAGCGTATACTGTGGTATCATCGGCGTACATGCCTACTTGTGATCTTATGGCATCGGGGAGATCATTGATGTAGATTATCTCAATGATATAAATTTTCTTTCACAGTTTCTTCGAGGGGAAAAGTAAGCTTCGATCAGATTGAAAAATATTATAATTAAATTGTAAAGATTTGTCCAGAAAGAGTAAGATGTCGTTGGTTGGTTGTTTTGTGGTATATCAAATTCGGTGGGTCATTTATTGCCAACTAAATTTTATCTATTTATTGCTGGTAATACCTTTTTCATTCAACAATTTTATTGTTGCTTTTATATAAGTTTTGTGTCTAGTAATACTTTTTTTCTTTTCGAGTATCAAGAATTATTGGGATTTGTTTTTAAGTGAAGAGTCCCCAAGACCTACGCTGTTATTTAACCCATAACGGGAGGGATTAATACCTTTTCCAAGAGTACCAGTGCTGAAGTAAATGCAGGGTATTCAACTGGAATTCGAAGTCAGTTCACCGATTTCTCTTTCGGAGCCGATATGCACTGCACCACAACGCACATCCGTCACTAAACGCTTACAGCACCTGGTATTCCCAAGCGGTCACCCATCTAAGTACTGACCATCTAAGTACTTAACTTCGGTGATCAAGCGAGAACCGGTGTATTCAACGTGATATGGCCGTAAACCGAGTAAGATGTAATATATATGTAATTTTGGTGGCTAGAATAAAATAAAATAAATCAAAGGGAGAGAAAAATATAACAAAAGTATGAAAACGGAAGATACGGTGCAAATGATGAGATGATCTTGATGCTGGCTGATAATGCGAGTATTATTTTCAGCCACATTTTAGTAGATGATTATTCTACGCAAATGAAAGAACCAGTAAAAAGAGAAACGTACTTATTTCAAAACCATATTTTCACATGTAAAACTGGTGTTTGTCAGGGATTTCAAGGAATCATAGCGAGAAAAAAAAAACAAAGAAAATTTTGAATGCAACTAAAATGAATAAAAATTGAAGTAAAGACAGCCTGTTTTCGAATTCTATTTGATTTCGTTACATACACAGAAATTAATAAAATATAGAAAGTCATGCATCCATCTCCTCTCTTCGGTGTGTCCAGGTTATGACGGTAAACTGCATCCGGCAGCAAGGCCTCTGATTGGGAGGTGGGGAGAAGCATGGAACCACCTCTTAATTGCTGTTGTTCCCATGTCCACCCTGACCCGAAGTGGTAGCAAGGCCTCTGATTGGGAGGTTGTGAGGAGCATGGAACCACCTCTTAATTGCTGTTGTTCCCAGGTCCACCCTGACCCGAAGTGGTAGCAAGGCCTCTGATTGGGAGGTTGTGAGGAGCATGGAACCACCTCTTAATTGCTGTTGTTCCCAGGTCCACTCTGACCCGAAGTGGTAACAAGGCCTCTGATTGGGAGGTTGTGAGGAGCATGGACCCACCTCTTAATTGCTGTTGTTCCCAGGTCCACCCTGACCCGAAGTGGTAACAAGGCCTCTGATTGGGAGATTGTGAGGAGCATGGAACCACCTCATAATTACTTTTGTACACAGATCGACCCTAACCCGGAGAGGTAGCGCCGGTTAGGGTCTCATATATGGACAAATAGTTAACCCCCAAACTGGAGTCAAAAGACTATGGAAATATAAAAATAGATATTTATAGAAATATATACATAAAAATAGACTTTTATAGAAAAATGTACATTTTTTCAAGAAGAAATATTACCAGCAACACATTTTCAAAGAAAAAAATTAACAGAAAATATTTTTGAAGGAAAAAATATTGCCATAATACATTGTTGAAGACAAAATTATTACCAGCAATACATTTTTAAATAAAAATCTAGAAGATATCATCAGCTTCATCAAAATCTAACTAAATCAACCTTCTCACTATAACCGAACACTAAAAAAGAAACCCCTTAAAATCCCACCCTTTTGGCATTAAATAACCCACAGAGGTGTTGATATGCCGTTAAACAACACTCAAACTCAAACTCCTCTCTTATGCCAGGGAATGGAATAAATAGTGCGAATTGTATTTTGTAATGTAACTATTATACTAAGAAAAGCTTTAATTCATTATTTATTTTGAAAAAATAATAATAATTATACTTCAAATCCAAAATATGTTTTAGTTTTAAATAACACATAAAGAGTTGATAATCCGTAAATATAACTCGGTAAATAAAAGGCAAAAGAAAATTTAAGAATAAAAGAGAACTATAACAAAAATAGCTGAAATTTTTTCAAAAATACTTTGTTCATTTTAAACATAATGTTCGTATGTTATAAATCATTGTGGATTAAGTAATGAAAGCAAGAATATAGAAAAGACATTCAACTTTACAAAAATAACAACAAAATATATAAAAAACGATTTTAAATAATAGAAAAACTCTCCGCCAAAAGTTAAATTTGAGTGGAAGATTTTAGGACAGTCGAAACAAATCCAAAAGCAAAAGTCATCAAAAAAAAAAAAAAAAAAAAATCAAAGATTTTCAAATCAGAAAAAAGTCAAATTACAGGCAACGAAAAACTAACAGAAGCGAAAAAAATAGTTTCAAATCAAACCAAATTGAAATATAATGCCCTTAATTACAAAAGTAAACGAGTTTAAATCGGACGAAATCAGACGACAAGTTGGCGACTAATTCTGGGGATTAAGCACTTGAATGAGAGAAAGAGCAAAAATGGCGGAAGTGGCGAGTTACACATAGAGAAAGTTCTGGAATGAAATAACAAAAGACAAGCTAAAGCTAAAAGAAAAGAAACTTAAAAAGAAGGTGCAAGTAAAAAGATATTTTAAATTAAAGTAAAAGAACGCCTTTTAAATTAGAAAAAAAAACTTAAGCCAATTGCAGAAAAGGGAACGTGTGAGTACGATAAAATTGGAGATTAGTGAAAAGCGCAGGCAAAAAGAATTGATTAAGACATTAAGGGGCGAAAAACGAAGAAAGTAAAAAGAGGATGGCAGGTAAAACAACGCGGAATTAATGGATAATTGAAAGAAAAAGAACATTTTTTTAAAAAAAGAAAATAGACGAAAAACATAAACTTAATGAAAATTACATATGTGAGTATTTAAAATAGATAGATAGATAGATAGATAGATAGATAGATAGATAGATAGATAATGAAGAGAATGGAATAGATAGATAGATAGATAGATAGATAGATAGATAGATAGATAGATAGATAGATAATGAAGAGAATGGAATAGATAGATAGATAGATAGATAGATAGATAGATAGATAGATAGATAGATAGATAATGAAGAGAATGGAATAGATAGATAGATAGATAGATAGATAGATAGATAGATAGATAGATAATGAAGAGAATGGAATAGATAGATAGATAGATAGATAGATAGATAGATAGATAGATAGATAGATAATGAACAGACAGCAATAGAAATATAAGGAAAAACTATAATGAAAGCAATACGATAGATAGATAGATAGATAGATAGATAGATAGATAGATAGATAGATAGAATTATATATGTATAGATAGATAGATAGACAGATAATAGAATTATATATATATCTATATAGATAGACAGATAATAGAATTATATATATATAGATAGATAGATAGATAGATAGATAGATAGATAGATAGATAGATAGATAGATAGATAGATTGTTAACAAAATCCAAAGAAGAACAAGCAAGGCAATCTATCGTGACTTGGCTCCTCGACTTTCTAACCGATGTGACGTACCTTCCCTCTGTTTTTTCTAAAATATGTTCATGGAAACATTTCTGACTAGATCTTTTTCACTGGTATCCTGATTATATGAATTAGGGTATAGATAGAGCGTTAATAGTTACAAAAAGATTGTTACTTTAACAGCTACAAATATATCAAATTTAAGACTGCCACGTAATTCTATGTTTAATTGGAAGTGTAGGCCTATTTCAGGCGAACAATCATCAGCTTCCGTCTTTATTGTAAGAAGATTTTCTACGAATGAAATTCACAAACCCCGACAACCAAAGACCAAAATAAAAATAAAGACCGCTCTCTTAAAAATGAAATTTTAACAAAAAATGCATGATTTTCTTAAATTCTCAGATTTAATTAATGAATTTAAATTTTACCTTAACCAATTTAGCCCTCTTTAACATAGTCAGTAGAATGAAATTTTAATTTCTCCGAAGATCTAAAGTCTGACCTGTTTGAACAACAGGACAAAACTCAATAATATGTGTTGTTAATATTTATCTTCCCCAGACAGAAAATGTGTTATGTTTTATGACATAATTCAACAACACACCTTCATATGACCTAAATGTACGCCTTAATCCTTAAGCCTAATTCTCAATTTCGCGTGAGTAATACAGCCACAGCCATATGTAAACTGTTCAACTGCTTTCAACCACCTCTCCTTAACTTTCGAATTAACCATGGATTCTTTGTATATTTCCAAAACAAATCATTGTTACCATTTGTTTTAATATATCACCATTAGAAGAACAATAATGCTCTGAAATTTGTTATCTTTTGTGTAGCAATATAATGCTTTTATAAATCACTGTAATAACACACTCACACACGCACGCACACACACACACACAGTCATACATACATACATATATATATATATATATATATATATATAGACACAAAAATAATATGGTATAATTCTCCATTTAAACAATTAGTTAATATTAAACTAGGACATAAATTTCTTAAATACGCATTTTTCTAAATTAATCTTTTAAGTAAAATTTTCAAAAGTAAAACACTCTTAATTATAATTGCACTAATAAATTAGAAAAATAATTAAGTTACATAACAATAAAATACTACTTATCGTAATTTGCTCTATTATTAAAATTTTGCAGTTGCAGAAGTGCCGATCAATGCCCTTCATCTAACAAGTCTTTAACCAAATATCTTGTATATATGTGCTCTATCTCATCAGTAGATAATCCAAGGGTTACTAAAGTTTATGTTAGTAATCTCGTACAAAGAATAATTTTAAAAAGCGTTTTTACAATCATCTCTCATCCTTTACTAATGAGGATAAACAAAATATGACATCACATTCTAAATGTTTTTAGAACTTAATAGAAGAGAATAAAACACCTAATGTTAAAAGGACAACTCTCAAAAGAACTAGAATTTCTACATCGGTAAACGAACCATGTTTCCTCTGTCTACAAGAGAAAATAGAAATTATCAAGTACATGAAAAGAGGCATATCACTATGTAAAAGGCATGAAACTACAGTAAATTGTAAACATATTAAAGAATTAACCTTACGATCATGCTAATATTACGAAATCTAAGGTATGAAACCATAGCAATTGTAAACAGTTTATAATATAAACCTTACAATCTTGAAAATTTACTTTAACTATATAATCTCTCCTCTTATGTAATTTTATCTTTTCTTTCTATGACAAATTGTAATCTGTTTATTGTTTAAGTATGTTTTGTACCCGATAATTATTGTTAGTAGTTTTAGCCATGTACGATTGTTTATACTTACATTTTTATTTATTTGTTATTATTTGTTATTTTTTATTATTTTTATTTCATTTTGTGTTTTATTTTGTTTTTTTATTATTTTTAATAATTTTTGTTTTTATATCATCATTTTTATTATTTTATTAATAGTATTATTATTATTTTATTATTAATATTTTAAAATTTTAAAATTCTGTCATAGATTTATAATTATTATTATTATTTATAAAATATAATTTTATTTTATTTTTATTTATTTATATTATTTTATATTATTTTTATTTTATTTTGATTTTGATTTTGATTTTGTTTATTTTAATTTTAATTTTAAATTTAAATTAAATTGATTGTATTTTTCTAATTTATCAAATTAAGACTAATGAGATTATATCTTCGTTTTATGTTTTTCAAATATCCTTTATTTTACGTTTTATAAATAATGTTTCTTTTAGTGTATGTGATTTCATCATTTTTTTTAAAAATGCCAAAATATATAACTTGAAATAATGTAACTGATGTCTATATCTGTCTACAATTCACTTCCGGCCAACATTTGAAATTTCTATCTCTTGGTCGCTTCCATTGTCTCTCCCCTTTCTTCCCTCTCTACATTTTCTCAGTTTTTTTTCTTATTTTTCTCTTCAATTTCTATTACTTCTCTATCTTTCTTTTCTTTTCTTTATAGAAGTACAACTCTATTTTTTTAAATGTCCAAAGATTTGAGCCCATACACCGTATAACAGATGTCAGTATTTGTCTGCAATTCACTGTCAGCGAAAATTTAAAATTTTTCTCTCTTAGCCGTTTCCATTAGTTCTTTCCTCTCTCTATTTTCTCAATTATTTTCCTGCACACTTTTTATTTCTTTTGTATCTTCCCTTTTCTCTTTCTTTTCCATTTCTTGGTTTCTCAACTTATTTTCTGATATTTTTTCCCATTCCCCCCCACCATTTTATATTTTTTACCCCGTAAAAACATAAAGTCCAAAAATACAGGAAACTTTCTTTTTCAGTAAATGTTTATTACCATCATAATTGACTCTCTGATGATACATTGTTCTTTCAATGTCGAAATAAAATGTACAATTTTGTAGTAGTTGTAATTTGCACATGTTCTAAAGTAATAGTTAATAATCTTTATGAATTTGATAAGTGCTCATTCGAACTTCATCTCACAAGTTGCTAATGTCTCACATTTTTATCTAAGATACGTCATATATATATATATATATATACAAGTGAATAAGGAAAGAAGACAAAATTGACAACCTTAAAAACATTAATTTTAAACAGTGCTCAGTATAAAAAATAGAGCAATGAATATTTATTATAAATAGTTTAGAACATGTACAAATTTGTATATGTTCTAAACTATAATTAATAATATATTTATATATATATATATATATATATATATATATATATATATATATATATATGGCTATGCTAATTATTATTACCTAGCTAATCCCACTATAATAATAATAATAATAATAATAATAATAATAATAATTATTGTTAAAAAAAAAACCAGAAGGAGAAAACTTGTCTATTAATTGATATGGCTTGTCCAGCGGATTGTAACATAGCAATCAAGGAATTTGAAAAACTGTCAAAATATAAAGACCTGGAAATTGAAATAGAAAAAATGTGGAATTTGAAAACAAGAGTTGTGCCAGTGATAGTAGGTGCACTTGGAATGATAAAAAATGGAACAAAACAACACATTGAAAGAATCCCTGGGAACCCCAGCTTAAGAGACATACAAAAAATTGTCTTTTTAAGTACAGCTCACACACTAAGGAAAACTTTATCTATGTAATGCTGAGGATGATAGGGAAGATAGAAAAACATGAAATGGAGCCATAACAACACGCCACTACCTGCCTTAGGTCTCCCCGCAGACTTGGTTGGTAGTGAGACCAAAGCAGAAATCGAAATATGATGAAAAATGACATAATAATAATAATAATAATAATAATAATAATAATAATAATAATAATAATTCTTTCTCTATATATATATAGTATATTATATATATATATATATGTATATCTAATATATGTATATATATAACAGAACTATCTTTCAACATGCCTATCAGCAATAAATTCATGGTGGTTTTCCAGGATAATAGGAATACCGGTTCAAAGTGTGTTCAATAGTATATTTCTGTAATAAGATTTTCAATGTTTTAGTCAGATAGATCATACTTTAAAAAAATAAAATAAAATGGGTATATCTATTAAAACTGGTGCACTCACTAAAAAAGAAATAAATGTCTAAATAGGCCACTAACTGCTTACAATTTGATCGTTCAATCCATCAATCTGCTTCATTCTGTTCATCTATCTATCTATCTATCTATCTATCTATCTATCTATCTATATATATATATATATATATATATATATAGTGTATTGTCATCCGCAGAAAGATCTGTTTCGCCGTATCACAGCTTATCAGTACGGTTAGACTCCGATTGCTTTTTTACCTGAAATCGCGCCAGTCGGCGATATATATATATATATATATATATATATATATATATATATATATATATATATATATATATGTTAATTGATGACTGAAGTTCACTCCCAACAGCGATGATTTGTTTCGTGTTCACATTCAATCGTCATACTATCACCGCTGACTGTTGACAATGTTCACTTTCAATAAAATCTCTTAAAGAAAACAGTCTCTACGCCAGGGGTCAAAACAGCTTTCCTTTTGTAGGAGAAACCCTCATTTGATCCGATGTTCTTTAACTGTCCTTCCAAAACAATCAAATCGCGATTGAACATAGCCAAGCACAACTACACACAAATTAATTCGTGCGCATAAACGCACAGCCTCGTACAGAGAATCTATCATTATGCACAGACTTAGAACTACTGAGTTATTTGCCGAGGGTGTTTGTGAAAGTGTGGGTGAGTGCATTTAATTTTCTGACAGGAGTATTTTTTTTTATAATTTCTTTTCTATATTTTTGCTGTTTTTCTCCCTTACATCTTTTAGAATATGTGTAAGTTTATGCACTCTCTGTCTTTTATTCTATCTCTCTCTCTTTCTTTTTTTCTTTCTCACTCGCACTGTCTGTATGTCTTTCTGTATGTGTTGCGCGTGTTTGACTGGATTTTAATCATATTTTTTTTATATTCGACGTTATTTTGTCAGAATGATTTTTTCTGTTTTCTTTAAGAAACTGTCATTTTCAAATGACATTTCGATCCGATATATTTCATCAGAGATCACGCGTGAAAAAAATGACTGAATTAATTGAACACGTACAAAAATTCTCACACTTTGATACGCAAAAAACTAATACATACATATATATATCAGATTTTACACGCGCATTCACACACACACAAAACACACAGACACATATACATATACACATATATGTATGTGTGTGTGTGTGTGTGTGTGTGCATTTGTGTGTGTGTGTGTGTGTGTGTGTGTGTGTGTGTGTGTGTGTGTGTGTGTGTGATAGTGTTGAAATCTATCCAAATAACCAAATAGTTTTTACATTTTCATCCAGAAAGAACTTGTTAGTCCGGCTGTAACTTTTCAACGCTCACACACACACACACACACACACACACACACACACACACACACACACACACACGCATAAATTTATATAAGATGTAGAATAAATGGCAATTATTTTTTGATACATCTTTCTTCCGAAATTCTTCTTGATAATTATATATATGTGTGTGTGTGTGTGTGTGTGTGTGTGTGTGTGTGTGTGTGTGTGTGTGTGTGTGTGTGTGTGTGCGAGTGTGTGTGTGTGTGCGTGTGTGTGTGTGAAATGTGTATATATATATATAATTTGTTATATATATTATAATATTTATATATTATATATGCGCGGTACTAATTTGAAACAGCTCAATATCAGTGATAGAGCTAACACCAATCCAACTGAATATATATATATATATATATATATATATATATATATATATATATATATATATATGTATGTATGTATGTATGTAGATTAGTGCCACTTCGGCACCGTCTGTAACAAAAAAATACGATGACACAATGCAGAATGACACAGTTCACTCCGCCAGATATTTGTAAAAGTTATACTGTACTCCCTGATATTTGTGACTGAGGCAGTAATACAATTTTTCAGGGATTTTGGGTTTCAGTCTGTGAAAATGGCAGCGAATCCAGAAAGAATTTAGCAACAACCTGGTTTTGGAGACAATGGAAACAAAATAGAAAGTTTTCCTTTACATGAAGAAAAGACAGTTGAAGTTTCTGGGACACATAATGAGGAAGTAAGGCTTGGAAAATTTGATATTCACAGGGCAGATAGTGGTAAGACTGGGAGTGGGAAACAGTTCGTGAGATGCTTGATGTTATTAAACAAATGTGCAGCAGAGCAGAGTGTCGTAGAAATAACAAAAATTATATTAAAATCTACAATGGAAAGTAAAATGTAAAATGCTTTGATCTCTTACGTTCTGAAAAAGTAATAAACTCTTTAAAAATTTAAATGTTTATTTTCATTTTCGACAATCATCAAAAAATTGAAGAAGGAATTTACTAGAAAGTAATTGAAACTCACCTGAAGCGAGCTGAATGTGTAATGCTCCTCATGCCAATGACATGTCAACCAAGTTTCTCTACGACATATCGTTTCATCGAATATCTTTTAATGTATTCCTTTCGAATTTATATTTAAATCAGGAGAGAATGTGCACAGTTTCAGGGCTTTCCTCTCGTCGGTTTCACTTACACATCGGCCCCACTCACTAATATGTGGCCCCATTATAAGGATATACAGGTGTGTTGTAGTTACACTCTTTCAAATGTATTTGAATTTTCTACATCGTAAAATTTAAATGCAATAAAACTGAAAAGTTATTTCATTAAAAAAACGTTTAACTGTTGTTATTCTGAATAAATGCATATCATGACTGCTATTGTGGGCACCTCGAGGTGGTGTAATGGTGAGCAAGCTTGTCTCGCTAGCACTATTGCAATTAAGTAGTGAGTTCGATCCTCACTGGGTGCCCCATACTTTCGGCATTGTGCCACATCTAAGCTGCGCTTAGTAAATTACAATCATGACTACTATTGTCATAAGAAAATACTGTTTTTGTGAATAATATAATTCTACAATAATTGTTTTCTTTTTTAAAATTTTAATTTTTTTCTTTCTTCATACGCCGTGTCCTTTCGGGACGTAGGCGATAATGAACTTCTACTTGGATCTCTCTCTAGTTACTCTCAAAATATTTTCTCTTGGTATCTGTAAGCCGCGCTCTGCTAACCATTTACTCAGACCTAACAAATACGTCTCGCGTTGCATTCCCCTGTCTCTTTTTTCTTTTATCCAACCTGTGAGTATTAAGTTCTCTAGGCTCACCCTCCTCATTACGTGTCTCAGGAACCTCGTCCCGTCCTGATATTTAGTATGAGTTTTCTTCGCGTTTGCACCCTTTCAGACACCTCAATGTTGCACACGGGCTCTGTCCATGGTATCCTCAGCATCCTTCTATAAAACAACATTTCTGCTGCCTGAAGCCTTTCTTTACTCCTTGATGAGATCGTCCAGCGTTCCCTTCCATACAGAAGGACAGATATTACATAGCTATAGTGTACTCATTTCTTTGTTTCTAATGAGATTTTCCTGTATTTCAATACTCTGCTTAGCTTCTGAAAAGCGCCTTTGGTCATGTTAATGCCTCATTTCATCTCCATGTTAGACATTCCATCCTTTGTCCAAATAGTTCCCGGGTATTTGATTTTTTTTTACTTGTTTTAATTTAAGTTTTTCCCATTTTTATTTGGTATATTGGACTACTCTTTTTGCTGATGACCGAACATTCAGTTTTCTTTAAGATTATTCTCAGTCGTATTTGAAAAGCTTTAAATCTTTTAAGTATATTTATTACTTTGTCCTGTTTAGGTGATATTGTTATTAAGTAAAACCTCTATTTACTAATCGAAAATTAAAAATCTTATTACAGTGGATCACGCATCAATACTTTAAATAATAATTTTGTTTTCTTCTGAAGGAGGATATTTTAAAATATATGTATGTGAAAATCATGGGTGGATAAATGTATGAATTCACGTGTCTATAAGTCGTTAACTTAAATATGTTTGTGATTGATAAACCGATATACATTTACGTTTAAATTTGTAGCAAAAAGCGTACACCCGATTCAAGCGAACTTTATATATATATATATATATGATTAATTTTTTTTAAAAATGGATGCTTCTTTCGACGAGTAAATTTAACAACCGTTTCATCATTATGTAAAAATAAACTTATTTGTTTGTGTGTATGTGTAAAAGACGGAAGTTAGGGTAGGGAAAAAGAAAAAAAGAGAAAAAGGAAAAAAGGAAAAACTGATCAGATTCTTGATAATGGAACTGTAGGTTGCCACTTTGGTGACATAAGCAAAAAAGAAAAACAAGAAAATAAATTCAAAGAAAAAGAAAATCAAATTGGTCAAACAAAATACCAGCTTTGCACGACCACTGTTAAAAAGTCACAAATAAAGTTAATATGAAAATAAACTGGTTAAATATAAGTTAAGTTAAAATTATTATAAGTAGTAAAACAGATTTGAGAACTGAATTTATTATGTAATATAATAAATGGTATGGCAAATAAGAAGAAATAAAACAAATATTTAAGAAATTTTAGTCTTAAATTAATTATTAAGAAAATAAATTAAATCTAAATCTATGAACAGGAAGTTATTTATTATTGTAATGTACAGTTAATAAAACAACTATTTAAATGAATTTTAATTTTAAATTAATTATTAGAAAGTGTGCATCTAAATTTAAGTTCATAACGGCATTTGTTCAAAAATTCATTTCTTAAGTTTAAAAGGAAATCTTGTAAAGGTTATTTTAATTTTTTGTTTAACTAAACATAGATTGCATCTATTGTAAAGTGTAGATTGAACTTATTAATCTCCAAGTCAATATTGGCTTTAGTCCTTCTTTATTATTTCCTAAATTTTTCCGGAAAGAGAAGTTTGGAATTTTAGATTGAGGAAAGAAAAGCAGTGTTTATGGGTATAGTAACCTTGTTTAAATTCTCCAGCTGAAATTCCAATGAGAACTTGATAATTATTTTTTTTGATTTCCGGGGAGATGTTGGGCTGGTAGATCAACTAGACATGTAATTACCACCCACAGGACAAACATAGATGGACAAACAATTTCAAGCGGTTAATATACAAGTTTTAAGATTATTTCTTTTTAAATACTTTAAGTGTTGTCTAATTTTGGAATTAATGATATTTTTATTATGTGTGCAAGTATCACTAATTTTAATTGTTTTTTCTTGTAAATATACTGTATAAGCGGTTATTGGTATAAAAATGTTTATTTTCCATTTTCAGAAAATATTTCCCAATCTTAATGTTAGATAGTCTAAAGAATGGTGGTTAAACGATATAACTTTCTTTTTTCTACAACTATTTATTCTTTTAGATGACTCAAATTTAACAAAGGGTTTTTCATATACCACCATGTCCTGAGAGCTGTTTTCCTGGATGTTTGTGTTGTATAACCTCTTATTTGAAGGATTTGAAGATCCTGAGGTTGGAAAACAACCGCTTAATTCTGGTCTTAACAGTGTTGGGTATTTGTCTAATAATAGTACTAGGGTGATTAAATTAACGTTAATGTAGCAGGGGATATCATTTTCTTTAATAAAAAGTTTGTAAGAATTGCCATATAGATTAAGTGTCATGTCTAACTTATTGACGATTTTTAAGTTAAATGAAGCTTCAGGTTTAAAACCTAATAATATAAATAAGCAATTTTTATAGATCATAGTAGTTAAGAGTTAAGGGGCCATTGCTGTTAGGGTTGAATGTAAGACAGTCACCACAGTATAAGCCAATTTGTTTGCGGCTTAGAGTTATACCTTTGCTTTCTAAGATATACATATCTACCAGATCAGCTAATTAGTCTGAATCCTATGCCCACCTCTAAAGAGATCACAATTTGGCCCATTCGAAATGGTCAAAAGTTAGAATCGACTTTTTAGCTGCTAGAAGAATCTTAATTTTCCTATCGGTGATATCCATATGTTTTTTAGAGGAATTGATACAGCAATCTAGGATATTTTGAAAATAGAAGAATAAAAATCTACAAGTTCACATTTAAGAAAAAAAGATTTAGTTTTATCTTCATTATTGTTGAAATATTTTATGATATCGAAAAAATCTTTCCAGATATTGGGACAGATAATGAACTGTAATTTCTAAATTATTTTTATGTTAATTTATCTAGATTGACAGTAAATCACTTTCCATATGATTTGTTAGTGTAGTATATAATTTATTATTGAAGTTAGGTTTGTCGTTTTTAAATAAAACGTAAGCATCTTTAGTAGAGACCATTTCTACCTTATTATCAATATTTAGTTCGCTAGCAAAATTGGCTGAATCACAGTCGATTTCTGAAATTATGTTGTTGAATCTGTCTAAGTTATAAGTGGTGGTAATTTTATTTTTAAAATGTTTGAGGTAATTTTTTTTAATCATATCACCCCAAGCAAGACGATAAAAGATTGGAAAAGAGAAAGCCGGAAATCACATCTTAACCACGAAATAAGGGATGAGCCTCTTCACCTGTTCTATAGACTTGGGTGGAGTGTGAACCGAGCGATAGTTTAGTCTATCTACTCCAATTGAAAAAAAAGGAAAAGGATTGGAAATGAGAAAGCCGGAAACCACATCCGAACCAGGGAAAAAGGGATGATCCTCTTCACCTGTTCAATAGACGTGGGTAGTGTTTGAACCGGGCGATAGTTTAGTCTATCTACTCCAGGTAATGCGAGGGTTTGCATTTGTATATGTTTCTAGATTTATCAGACTCAATACAAATGTCTTTAGAATTTCTACGTTTTTAATGTTTATTTTTAGTCATTTTGTAGAATTGTTAGATCACTAGTGCAATCTTATATATATTGGATCTTCCCTGAAAATCCAATTAAATGAAACCTTGGTAGGCTCGTTGGCTCTCTAGGTTAGTTATTTAATATATATATATATATATATATATATAAATACTACCGGACATTATTATTAGGCCACCCTAGTTTCTGTAAATGATACTATTTTTAGTACTTATTGTCAAATGAAATAGACTGGTTCTTTTGTTATTATTACTTTGCAAAATTTTCCAAGGCAAGGAAGCAAAGATGAATACGTCCGAATCACCCTAAATTTATTTCATTCTTTCATTGATAAAACTGCAATATAGGTAATTATTAAATATTTATAAATTCGTTGGATGCACATGTTATGGTACAATATAACAAAAGAGCCATTCTATTTTCATTTACAATTATTCACTTGGCAATAAATACTAAAAATATTATGAAATACATCATTTTTTAAATACCACTAGGGTGGGCTAACGATTATAGCCGGTAGTATATATATATATATATATATATATATATATATATATATATACATAGATAGATAGATAGATAGATAGATAGATAGATAGATAGGTAGTTTCATAAAGAAACAAAACGCCAGAAACTTAAATAGTATCTTACAAAACAAAACCACTAAGAAATGATGCAACTGCGTGGACAAAAATAAATGTCCACTTCAAGGTCTCTGCAACACAAAATAAATAGTTTACAAGGCAGAGGTACATGACCCAGATGGCTAAAGCAAAATATATTTGGGCTCAACCAAAGACACCTTTAAGACCAAGTGGTTCAATCACAGATCTATATTTAAAACAGAAAAATTAAAAGACAATACTAAATTGGCTAACCACGTCTGGAATTTGAAATCAAAATATGGAATAGATCCAAACATAACTTGGAGCATTGTAAAGAAAGCCAAGCCTTACAACGGTGGACAAATATGTAGACTGCGCCAAGAAGAAAAAATGAGAAATTATGATATTCCCAAATAAAGACAAACTGTTAAATGAAAGAACAGAAATTATGACTGAATGCGTCCACACTACGAAATACCTCTTAGGTTCATACAGTTTTAATTTAAAGATTGCGGGTTCATAGATTACCTGCCACGTGAACATTCAAATAAAACACCGTTAC
Organism: Ascarosepion bandense; assembly: GCA_037127315.1. Lineage (NCBI taxonomy): Eukaryota > Metazoa > Mollusca > Cephalopoda > Sepiida > Sepiidae > Ascarosepion > Ascarosepion bandense. The sequence goes on along the minus strand of JBBBDQ010001283.1, from coordinate 1,731,006 downwards.
AAGAGCGTTCTTAAAAAAAGAAACGGTAAACGGTAAAATCAGTTATTCAAAATCGCCTGAAGACACCACTCATGGTAGAACTCTGGGTAGCGAAATAACTTGTTTAAAAATGGAATATATATATATATATATATATATACCTATGAGAAATTTTTTGAGAGAGTCGAGATCGATGCTGGAATAATTTTTAACTGGAATACCCATAAAAATGTATGCTATCAAGATAGATTTCGGGAAAGTACTTAAGATAGGATAATTTTATTACAACCGAATATATTTCGATTGATTTTCCAAGCGCTGCTTAGCTGTGGCACAAGGCCAAAAAATATGGTGTATCCAGTGAGGATCGAACTCATTATTCAGTTTTAACAGTTTCTAGCGAGACAAGCTTGCTAATATTACACTAGGTGAGGTGCCAAAACCGAATATATCTCTATCTAATTTCAAAATTCTCAGCGTCGTCCCTTTTTCGTTTGCATGTGTTGTCCGATCAACGTTAGATATCATTTTATTCCGATGAAGTCCTTAAGGACGAAAAGCGTCACACGGAAACTTTTTTCAATTTGTCATAGATTTTCCTTGAAATAGTTATTATATTAAAACTTATATATAGTTTACCCGCATCTGTCAATCTCTATCAGAATTTATCTATTTTTCCATCTGTAGATATATACATATATATTTGTGTGTGTGTGTGTGTGTGTGTGTGTGTGTGTGTGTGTGTGTGTGTGACACGTCTTTGCACTGTAGGAAGACCTTCGGCGAATAATATAAGCAAAAGTATATTGTTTTCTCATTTCTCTCTCTCTTTCTCTCTCTCTCTCTCTCTCTCTCTATATATATATATATATATATATATTAAATCGATTATTTTGTTTTAGTCGATTTCTTTATTTATTTCTTTTCATCGTAATCCGCTTCTTTCTTTCTTAATTGGTATTTTTCTTTCTTTTTATCCTATTCCGTTTTTCTTTCTTTCTTTCTTTTTTCTTTTTGTCTTTGTTTCCTTTTTTCTTTTTGCCTATTACATTTTTCTTTTCTTTCTTTCTTTCCTTTTCTTTTCTTTCTTTCTTTCTTTCTTTCTTTTAGTCTGTTTCTTTCGTTCTTTATCTTCGACTGCTTATTTTTTCTTTCTCTATTTCTATTAGTTTGTTTCTTTTTTCTATTTATCTCTCTATCTCACTTATTTGTCCGCCTTATGACACACATATGTATATATATATATATATATATATATGTGTGTGTGTGTGTGTGTGTGTGTGTGTGTGTGTGTGTGGAATCCATTTCGTGACACGACTTTGCACAGTAGGAAGACCTTCGGCGAATAATGTAAGCAAATGTATATTAAACTGCATGTCAATATTGTCTCGGGGGTGTCGCATGCAGGAGGACTATCTGAAGACTTATAGGATTATTATTTGGTAGTCTTCAACATTCCGGCACATCAGGCGCCGGAAGTTGCTGCCATGTATGAATAGATGCGCACCGGAAATTGCGCACACTTTCCAGTTTTTATTAGACTCCTTTCTTGTCAGTGCTAATGCACCTCTCTTTCTCTACACGTTTTTATTTTCCATAGATTTATTGTTTTTTTTTATATTCTATTAGTTGTCTTTTCCTTCACTCTCTTCATCTTTACTAGTTATTGTCTATAGTAGCTTTCCATGTTGGTATCTTCGTATTTCTTTCTTGATATATCTGGGTATTTTTTTCTTATCTGTATTACTCTTTTCACGTTCGATAACCTCTTTTGCAATTATATTTGGTTTTGTTTCGTTTTCTGTCTTTTGCTAACTCATTTTTACAACCAATTACTGCTTACATCACACACACACACACACACACACACATATATATATATATATATATATATATATAGGTATGTGCATTACTTAATATAAATATGGGTATACACTCAGGTATAAGCACATATATAAAATATTATTTAGGTGTTTATAAAACAGTGCTCATTCTAGTATAACCAGAGCTGTTATTTATATATTAATAAATATAAATCTTATCTTACCTTAGTGACACGACTTGGAGTTTCATGCACTACAAAATCACCAGATTATAATATGCACCTGACAATTACATAGTGTATGAAAAACAGAGTCGTTCCCCCGACATAAGCATATATATATATATATATATATATATTACGGAAATTAACGAAGATAATGAAATGGTTATAAACAACCGACAATTTGAAATTATTTGTTTGAACATTATTTTTGATCGATACTCGTATTTAAGTAGATATACTGTTTATAATCAAACAGTATATATATTTATTTCTACCGGCCTGATTTTGACTAACATTTCCGTAACAAAAATTAATTGTAAATAATCAGGCCGGTAGAAATAAAAATATATATACTGTGTGATTATAAACAGAATATCTACTTATATACGAGTATATATCCTTCCAGTTATGGGTTAAATAACAGGACAGATTAGGTTCTATAGCCTTGGTTGGCAAACAGTCTACCGCAGAAAGCAATGGCAACCTACAGCGGGATAATCTTCTGCCCAGTCAGTCATGTCTCTGTCGAGACATGACCGCCAAGCGTGTATCACGTATGGCACTTAACTGACTTATTCTATTTTTTGGTTTCGGTCTTCTTCTTCTTCTTCTTCTTCTTCTTCTTCTTCTTCTTCTTCTTCTATGTGCCTTGTCCTTTAAGGTCGTAGACAATTATGGCTTTCCACGTCTCTTTATCCCTTGTGGCTCTTAGCACGCTTTCTCTTGCAACATCACGCAACCCCCGTTCTGTCATCCACCTGCTCAGGCCCTTCAAATATGTTATCCGCTTCTTTCCTCGATCTATTTCCCTCTATCTTAAAATTACAACCAAGAACAGTAAAAATTGATTAAATATACTTTTTTTATTACAAAATGTTAAAATACGGAACAAAATTAAAGTGTCTCTAAAATGTCAATAAAAGAAAAGAGACAAAATTATCTAATATCTATCTAATCTAGACTTATTTATAAATGGAACTTTGTCTGTGTGTGTGTATATGTGTCTGTGTGTGTGTATCCATTACCTATAGACTCGGAAACGGCTGAACTGATTTTCTTGAAAATTTACACAGTTTTACTATAAGCGTCTGCGAGTGTTCTTAGCTAGGTTTGTGTCCAGGTACCCCCGATAAATATCGAAAATCGATAGTCAAAAAATCGGGTTCTAGAAGGAGTGGTCCGATTTTAATCAAATTTGATACACTCATAGAAAAAATATAAGAAACGATATTCAGAAGTTTCAAGGTTGCAGTTCTTACAATACTGCAGAAAATCGATAATATATTTATTTATATCAAAGGCAAGATGTTTATGTGTGTGTCTGTTTATCTGCCTGTATGTCTGTATTTTTTCAGCGCATTTATTTTAGTTTTTGCTTCGGGTTTGGCTCTAAGTAGGTATAATTGTAGTTCTTAGTATCAGCCATGATACCATTTACTCAGAGGACTTATTTAACCTTCAAAATTCAGTTTACGACGAA